>JAVLUZ010000124.1:1116120-1356170 GCA_036768485.1 Mermis nigrescens
CATTCTGCAAAACTCTTCATTTTAAATCTTTTTTATTCAGTTTCGGGTTTGAATTATAAATTCTGCTCGACTAATCCAATACCATCTTTTCTTCTTGCGGCTTTTTCAGCTGACTTATTAAAATTTTAATCATTTAAAGGTGCAAACTATGCTCTATGTCACAAAAACTTGGAGAAGAAAATAAATTTCCGGCACTCATGCGAGTGGATCTCTACAGTGATGCAATTTCGCATGGCAAAATTTCATAAGCTTATCAATTGCTATGCGCAGTGTCACGACTGCTTCGGCGTGAGCGGCTTTTGTAATTGTCAAAATTCATGATCCGCGCACAAGCTTTCGCGTAATAGACTTTCCTTTGAATTGATAAACAGAAAAAAGTTGAAAGTATGCGATAAGTAGACGACTAAGATAACGCCAGGATGATAAAATAAAATTCTGACCCGTTTGCGTTGATATGAAATGAACGAGGCTGGACAAGTCGTAATTCTTGTTGTGGTCGAATCGCATAACGGGGCGGCCATTTTGAAATAAGATCAACGTCGGCGTTCCCGAAACGCCATATACTAAGTTAAGTCTAAAATCAACAGGGAATACGCTTGACCACTTGAAACGAAATTTGTTTAATGATTTAAATAAATTTTGAACGCAGTGTTGAGAAAAATTGCGTAAAAAAGTTTACACCATCTTTCACAGTCTCCTTAAAATTATTGTACACTGCGCGATAGTCGCTTAGGCTGTCAATAAAGATTCATTGACGGAAAGTACTCGTCCGGCAGCCAACCTAGATTTTTAACATTATGACTATTAGACTTCCATAGGCATTCGGTATTCCGGGAGCGAATGTTAAAAAAGTCACAATTATGAAAAATTACTCAAATTTACGACTAATTTTAAAAATATTGACAATTTTGCTGGAAGATAAAGGGTAAAAAACTTTTTGAGGCGTATGAATGAAACCCCCAACGGCGCAGGCGCGCAAGGTCCAACTTTCAGGGAGGGGCGGAAATCAAAAACTAGCAGATCGCTAAGTGCTTCGCAAAAAACGATTCTACAGCGGGGAATTGATGGTCTCGCTTGGAAACCATCGTATTCGAGCATACGCGACAACAAAATAATAAGCGTAATATTAGTCGCTGCCCACTAGATCCCCTTTCTCAGCTTATTGGTAAAAATAGTGGAAGAATGCACCGCCGCATTTCCGCACGCTTCTATAGTTATGAATGTTGTTCTCAAGCATTAAGCTTTACTAAGTAGGTTCGTCAGTATAGGACAAAATATGATTTTTGAACGAAATGAAGCATCGAGGAGCTTTTCGTTAATTACTTGGAACTACGCGTTGCATCGACGGCGGCCACGAAAAGACTGGGAAAGGAACGCGCCAACGCATTATAGCTGGGAGCTAATTTGGCCGAAAAAGCGCAGTCGGGAGCGAAGAAATTTACCAACATACACCAGTACTGCGTTTCTTTCCCCATTTCGTTCGAATCTCCCGTTTTGTTTACAGATTCGTTCTCACTATCTGCGAAAATAATGCAATGTTGAAAAACTTTTTGTCAAATTTTAAATCAGCGATTAAAAAGAGTGGGAAATTCTAAGGCGTAAAAGTGGCCCTTTCCGTATAAAAAAGCAAATATAAACTTTTATTTCTATCGTCGTCGAAACGTAAAATTAAGCTTAGTTTTCATTCGTTCGATCCCCAAAATTTACCGATGAAAAAGTCGATAAACTGCTTAGCCGACGCTTGGATTAAAATGCTAAAATATTCCACACAATGACATCGAACATTATTACGAATTTCGCAAGCACGACTTTTCGTAATATTAAACGAAATATGCAGGGATCGTAATTGAAATTATGAAAATTGATTCGAAGTGTTTTTATGCGGAGCAGAAATATCGTATTAATTGTGTGAAAACTCCATTTTAACTTAGTAGGTAGGTACGCGAAAATACTTAACATTACTTAACGCAAATGGGAGAAGTTAAACTCTGCTAGGCGAGGAAACACTGGCAGAAAAAGCAATCTCGGCTTAGTCTCGGAAGTTGCGATCATCAATTTTTATTAGTTATATATCACGCCCATCCAACAACTAAAACATTTCATAATTTGACGTAGAATTCGCAACTAACGCTCTTGACCTTCAACATATACGTACGCTAAAAAATCTTATTATAAGGATGAAATGTCTTAAAACAGCGCAATATTGCTTACTCTTAGTTCAGGAAAGATCACGCATCGTTAAAGAAATATTATTGCATTCGAAAAAATTTGTCAACGAAAAGAAAGCCTACCTCAAATTCTTTGATTTACTATTGCTCGTTACTAAACTGCAGTGAAGTAAATTACATTCCATTTATGAGCGGACCAGTAACCATTTTCTGTAGCGCCAAAGAATGAGAAAAATCTAAAGAAAATAGTAAGACAGAAATTTCTTTAAAGTTATTGTTTAATTCATTGAAGATATCGGAAGCGGTAGCTCAATTAACCACCATCACTAATATCACACTTTTTATTTACATCCGTTCGGCTTTAGTTTCAATTCTTTTTCACATAATCTGCTACTTTGTTTATGTGATGCGCTGTGTGCTTTCGTATTAATATATTATATTTTCACATAAAATGCTACAAAATACAAAAACGCAACAAAAGTAGCATAATATCCAATGCTAGAACATTTAGGAATATGAAATGAGCATATTATTAAACATAAATGACAAAACAAATCGGGAGGTGTAAATTTGCCAAAAATGTGCATACTTTTAAAATAAAAGAAGAACAGTTTTAAGGAAAATATAAGAAAATGAAAGTAAAAAAGCGAATAAAAATCGAAAATTGTCTGCAAAAGTGCTTTAAACTGATCAAAAACTGTGAATTAACATAGTAATTACATTAATTTAGGATTCATACAGATTTTTATGGCCAATTGGCTCAAAAAACTGACTGACCCTCAGACCGACAATGCCCTGCCGTGCATCCATGGTCATAAGCATAGGTGCATACACTGTTTTTTTTGTACGAGCCTCTTTGTACATGTACAAAGATCTCCGGAAAAGTCTTTGTACGAGCGAAAAATTTTTTGTACATATAACGTATAGATATGCAATTGAATGTACACATTTTTACATACTACTAGATTGTTATCTGTGACCCGCACGCTTCGCAAAAGGTGTAACTTTGTCCTAAATTCAGCTGGTTATATTAGTTCGGCCCGAAACGCCAAAATTTTCATGAGTCTTAGGTTGAAATTACACATAAAATTCGACTCAGCAAGTTAAAATGACTTGTGCTACACAATTATAAATAATAAGCGGTTGCAATGTGCTGACTGAATCTCATAATAGACAACAATTTGCTTATGAATTTAATGCAACGCAAAGATAAAAGAGTCAATTTTATCTTCAAACGGCAGAAAACAGTGCAAAGTTGTTTAATAGTTCTTTTTTCTGCATAAAATCTTTATAAAACAGTGGAAATAGATGTAAAAGATGCTTCAATCTGTACAAAGATGCTTACAGATAGATTTTGTAGACTTAAATGCCCGCGCTTGGAGCTAAATAGAATGTAATTATGATACTCGGCGCGAAGCGCCGAAAATTTTTAAAAAGTTTGCTAAAAAATACTCCAAAAAACGTTAAAATTACTATTACTTTGCCCCAAAAAGTCTTTGTACGTTGTACAAAGATGGCTCCGAAAATCTTTGTACGAGCCTCAAAATCGTTGTCTCGTACAAAAAAAAAAACAGTGGGTGCATAGCATAGCCGATCTGGGGGTCAGCCGGTCTAGTGGGGGTCAAAAATTGAGATTTTTTGGACCAAAATGACTTCAAAAACTGCTATAAGCGCTAAATAGTATTAAAACTACGTTATTACACAGTTTCCGGTTAATTTGAAGCACTTTTGAAAAAATTTTTTTGATTTTATCCGGTTTTGGCCGTCAATTTGCCACATTTTCCCCGCAAAATTTTCCATTTTATCATTCTGGGGGTTGAGGGGGGTCAGCCCCATACATTATCTTGGCGATGGGGGAAGGTTTAATCCCCCGCAAAAATTCTTCACCCCCAGTGTTTTTTTGTATTTTTTGTACAAGGTCCATTTGTACATGTACAAAGATGGTCCCTAAAAGTCTCTGTACATTTTATACGCATAATTTTTGGGTATTATAATATGGTACATAGCGATTTTAGTGTGATAAAAAACAGAGTTCGATAGTGTAATTCAGCTAAATTCTGGGTTTCTGAGGGCAAAAATCACTAAGAATCGTCTTAACGGCGCGAGGCGCCGAAAAATTTGTTATTTTTATTTCAAAATGCAATTTCTGCCATTATAAAGATATATAGAACACATAATTACTCATTTCGGCGCGAATCGCCGAAAATTTTCGCGAATTTTAGACCTTTTTTTGCAGTTTTTGTCTTCCCAAAAATCTTTCTTCATGTGCAAAGACGGTCCCAAAAAGTCTTTGTACATCGGGAAAATTTTTTGTCGAATACAAAAAAAGCGTGAACCACCCAAAAAAATGACAATTTTTCGAAAGTTCCTAAAAATTTTCTAAAAATTTATAGAAAAGACGCTTTTTAAGCGTTTTTAGCTACCTATTTGCTCAAAAGTGCCAAATTTTCGGCGCTTAGCGCCATTATCCTCATGTTTTGACTATATTATGTTCAATTTGTTCTGACTTTTTCGATTTTTTTCGAAATTTTTCATGTTTTATGCTCTAGATGATGGAGCATCGTCCGAAACGCTGAAAAATGACATTTTTAACACGTAACCTACCATTTTTGGACCCAAAAAGGGACGTTATAATTTCAACCACCCATGTTTGGGAAAATAAGGGCCAAAAATTGACAACAATCTAAGTTTTTTCAAGTGCGTAAAATTAATTATATGCAAATATGCTAGGTACTCAATTATACCAAGTTTTGAGGTCATTTAAGCTCAAAAAAGTTTTCCATTCAAACCTCACGAGCCCGTCATGCTGCGCATATTTCATTACAACGATTCGGAAACCAACTTTGTGTACTCTTTTGGAAACGTTTTTTCCAGACGTTAGATATCCTTGATACGTATTTTTTTCCGGGATAAGATCCTGGAGTAAAAAATCAGTCCTGCACCTCATTCATACTATCTAAGAAGCCAGCTCCAGCTTGATAACTAGAAATCAAAAAACTAATTCGAAACGATATAGATGCGTCAAACCCAAATGTAACGAATAAACTTGAATTATTTTTTATTTTAATGCAGGTATCAAATAATTTGTTGTCGAATGAAATATAGAAGGATTCGTATGCACTCAACTTGACAAAAAAATTCAATTACAATCTAGTGAAGACTTACGATCAATTTTTCCACCGGTCGAATTCTGGCTTTGACTTTTTTGGCTATTAGAAAAGAACATAGACACATTGACGATTTGGACGATGGAAGCGAATTGTCCCGGTTCCCAAGTGTTTTCGGAGAAGGCACCGCCGCACAAATAATATGGTTTATCTGGGTTGTTTTCGAATTCAACAGGTAATGAATGGTTCAACGGACAGAAAAATTCATCAAACCAGCAATCGAATAATTTGGAGAATGACAAGACTTTATCGGGTGAAATTACAAGGCGGAAAAAGCTGCATAATGAAGATTCGAAGTGATGCGAAGCGGTCGGTGAAAGTTCCTGGCCATGAGCGAAGGCCAAAAATGCAAGTGTTATCAAGAATCGTAACTGGGACATCTACAGTTCACCATTACGTCATAAGTCTAAAAATAGAACAATTGGGACAAAGATAACACGTGACAAAAAATTGTGCGTGCAGAAAAAATTCCTCAGCTACTTTTGGTACAAAGGCAAGCCTAAATTATTGGTCAACTAATTTCAGATTAAAGATTATTACGATAACATCTGATCTAAAAGCGGTATTTCCAAAGACTAATTCATGACTCTTCTACCTAAAACTTAATTTATAAGTTAATTCATGCATTCAAATTTTAATTCGAAAGCTGACAACATTAAAATGGCATCCAAACCATACCACACACATTCATTACTATAACAAACCCACGGATTACCACACGTGGGCGTGCACAAGGTGTTTGCAAGGTTATAAATCGTGAATACGACCCGCCCCCAAGAATTGAGTCTTTGGCATTTTTTGGGATTTTTGCCAGTTTTACATTGTCCAGACTCCCAGAA
The DNA here is from genome assembly GCA_036768485.1 of Mermis nigrescens. Lineage (NCBI taxonomy): Eukaryota > Metazoa > Nematoda > Enoplea > Mermithida > Mermithidae > Mermis > Mermis nigrescens. The sequence continues at coordinate 1,122,295 of JAVLUZ010000124.1, forward strand.
TTTGGCAGCTGCCCCTTTTCACTAAATTCCGACATTATTGCCAATTAAAAGTCTTCAATTCGACATAGGTACTGGTTGAAGTCACTCCAGAGGCGGATTTTTGGCCCGAAATGGTTGGCGAGATAAAGAATGGATATGTAATTTGCCATGATTTTTGGCCGTCAGTGATCATAAGTTCAAAAAAATTTCCGGCGCTATGCGTCGCTTGATACCAATGACATTTATTTACTTTCATGGCGGTCTGGAAGTCATTTCTTGCTAACGGAATAGGTTTCAAAACAATTTCAAGAGCAGGAACAGCTATCCCAGCATATATTTCTTATATTTCCTATGCATAACTTTTACAAATTTTAATGTTCATCGTCAAGTGCTACAGAAATACAGGAAATCGAGTTGCTCCTAAACATCCTTCCGCGTAAATTTCACAAATTTTCCGGCGCTTCGCGTCGAATTTAAGCTAAAGCAAAGAAATCTAATGATTTTTTCGCACAAAATTGTCGACAATTTCATAAATTTTTGAAAAAATGTGCCAAAAGTAATTTTAAGTTAAAGTAGGCAGAGTAAAATGCCGAAAAAATGTAATTTTGCACGTAAAGGGCAAATTTTTAAACATGTTTTTGACTGTTTTTAAAAACGGGGTACCGCCCCCTTATGAAAATCCTAGATCCGCCACTTAGTCACTGAAATACGTCCTTTTCAAAAAGCCGTAAGCTAGTCTAGTCTCTAAGCTAAAAATGCCAAATTTCGTCCCTCCCATGGCATAATTCTCGACTTTAACCATGCTTTTCGTTCCGACTATGTGAATCTAAGACCCTAACGGGCAATTTTATCAGAAAATCGTAGTTGAAAAGTACCTTAATCGACGTTTGAGGCACTTTTGCATGCATTTTTATTATCGAAAAATTTCCCGCTTGGCTCTTCTGGAAAGTCTTCACCCCAAATCCTCTCTTTTACATCTGGTATCCTGTCCGAAAATTTGCCCTTCATGTGCGAAATAGCATTTTTTGGCGTTTTACGTTGTCTACTTTTATTCCAAATAGCGCAGCATTTTCCAAAATTTTTTAAAATTTTCGATAATTTCGCTCAAAAAAATCATTAAATTTCTTTGATTTTAGTGAAAACCTGGTGCTATGCGCAGGAAAATTTGTGAAATTGAAGCGAATGAACCTTTAGAAGCTTGAATTACTGCTCGATCATCTGTATTTATAGCATCTACCGCGGAATGTTAAAAATTTTGAAAATTTATGCTTGAAAACAGAAGAAAACTATGCTGAAAAAGCTGTTTCTGCTCTTGAAATCGTCTAAAACCTATCCCCCTGTGTAAAAATATGGCTCTAAGACAGTGTTTTTTTGTACTCGGCAAAATTTTTTCCCGATGTGCAAAGACTTTTCGGGACCGAAGCGCCGAAAATTTCATCGAATTTCAGACCTTTTTTCGCAGTTTTTGTCTTCCCAAAAATCTTTGTACATGTACAAAGACGGTCCCGAAAAGTCTTTGTACATCGCGAAAAATCTTTGCCGAATACCAAGAAGCCGTGCTCCCAGATCGCTAAGAAAGTAAATAAATGTCATTAATAGGTATCATCCGGCGCATAGCGTCGGAAAAATTTCGAGAAATTATGGTCACTGACGGCCAAAAATCATTGCGAATTGCATATCAATTCTTTATCTCGCCGAATATTTTTGGCCAATAAGGGGAGCGGCCGCCCCCTTAAATCCGTTCATGTCCACAGTGTATTTTTACGAATGACAAAATGCAGAGCGTTTTGGCGCACTTTATGGTGATAAATATGCGAACATGTATGTACGTGTCAACAACATGACGACTAGGCGTACATTTTATGAAATATCGCAAGTGTCGAGTTCAACATATTCATTATGCTCGTGAATGAATCATTCTTGTTTGGTGTTTGCCGAATTTATTTGCTATTTATACAATCCTCCTATTTATTAAAAAATTAAATGCTATATTTCACCCCCGAAAAAGGTTCAACCCCGACTCGAAAAATCTTGCCCCCGGTCGGGGGTCGGGGTTTAGGCTGGGGATTTTCGGGATCGGGGTCCCCGTACGATCACTGATTTTGATTACTTTATTTTATGAAATTTAAAGAAATTTTTTCTGGTTTTTCAAGAAAACTATTAAGTAGGCCATGTAGGTGTAAAGTTAACACTATTATCTTTTACTCCAGAGCATTGTGGAAGGTCAAGATTTCATTAAATAAGTAATACATTGATTATGCTCTTTTGCGAAATACTTAAATACGCTTTGTGACTACACCCTCATTTTTCACAAGCCGCAGAATATACTTCGATTTTTGCGTTGTTTAGGGGAAGTCTAACTGTTTAGCACATTACTATGGCTTCTGCGCATATCAGGGAATTTTCCCTAGTCCCCTCCTTTTACATCCTTAGCAATGAAGAAATTCAAGTATATTTACATTTTTTGATCCATCGAAGCATTTTTCTTTACTAATTCCCTTCTTTTTTATTTAATAATTCAGGCCATTCATCCATAAGTGGACAGCGCCAAAATTCTGGGGGTGCGAGTAGTTGAAGAAATTTCTTTTTTCGTCTCTAGCCCTTTACACTAAAATCATCACAGATCAAGAAAATTGCGTTCAAAGAGGGAAAATTTTACGTTTTGAGATATTGTAGCCCTCTACATTATAAAAGCAATTGGACTGCACAGAAACCAAAATTGAGCTAGATTAGCTTTAGGACACGCTAACAGTAAAAAACCCTTAGGTATACTTTTGTGCAATAACCATTGAGTGTAAAGAAATTTTAAGGTCAGATTCGTAATCTACAACTCAGGGACAACATTTAAAAAAATTGGCCCTCCGCAAATTGTTTGATACCCAATGCTCTGGGCGGAAAAGTGCTCCTCAGGATAAACTTTACATTTGTGCGAATAACGCAATGTTGGGTGAGTAGAAACAAAATAAACTAGGATCTGTAACGCTATGGTCAGGGCACATTTTAAGCATGATTAGCATGTTTCGCCTACTTAGCGGAGTAGCTGAAGAAATTTCGTTTTTCGTCTCGAACCTTTTACTTTTAAACAATTACAGATCGAGAAATATTGCGCTAAAAGAGAAAAAATTTTATGTTTTGAGATGTTGCAACCCTCTACATTATAAAACCAATTGGACTGCACAGAAACCAAAATTGAGTTAGATAAGTTTTACGACACGCTAAGTGTAAAAATTCGTTTACTTTACACTTTTGTGCAACAACTATTAAGTGTAAAGAAAATTTAATTTCAGATTCGTAATCTACAACTCAGGGGCAACATTTCAAAATAAATTGGCCCTCTGCAAATTGTTTGATTTTTCGTTTACACTTTACATACTCATTGCTAACTGAGTATTGAGTGTAAACAAAAAGAGACGGACATCGAATTTTTTAATTATCCATCGATTAAAAAAATCGCACCTCCCAGGTGTGTACCGTTGTTGCTGTGAGGGGGGGCACAAATTTCGCACTCGTTATGATAAACATATAAGAAAAAGGATGACCAAGTATGTTATAGGTAGTGCTATCGCGCTACCTATGATAGGTACACTTGCATGCCCACAACGATGGTGTGCACGGACGCCATGTTTGCTTGATATAATGCTCATGATAACAAAATAAAACACCTTTAAATACAATTGCAGTCAGTTATATATTTTTGACAATTCGAAGCAAGTCAGCGTTGCAACTAGCAAGCAATTTACAAAAATTAAACATTTTAGATTATGTTTATACACTCTTATAAGAAGCATTGAAAATTATTTAAAGAAAGTTACACGTTTTCAGAGGCAGTAGAATATAATTCCAAAGTCTGATTTTAAACAGATTTTGCGACTTTAGGCGCATACATATTTAGCTTTTTCTTAGTCCCCTCCTTAAACATCCTTTATAATCCACAATCTCAAGTATATTCGCCTTTTTTGTTCCTTTGAAGCATTTTTCTTTGCCAGTACCCTATTTTTTATTAGCATGTTTTGAGTAAATTAGTCAGCAAACTAACATGCCAAAATAATGAAAGCAGTCCAAGAACGCGGAAAACAAAATTATTCTGAATATCAGTATTATTTTTTTCAAACGAGACGACCCCATCTTATTTAGCAGATCAAAGATTTTCAGCATAAATTTCACACACTTATTAGGTATGAGGAACATTTGCGCTCAAATTCGTAATCCTGACAATACATGGAACATTTCCAAAAAAGTAAAGCTTCCGCAATGCACTTAAACTTTATTTAATTTTCAGCGTAAACTTTACTCAACTAGTGGGTGCATACATGTAACGGCTCGAAATTGAGGGGGTCCCGGTCATTTTTAGGGAGGTCGGGTAAATGACCTATAATTTTTTGACAAAAGCGGCCAAAAAAACCTAAAAACAGTCAAAAATTCGATTTTTTCCGAAAATCCGGGGGGGGGTCAAGAAACTTCTGGCTTTGGGGAGGGATAGGGAAGGGACGTCCGACTTCGAGTGAAGGGAACCCCTATTCCCCCCGGTTGCATGTATGACTAGGTGTAACGTCTTGCAACGCTCTGGAAGTAAAATAAATTTGTAGTGTAAACTACACATTAGCAATAAATGAATAGCGCAAACTTTACACAACTACCGTATGTGGAGAAAATTAAGTAATATTCGTAATTCTGACGTTAATAATTTGCAGTGTAAACTTTACACAACCACAGAGTGTGAAGATTTTAGTGGGATTCGTAATTCTCATATTACTCTGATGAAGCGATCAACATTTATGAAAACATTTAGTCTCCACAATGACCTGAAGACAAAGAAATACTAGATGTCACTTTACATCACTGTTAAGTGTAAAGAAACGTGCCCAACTAGTGTATCACGTTTGATTTCTGGTCAGTGTTGTTTTGTACAAGGTCCCTTTGTACATGTACAAAGATGGTCCCGAAAAGTCTTTGTAAATTATGTAAATGCAAATTTTTGTGTACTAAAACATGGTACAGTAGCGATTTTAGTGTAGTAAAAGAGGGTTTTTCGACATTTGATAATGTATTTTAGCTAATTTCTGAGTTTCTAACGCCAAAAATTACTAAAAATTGTCTCAAAACAGCACGAAGCGCCGTAATTTTTCCACTGAGTAGAACTTGCTATGAATAGCTCAAAAACCAGAGGCGTAGCCAGGATTTCGGTTCGGATAGCACGCACAAAATTTTTTAAGATTACTTTTGCATTGAATGCCAGTAACGTTATGTACAGCACAACTGAGTTTTTCGACCATTAATAATGTAGCCTAGCTAATTTATGGGTTTCCGATGATCAAAAAACAACAGTGTAAAACGGCGGAAAGCGCCGAAAATTTCGACATTTTTACAGTTGAATTTACAGCCTACTTATTGACAAACAATTCGAAATCATTAGTGGCGCAAAGCACCAAAAAAATTCTGTAATTTTTACCGCCTTTAACATTTTGTATCCCTGTGAATACTTTTAGTCTGACAGAGAAAAAATTATCAAAATTGTACAAAACAACTTTGTCACTTCAAGCTTACAAGAAAACTGCTGATTACTGTTTAGCATAAAGATATTTTGACCGATTCAGGCTTTAAAACGGAATGCTGGGGCTTAAGAAAAAGAAAGAACAGCGACTGACGGCGCCATGCGCCGAAAAATTTTGATTGCTCTATAAACTCAATTATACAGCTTCAATCATACAGAAAAGACAAACTAATTCCGGAGGCGCCGGAAATTTATAGAAATTTCTAACTCTTTTACCTTTGTTGTCCTCCTAAAAATCTCGTTGTACATGTACAACGAGATTTTACAGCTGGGTTGGCGAGCTCAAGGAAAGCCCCGGTTAAAATTGATGAACTCAAACATTGGACAAAACTTCTGAGCTAAAATGCGTTTTTCGACTTCTGTTAAATATATAGCGCAGCGACGCGCCGCTGCCGATAAGATGTAGAAAGATGTATCAATGAAAATTTTGTTCATACCGTTTTCAGGCCCATTTGTGGCCTTCTTACTAACAAGATGTAGTTCAGAAAACAGAAAAAGCGCAAAAAACAAGAAAATTTAGCCATTCATTTAATTTAAAATAGGATCATGCGTCATTGTAAAGAAAGACGAACAAAGAAAAAACCCGGTGCGCAATCATTTTCGCATCTTGCTCAATGAGCATGCGCAGTTTCATCCGACGAACAAATAGTGCATTAAATCACTAAAGTGATGCGAAGCGCCGGATTATTTTACCTGATCCAATCTTCTAAATTATTTGATCTATATAGCAAAATAACTAATAATGACTCGGCGGAAAATTTTGACGTTTTTTGCCTTTTTGAACTCAATTTTCTGTATACAATTATTGCATCAGAAAAATCAACAAAATTTATGAAAAATTTCGGGGGAGGCATATGCTCGCAATGCTCCCGGCTATGACATTGTGAAAACGCCACAATTTTTGTCTCTCTACGGGTATTGTTGAGATATTCGACTTCGAAATTATCATCCCCTAAATTCGGAACAGGTACGCCCCTGAATATGAGACATTGTACAAAACACGCTTTGCGTGAATAAACACCTCCTCAAAATTGGTATCATGGAACAAAGCAAAGTAACGGGCAAAAATATATTTTATTCTCCGAAAATCAAATTTTAGTAAAAGGTACATCAAAATCGCGCAACGGCAAAATGAAAGTATTAAAATAAATATCAGATCAACAATAAATTAAAAATAAGAAAGAACGCATACACGAACACGGTCAAAGACTCGGACAGAAACGATGAAATATGTCGAAAGAATGCGTTCGCAATAAATATATAAATGTACGCGGGTACCTACGAGCGGGAAAGCGCGGGAAAACAGGCCCTCGGGGCAACGGATAAAAAACGAGATACGCGCAAATGCGTCGATACGAAATGGTCGAAAAAAGATTTCCCGAAAATTTGAGACCGAAATCAAAATCATTAAATATCGATAAGCATACCGTATCCGGGGGTAGTTTATCAAATTTAAAAAAAAATCGCAAAGGGTTCTCCGGAGAAAGAATTCGAAAATTCTGAAATCGCATTAAAAGACCACGAGTAGACTTTTCGGGGAGTAAATTCAAACTTTTGGGCAGGGCAGATTTTCTGTTGATAGATTTTCTGCCTATCTCGTGAGTCCAAATTTTGAATCGCGCGTAATACCGTACAAGCGTACGTTAATATTGTTCATTTTTCCGGCGCTTCAAAATTAAGCGGCGAAAAAAACGGCAATATTTTAGGGTCAGTAATGCGGAAAAATACTGCGGTAATTTCAACCGTAAATTTCCGGCGTACGAGCTTTAAATAATTTAATTTTTCCCATTTTTTCAATACATTTTTATCGCCATCGTATGAAGCTCCTTGAAAAACGCTAAAATTGCCATTATTTTCGCGTATTTATAATGGTTCGAGGGGTAATAAACTTCGACAATGCGCCGAAATCAAATTTTGTATCCGGGTTCTGCCGATAATAATCTAAATTCTTCGAGGATTAACGAACGCCTTATGGTGCAATTTTATTTCGAAATAAAAAATCTAAAGAAAGCGAATATCGATTAGAAGTAAGCGACGTAGCCACGATTAGCCGTATAGCCTTTTTTGGACTCGGAAACATACCGCGCGAGATCAGAGACGCTACGCGGTCGTTTTTTCTGCGTTAGTTTACAGTTAATTTTACGACTTCGGAAAGAAGTAAGTATCTATTTTTAGTCTAAAATTGCTATGTAATACGGTTTCGAGTTAGAAAAGCCTGTATATTTGCCCCAAACGCTCGAAAACAACGGTTTTAAACCGATACCATATTTTTAGCCGTATAATCGTTTTTACAACCCCCTTAGCTATCCCCAAGATTTTGATTTTCACCCCTCCGCGAAAGTCCGATCTCGCGCATCTATAATAGGCTTCGCTTATTCCGCGTCAAAAATTTATTCGATTTTATCATTCATTAGACTTATTTTTATCAATTTATTTCTTCGACAAAGCTAATCGCCGATTAATTGATTAAAATTAACACCACTTCGCCGTATTTATTTTAAGCCACGTTGTTGTTCCCTAATGCGCGAGAAAACAACAAAAACGGGATTCCCGTTTGCGGAATTTTCGACCGGTCGGCTTAGGAAATAAACTCGCCGAACTCGAAAATTTTTCAAAGTCCGAAAGTTCCATAAATACGAAAAATGGCCAAAATCAACGGATTTAATCGTGCGAAATGTATTTGGTAAACAAAGCGAGCGCCGTCGGTCGGCCTCGAGCGACCGAATGAAAAAAACAAACAAAGATGAATCGTATTGCGGTAGCTACGTAAGCGCGGAACGTAAAGAACTTAAAAGCTAATGCGCGTTGAAGCTAAATACGTCTAATAATCACGCGGCTAAAAAACAAGGCGGAACAACGGCCCTACGCTTAAAAAACGCGCCGATTAAAGAATTGAACATTTTTGGGGGTAGCGGGGTACGTAGGCCGCCAGTTCGTTGCCCAGCACCCAAAAAACGCCTTTTCGTCCGCGCAAACTATAGCTAACTTGAGTAATTGGCACGCTTTCGATCATATGGCGCTAAAATAAACGACAAAATATAATACTGCGATAACGAGGTAGTTATTCGGCTACGGCGGAACGCACCTGGTGAATGATTTTGGCGTATCCGACCACACTGCCGCGGTGGGCCTGAATCAATCGATAGCTTTGCTGGTTGATAGCGGCGACGGGAAATGTATCGAGAGCCTGCACCTGAAACATTACACCCGCTTAACATCGCAAAATGGCTAAATAAATCTAAAAGATACGCGCGAGGTAAGATAGCGGAGCGACCGATTGGGCGCACAACCGCTAACGCGGGAACAAAAGCAGGGGACACGCATGCGGTGCACGTAGGAGGTGAGGGGGTACCCCTGAAAGGTCAGTCGGACAGGTACTGCCCGGCGATATTCAGCCGATTGAACGTTTTTTGCATCACTTTTGAGGTCAAAAGCAGTAAAATCGTCGAAATTTTTTTGGCGCTTCGCGTCAGATTAATACTTGTACGTGCTTTTAGCCGAAAAAGCGCCCAATATTATTGAAATTTTGCATTTTTTAGTCTTATACGTGATATAGTGCAGTCAAAATGGACTAAAAATCACTTTAAAATGCGATATTACGATTAAAAAGCGTTTTATAGGCTATTCTGACCATTTTAATCGCTAAAGCAGCAAAAAAATCGTGAATGTAAAATTGACTGTTTTGATTTTCTCGGATTTCCTTCCCGCTGCCGACCCTGACCTTGTGCACCAATGATAGGGGAAATGGGAGATCCGCCTTCACCTCAAAATCAGAAAATGTTTGGCCCCCCAACGGTATTTTTGTATTCAGCAAAGATTTTCCAGATGTGCAAAGACTTTTCGGGACCGTCTTTGTCCATGTACAAAGAAAGACATAAATTGCAAGAAAGGTCTAAAATTCGCATAAATTTTCGCGCTTCGCGCCGAAATGAGTAATTGTGCGTTTTATATATCTTTATAATGGCTGAAATTGCATTTCAAATGAAAAATTGTGAAATTTTCCGCCGTTTTTAAACGATTGTTAGCGATTTTTGCCCTTAGAGACCCACAAATTAGCTAAAATACACTACCAAACGCCGAACAACTCGTTTTTACCACACTAAAATCGCTACTGTATCATATTACAGTACCCAAAAATTTATGTGTACAAATCGTACAAAGACTTTTGGGGACCATCTTTGTACATGCACAAACGGACCTTGTACAAAAATACGAATTTCTGGGCCGTTTTTAGGTGTGCGGGCGTGACCAGCCGGGGGATCTAGCCTTCCTCCCCCAAAAATGAAAAAATATTTCTATTTTTCACAAGGGTCCATGAGGGAAACATTAAAAATTCTCGAAGTCTACTAAAAGGACAGCCAAAATGCGTTGTTAGCACACTTTTGAGCTACTAAACTCCAAATTTGTCGGTCCCTAGCGCTATCATATTTCTTACTTCAAAAGCTCAGATTGGACTTAAAAATAACGAATACGTCAAAATTTCCGCGCTTCGCGCCCATTTATCATTTTCTGCATTATGTTCCTTCGCAAAAACCACAGGATTAAATGCAAAGACAAGAATTTCGATTCGAAATGTTTCGAAGTAAAGCTTTACCTTGATACTGATAAATTGGTCATACGGACGGATGAAAGGATAGATTTTTTATATCGAAGTTTGAAATTGAGCAAAAAATTTTGCGATTTTTGTGAAAAATTTTCTCTTCGCCATTGCAAAGATTTCGTCGAGAAACGCTCGAAAATGCCAATATTCTCGCGTATCTCCAAATGGTTCTCGAGATATAGGACTTTGAAAATTTTGCCCCCCAGATATAATCCTGGTTACGCCCCCGCCGTATATACATATTACGTTTGTAATAAATTAAGTCTCGCAAATCCTTGGAAGCTCTCGAACTACGCGATAGATACGCGTAGAAATTACGGGGCATTTGCAATAAACCGAGAATAGGCGAAAGAGCAATTTCTACAATATTTGGAGTAAACTATTTTTCAAACACGCTTGACACGAAATGTATTCCATGCGCGGTAAGCTGAGCAAAACTTAGAAAACATAGAAAAATTACAATAAGCGACCCGTTTATTCGGACGTACGAGTAGCGTTTCGCCATTTACGTTTAAAAAAGCCTAATGGAGTTTTCAGCGCGTCCGCCTTTTACTGAATGTTGCTTTTCAACAGCCCGAGAGCGCTAATTTTAGAAGTAAATTTAATTAACTTTGTTCACCCGTTTAGTTTATCGCGAGCATTTTTAAATTTTTTCAGAAATGATCTTAATCACACACGGACACTGAAGGGGAGGGTAAGACATTTGAAAGGTATACCCCCTCAGGCCATTTCCGGACAGCGCTAAACAATGCCCGGCGGTATAATATGAATTATTATTCGAGTAGTACTCTATCCATTCATTCGGTCGGACACTTTTTGTCCATCATTTTGCGCGTATTAGATAGTCCGAGTCATTCCATTCTTCTTATTATCATTCGTTTTCGTGCAAACTTAATCATAAACAATTAAGAAGAGTAAAATACGACAAATTAAAGCTTAGATCGTGCGCATGTATGATTTAAATTAAAGCGAAATATAAATAAACGCGAGCGAGCACCTGAGGTAGAATTTCGATGAAAATGATGTCGCCGGAGACGGTGGCCATAGCGAATGCCGGAATCGGACATTCGTGCAAATATTCGCTCGACTCGGTGCGACTTCAAAGAAATAAGTAGGACGATAAAACTACAAACTTATAGAATTACGCCTTCTATTTTGATTTACGTCTTTTGTAAACGTGACTTTTTTTGATAACTTACGACCGAAACGATTGTTAAATAGCGCAAAAATAGTACATACCTCTTCTTTAACGTTTGCCGACTTAGAATAACGCAATTTACATCATTTGATAGAAAAAACCTTAGCCTACGAGAATGTTAACTTTGTGGCTTTGGATTTTGAGAATTCGTTAAACGCAACGAGTGTTTGTAAACCCCGCAATGCGATTTGGACCTTTTCCACAATTTTACCCCCACCGATTTTATTTCCAATACGTTTTGAAACGATTTTTTCAGCGTCGGCTCCTGTCGTTTGATCAAGAGAGTTCAAGCTGCGGTGACGGAAGAGTGCCGATATCCCTTTCAAGATAAGCGGCCCACTAATTTCGGAGATACGAAAACGCGGTTTGGAAAAATGCGGCGGTGGTAAACTGTGGAAAAGGTCCCTAAATGAAAGCCTTATGCGGTGAAAAACTCACAAAACTGAAGTAAAACGAATAATAAAATTGATAACTCTAAGCGTATACGTAACGACTCAAAATTTTGGGAGGAGGGTCCCCGGCCAATTTCGGACGAAGGAGGGCTAAATGACCCCTAATTGTGGGTCAAAAACGAACGACCGAAATCGCAAGTTTTTGTTTTTGAAGACATAGAGGGAGGGGGCCAAAAATTGCCCGACGTTTAGGAAGGGGATGGGGGCGTAGACCAACAAGGTCACGGTCGCTAGCGGAGGAGGTGAATTTCGGAAATAAAAAACAGTAAATTTGACGGAAAATATTTTGTACTCTTTTTTGAGCCACCCTGTGCAGATTTAAAAATAGAAATTATAAATGACCATAATTATAACATCATATAAATGAAAAGATAAACGAAGTAGACTAGTACTGCAAAACTTTACTAGTCCACGCCAGACATGCACTCGGGGAGGGATAGTTTGGCGGAAGTGGGAAGGGGTCCTCACACTCCCTTCCCCAGAATGGAAAAATGAAAAATTTTACGGGAAAAATGAGGCGAAATAGAGGCTAAACGGGTGAAAATTAAAAATTTTCTTCAGAAGCGCTTCATATTGATCCGAAACGGTGTAATAACGTAGTTTTAACGCTATTTTAGCGCTTATACAAGTTTTTTTAGTTTATTCTGGCCAGAAAAACCTCAATTCTTGACCACCCCAAACCGGCCGACCCCCCCAGATCGGCCATGATGCGTACCTATGGTCCATACCCTGGACTTTTATGATTTTACGTCACTACGAGCAAATATACTGTACATTAAGAGCGTACACCATTCCAGGAAGCTCAATACGAAAGACTCAAAACAATCGCACATTGAGAAAAAGCATTAATCGTGTCAAGAGGCTGAATTAAATATCAATTTACCTCCGCAAATTTATTTCTAGCCGCTTTTATGGTTTAAAACATTTGGGTTTTACTACTTTCAAATTTAAACTAGAAACACTGTCGAAGTTCACACTTCAGATAAACTCGTACGAGTCGTACCATAGTGCTGAGATGCGATGCGCATATTTTTGACCGAAAAGCACATATGCGAATAACAAATAAAGAGCAAAAATATGAATCGAAGTTTGATAGGTACATCTAAAAAGTACGAATTAATTATTGATAATTAAAAAATTATCACGACGAAAATTCGAAATAGTTACCGTTTAATCCTCATCTTAGTGAAAGAGCGCATTCGACCAGATCCTCCACACAAGCCGCAAAGTTTTTTCCCGCTGCCTCGGCAATAGTGACACCTACAAAACTTAAATTTAGAATTTCAAACTCGAAAGTTGAGAGCTTTGGGGAAGATGTGCCTAATTTTTACGCCAATTCGAACGACTGCCTATGATCTTTTAAAAATTCTTTAATTTTACTTTTTGTCCGGAATGTAGAAACAACGAACGAGATATCGGCAGAAATTCATCGGCTAACGCAGAATAATCGGATTAGATTGGTAGAAAATAATCCGCAAATGACTAATCAAATTGACTGCATGTTTGCGAGCTAATGATTTTCGGTCATATGGAGGAAGGACCCCACAATCGCAATTTTTCAGCAAAAATATAAGCCCATTTACAACCCTCACTCAGAAAAGTTTGAGCCGATACACGAATTGAAACATATTTATTTTCAATAAAACTCTTTTAAAGCTTATCAGAAATTTTCAAACATATCCGTCAGACTTAATAAAGCTATACATGATCTGGAGACTTCCCCCAGAAGTTTTTCACCTCCCACGTTGTTTTTTGTACAAAGACTTTCGAGACCGTCTTTGTACACGTACAAAGATTTTCGGGAAGACAAAAACTGTAAAAAGTTCTAAAATTTCCAAAAAGTTTCGAAATGAGCAATTGTCTGTCCAATATATCGTTATAATGGTAGAATTTGCATAAAAATGTCAATTTTTTCGCCGTTTTGAGAAAATCTTTAGTAATTATTGGCGCGAGAAACCCAGAAATTAGCTAAAATACACTACCGAAGGTCAAAAAAACCTGGTTTACCGCAATAAAATCGCTACTGTACCATACTGTAGTGCACGAAAATTTGCATATACAAAATGTACAAAGACTTTTGGGGACCGTCTTTGTACGTGTACAAAAAGACCTCGTACAAAAACACACTGCCTCCCCACAAAATTCGCAATTTTTCAAATTTCCAAAAATTTTCAAACATTTCGTACGAAAGGTGCTCTCAAAGCGTTTTAGCTATTTATTTGCTCAAAAGTGTCAAATTCTCGGCGATTCGCGCCACGTACTCATGTTTTAATTCGACTATATCTTCTTCAATTGATTAGACTTTTTATTTATTTTCGATTTTTTTCTCCCCTGTCGAAAAATATGTAAGAAATCCGTTTACAACAGGGGCGAATTTAAGGGGGGCGGCCGCACCCCCTTACCAAAAATATTTGGCGAAATAAAGAATGGATATGCAATTCGCAATGATTTTTGGCCGTCAGTGACCATAATTTCTCAAAATTTTTCTAGCGCTGTGCGTCGGATGATACGTTCCTATTAATAAGATTTATTTACTTTCTTGACGACCTGGAAGCCATTATCTGTTCATGTGGGTTTCAAAACAATTTTTTACAGCAGAAACAGCTATTTTTGCATAGTTTTCTTCTACTTTCGATGAAAAATTTCGACGTCTCGCATCAAATGCTATAAATACAGGAAATCAAGCCGTAAATCAAGCTTCCAGACGTCTATCCGCCTTAGTTTCACAAATTTTCCGGCGCTTCAGGCCAGATTTTTGTTAAAGTCAAAGAAAGTTAATAATTTTTTGGCAGAAAATTGTCAAAAATTTTAAAATGTTCAGAAAATACTGCGTCAAAAGTGATTTTTTGTAAACGTATAAAATGTAAAACACCGAAAAAAACGCTATTTCGCGCGTTAAGGGCAAATTTTTGGACCTTTTTGACTGTTTTCGGAAAAATTGAGATACCGCCCGCCCTTAGGAAAAAGCTAGATCCGCCACAGGTTTACAAAGGTTAACTTCAACACGTAAATAACAAAGTTTAGAACTAAGAAAGAATTTCCGCGACATTTCAGGATTTCAAGTAAATATCTTTGAGGTAATAACGAAAATTTGAAATATTTATAACTGTTACGTCATCGATGTAACGAGTCGCCTTATAAAACGATAAGCGGGTCTCCATTTATTGGCGATGAAAGGAATTTGTTCATAGTCAATAGCGGAGAGCGATTAGAGACCATGGGGATGCCAAGTTTTTTATGAAAAATTTTATTTCCAAACTTAAGGAATGAACTTTGGATTAAAAATTTAAGACTATTCGTGAAAGAGCGTCCGAAGGTGAAGAACTCCGGCGTGATTTGAAACCATTAGAACGCAAAAACTTATTCTTTTCAAGAAGCTTCTCCAGAAAATCGATCGAGAGAAGTAGAAATAAGTTCGTTTCGTCGAGCGTCGAAAGATCGAAATACGCGAAAGGTAGTTTTTTTGTTAAAACGGTCTTCACTAAAAGCGCTAGAAAACTTAGAAACAATGTTTTTCTGAAATTGAATACGGTAGACGATGTTTTTTCACGTAAATTAGAGAAAACTTAGGTACTACCGGAATGTGGAGATTCGTTTCTAAACAAAATTGGAATCTCCGAAATCGTTAAACATCAGTAAGTACTAAAATCCTTCCGTCCGGATTGCGCTCATCCCTCCAAAACTCTACGCGGCGTATTACGAACAAAATAATAGCGAATGCACCGAACTGTTTAAGACCGCTGCCGTGGCACATGAGGCATAGGTCGGCGGGCGACACTCCCGGAGGAGGAAGGCCGGCCATCGAAGCGAAGTGGAGGGGGGTGCCCCTGGCGTACGGAGTCGCGGGCCCTCCGACTCCCCCGACCAACGCGCCGGCGCCTAAGCCGCGTCTGGGCGACTGAGGGTTGCCGGCCGAGCCGCGGCTGCCCCCCACCAGGGGGTGGGTGACCACGGCCGGGTGCGGCACTCCGCTTTTCATGCCCGTGCCGTTGCACACGCCGCACCGGTCCGTGCCGCCCCCTCGGCAATGGAAACAATGACTGCTCCCTTGACCCCGGCACGTCGAGCAAGTCTGCGAGCAAAAAAATTGCAGGCGCGATTTCCGGACGGCCGTATCGGACTAACGAGTAAAAAAAATTTAATAGAACGAAAATGTTAACAGCCTAGATTTTAATTAATTCTATTTAAGCGATTCTCGCAATTTTCCTTCGACATTTTTTCCGCTAATCGGTTTGAAAATTACTATCTCTCGCGTATTCAATGCCTTACGGAAACGTAGGACGAACCGGGAAGTTCGATCAGTTTCTCATCTTCGTGAAACAAGTTCAACGGCTCGCACGTAAACTGCCAGGGGTCCAAATTTTCGACGGAGCCACGAAAATTCGTATCATCGTCGGGCATTACGTCGCCTAAATTCGAAGATGTCGCGTAATGAAGGATACGACGAACAAAGTTGACGCTTTTCATATTGAAATTGCTATAAAAACAGTTGGCGTACGCGCCAACAACCAACACCGTAAATTTCT
Organism: Mermis nigrescens; assembly: GCA_036768485.1. Classification (NCBI taxonomy): domain Eukaryota; kingdom Metazoa; phylum Nematoda; class Enoplea; order Mermithida; family Mermithidae; genus Mermis; species Mermis nigrescens. The sequence goes on from JAVLUZ010000124.1 coordinate 1,138,601, forward strand.
TTCTATATATACATTTAAGCGTAAAAAGAGAAAAATTATAAACCTCGCCACTTCTTATTTTAGACAAAATATGTCTTGCGTAAACTTCGGAAAAGAATGGCGGGATACCGAGTCGTTCGTTACCGTTTCATATTAGCCCGCTAAATCGTAAGTAATAACAATAAAAAGCGAAGAACGATTTTTCGTCGCGTCGCTGCTTTATTTTTCAGTCCTCACCTGTATACGATTCGGATACGTCGTAGGTTTTCCTCACTTCGATAAATGACTGCAGCGAATACCTGAAAACGTAACGAGTTATGACTTTAAAAATATAGTTAATAATACTCCGTATCAAAACCTTCTTAATAACGGAATATTACATTACGCTACCGCGGTTGAACGTGGGAGGGGCTCTTAACCCCGGAAAAATTTTTTTTTAATTTTTCGCTCATAAGGCGTCTTTCCCCTACCAGAAACTTTTTTGCCACTTTTTTGACCTTTGGAAATTTAAAATCCTGAAAATTCGGACGCCGTCCATGCGCGTATACGCCACCAGAAAGATACCGGTAGCCGGAGGAACAAAAAAAGTGGTCCGAGGTTTTATCTCGAATGAGTGTAAAACGATTACAAAACGGTGCGATTGTACGACTAAGCGGTAGATGGGTGGATGAGGCGATAACGCTTCGAACAAAATGAGCGGCGCTCTAAGAAATAAGCGTAGATTTAATGCAGGAGCGGCCAAGGGCGGCAGTTTTCCCGACGGCCCAACACAGTTCGCAAAATTAGAATAATTGACCTTGTTGCTTTTATAACTCAATTTTCGAAAGTTTTGGCGTTCCACGCAATGACACGACTTTAATGATATTCTGGACATTTTTGTCTAAAAAGATTTCATACTGCTCAAACACCGCAACCGTTATAAAACCTAAATTTGAACTCTTACAGGAAACTCAAACCGCATTTTGTTATAGAAACGGTTTTTAACGAATCGTAATGCAGTAAGCCGCTTAGACTGAAAGGTTCGTAGGTTTGGGCGTAAACTACCGATATTTTTGATGCTACATTCTCGCATTATTTCAAATAAAAATCCTGGATTGCAGAATACGCAGAATTCATTTAAATTGCTCTTCCATCGACCAGCGAGTGCGACTAACAGTTTCTTCATCAAATATTTTGAAACTATATATTATATTTCTTCATCGTATTATATTTTTGTCATATATTATAATTTTATCGTTTGATATTTTTCAGTCCCACCCGAACAAGTAATTTAGTAATTTCATCATGATTGATAAACTGTTGTCAAATAATGAATTCGATAGATAGCCTTTTCGACATTTACTGATATTCTTTTTGATAAAATTTATCCGAAATTCCGTAGTTTCTCAAATTTCAGACTCGCGTTATGGGCAAAACCCCGAAATTCGGTGACATTAAATTCAGGTAGGGTCTTTTTTGCAAGTCAAATACGAAAATAATCAAAACATCCTATATGAAGCGCTTCAGTGAGGTAAGAGTCCATTTCTAGAACTTTTAGCCAAGGTTTTTTTCGTATTCGGCAAAGATTTTTCACGATTACAAAGACTTTTCGAGACCGTCTTTGTACATGTACAAAGACTTTAGGAAAGACAAAAACTGTAAAAAAATCTAAAATTCCGAAAAATTTTCGACGCTTCGCACCGAAATGAGTAATTGTGTGCTCTATATATCTTTTATAATAGCAGAACTTGCATTTAGATAAGGGAAATGGCAAATTTTTCGACGCTTCGTGCCGTTTTTAGACAATTTTTAGTATTTTTTCCCGTCAGAAACCTAGAAATTAGCTAAAATGCACTACCTAAGGTCAAAAACCTTGTTCTACCGCACTAAAATCGCTACTGTACCATATTATAGTACACAAAACTTACATGTACAAAATGTACAAGACTTTTGGGGACCATCTTTGTACGTGTACGAAGGTACCTCGTACAAAAAAACACCGCTTTCAGCGCATTTTGACACGTTTCATAACCTCCATCGTTAAAAATACAGGATTCGATAAAAATTTTGACTTTTTTACGTCTTACGTCTTATTCTAGACATTTAGGCATTTTATGGGTATACGGCAGAAATGTTTAGTCCGAAAATTTTTCTATCTTCCCTACTTTCGTCCCCAAAAACATTGCAGCAAAAATTCGATAGCTGATAATCGCCTGACAGTAAGTAGAGTCTTACCTTAAACCCTGACCCATCCTACACCAGACATACAAACTGAACAGGCGTAGGGCCTCTAGAAAGGAAGGTAAAACTTTTCTTGAGAAAAATAGGCAAAATAAAGAATTAAAATAGATTAAAATGGACATTTTTCTGCAAGATTGATCAGAAATGGTAGTATGTAGTTTTAATTTGGATTTAATTTAACTTTTGCTTTTATTAAAAGTTATGCTCGTTTTGCACGATTTTAGTATCATCTATGCCAGTTTTTAAAGTTATTAAAACTCAAAAATGCTCTTTGAATGAGTCTCCTGTTAAACCGACCGACCCACGACCCCGGAGATACTGCGCATGCATCTATTATTCTACATCTATTATTCTATACTCCAAGCCTCTAAGCAAGGATATTCGGGCGCTTAGCGTCCTCCACCCTTGCCGTGAATGCACTTCCCGCCTTCACATTCCCCTAATTTGAGTGAAGTAAGAGTGGCCAGGTATTTGCCAATATAGTTATATAACACTAAAATTTACTTGATGTATCACACCAATATGAAAACAGTAAATGTTCACCTCCGGCCTCCGGCTCCGGCCAGAGGTGAGGATGGCCAGAGCTCCGGCTCCGGCCCGGAGGAAAAAAATGAACTTCCGGTGGATCCCTAATTGGCAGTAATAAATACATATAAGGTTATTGGAATACCCATCACACAAGCGCGTAGGGGAGGGGGTGAGGGGTGTATTACCTTATGTCACGCCCGGTAGTGGTCAACATATAATAATCGTAATAATATAATATACTTTTCTCCATTAGGTTACACCGCAAGTCAATTTGCACGTCTGTCGAGCCCTTTATAATAATAGGTACTATACACTCGGTTCAATATACACTCAACCCACTTAACGGGCTGATCGTGTGTTCGTAATATAGTCACCAGCTCAAACTGAACCGACTTACGCGAGCCGCGCCAGCGCCGACTACTCACTTAGCAATTTAATGTGATGAGCTCCGACCGGTTCCCTTGGTATTACAGCTCACTTCATTATATACGTTATATCTCTCTTCCGACGTGCGCATCAGGTGTTGATGGTTTACTGCGGTGAGATGTCGTTTTACCCGACACCCCGCTGAGGGGTTAGCCAGACAGGTATTGTCCGGCGATTTTGAGCCGACCGAACCTTTTATGCATCATTTTAGAGGACAAAAGCGGTAAACGTGACAAATTTTTTCCGGCAATAATTACTTTTATGTGCTTTTTACACAAAAAGCGCTCGAAATTCATCGATTTCTAAAAATTTTAAAACTAGAAACTTTTAGCGTTAAAAGCTATATAATCCAATCAAAATGGACTAAAAATGCATTTAAAATGCGGTATTACCACGAAACATACGTGCACATCGGGGGAGGGGGTATTACCATCTGCCGAAGGGTCAGACAGACAGGTATTGTCAAGCGATTTTGAGCCGACAGAACGTTTTTTGTATCATTTTTGAGGTAAAAAAATCAAAATGTCGAAATCTCTCGGGCGCATACATTTATGTACTTTTTACGCAAAAAGCGTCCAACATTGATCCATTTCTGTATTTTTTAGCGTTAGTCAAAATGGTCAAAAAAGCTTCAAACGCGCGATATTACCACGAAAAAACCTTTTATTCGGCTAGTTCGATCATTTAAGTCGTTTAAACAGCAGAAAAAATCGTGAACGTTTAATTTACCGTTTTGGATTTCTGAAATTTTACGCCCCCTGTCGACCCTGACCTTGCGCACCTATGCCATTAAAATTGGTTTTTAGGCTATTTTGACCATTTTCGTCGTTTGAATGGCAAAAAAATCGTGAACACTGAATTTACCGTTTTGTATTTCTAGGACTTTACTGCCCCCGGCGCCGATACTGATATTATGCATCTATGATACGTACGTGGTACACGCCCACTCGTTAAATTATAAATTAATCCTTGTATAAGATAAAAAACGACTGGTACCCTGAGAACGAGGCTCGTGTTAATGTTGAGGATGTTCATTCTCTTAACGGCTTCCATGCGCCAAGATTTGTGCTTCTTTACCTCGCTCGTTAGCGCGTTCAGAACATTTTCTTCCGTTATTAAAGGCGCACTGCGTCGAACATTTTACACGTTACTTTATCTCAGCAATAAAACGCCGCGATAATAAAAAATAAAGTACTTATTTGGCTACAATCTATGTACATAATATAAGAATATAATAAAGATTTAGATTATATTACGAAAAAAGATACTTTATTTTTTGAAAAGAAATTCTAACTGCCTGAGAAAAAAATGGAATCTCTTGACACGCTATCGATATACATATGCGGTTCTATAGTTAATAGTTTATTTTTACATATTCGTAGTTCTGTAGCTAATCGAACATTTTTTCATTGCTAAATGCAACGTACATTAAATTGCTTTTCGCAGGGCCCTCAGTCGCCTTTGTGCTCAGGAAATAATTTGAAAAAATCTGAAAATCTATCATTAAATCAAAATAAATAATATCAAATATAGAAAACATATTAAAAAAAACATCAGAAAATGGACAATATAATTCGTTTTGTTTGTTTAGATAGAAGCGAAATATTTATTTGCAGCAATTCAAAAGCCAACAATGTTTACGTAGCATTTTTCTTTTTCGCATCAGGTAAAGAAAAGACGCATTAGGATTGTCTATGCGCACGGCTAAAGACTTTTCGGAGGACGACATAAGCCAATTCCGCCGCTTCGGGCCGAACTGAGCAATTGTCCAGACACCGTCTTTAAAAGATTTAAAATTGAATTTAAATCAAAATGTGAAAATTTCTTAGCTAGAAATAATTTACAAAGACCGAAATTCCGAAGGTTTACACCGGATTTAAACACGCGGTCTACTTTTTATTTATAACAGCTCCAAAATCGGACTAAAATTGTAAATAGTAAAGATCTCTCGAACAAAGGCATTAGGAAGTGAGAAAGACATCGTATCACTCCATGTTAAGGATACAGGCGAGTGTAAGCGTAAGCATTTAAGAACTATCTTATCTTTTTAAATGATTGACACATAAAAGCGTTTATGCGGTGTAAGATTACAGCCACCTTCTCGAAGCAGGCGAACAAACAACCCCAATTATTTTAGCACATAAATCCGTACATGTAACAAATCATATGGAAAAGTAGAAACTTAAACTGCAAGCTTGAATGAACAATTTTTCAATACTGGACAGAGGGGGATGTGAGATCTCCTTATGTCGTCAGTTGAGAGTCCTACATATAAAATGTTGGTTGTTTTTATCCTTTTTAAACGGAGTCTTATTGCTTGAAAGTTATTTTTCCGGCGCTGCTTGATTTTCGGTTTATTTAGAAATGGGAATTACGAAGGCAGTACAGAAGTTCGAAGGAACCTTATGAAAGTGAACAACGCGCCAGATTAAGCTTCGAATAATGCTTTTAGGCCTGAACATAAAGTATTCGTGTATAAATTATTAAATTAAAAATAAAATCATACGTCAAGCGACTCTCAATATCTTCAAAGTATCGACCCTTGGGCAACTTATCAGCTGAGCGCGATTGAGAGGCCGGTGGCAAACAAACGACCGATTGCGATCTGGCTCTCTCGAAAATTGTATTTAGCGAGTTTTTCCTGTCTCGATCAGTAATCATGAAAGGCGGTTGAGTAAATGAGTCGCTACTTCGTGATTGATCCATGCTACGCCGCCTCTTACTGTAGCAAATACCCATTCATCCGCATCTTGAAAAGCAAAAGATGTGTTGCGAAATTCAAGGTCCCTCTAGCAAAGTCAGCAAACCCTCCGCAAGATTAGACAGACCCAGCATAATTTTCTTAAAAACTTTTTGATGCAAGTAATTTGATCTAGACAATAAATGTCGAAATAATATTTGTTTACTAAACTACCAATTTTTCGGCATTTAGAAATTGTTAGACTCTGAATTTCAGACTTTATGTTCGCTGCTGAGAAAAAGAGTAATTAAAGAAATACGAAAATAAATAAAAGGCCCAAAATGATTAGAGGCTGTATCACATTAATTAAACTGTATGCACAAAGAGGAAGGCTCTTCATCATCAATCAGTTTAGATTTTGTTACCAAACAAAAAACCAAGCCCTTAAACATGAGAGCAAGCCGTACATGCACATAGGGGGTGAGGGGCGTATTAACCCCCTGAAGGGTCAGCCGGACAGGTTCTGTCCGACGATTTTGACTAATGGAACGTTTTTTGTATCATTTTTAAGGTCAAAAACAGTAAAAACGTCAAAAGTTTTCTGGCGCTTTGCGCCAGATTAGTACTTTTAAGTACTTTTTACTCAAAGAGCACCAAAAATTAATAAATTTTTGCATTTTTTAGTGTTAAAAGTGATATTCTTCAGTCAAACTGGACTAAGAATGCTTTTGAAATGCGATATTACCAGGAAAATATGTTTTATAGGCTATTTAAACATTTTGATCGTTAAAGCAGCAAAAAGAATCGTGAAAGTTAAATAATTGTTTTTGATTTTCGAAATTTCACCCCCCCCGCCGACCCTGTCCTTGTGCATGCAATGCAACTATGGCGCAAGCGCCTTGCCGAGAAAACAATCGCTAAAAAATGCAACTTAAGCATGTTGCAGCATCTATTCATGCTCAATGCTTAATTTCAAAACTTTATGGTGCGAATTTTCGACATTATATTATTTTAAATATGACAACAATCATGAATATGTTCTCCGAAATGGGTAATTATTTGTCTTAAAATTTAAAATGGCAGATTTGCATTTAGAATGGAAAAATGTCAAGTTTTTTGGCGCTTGGCGCCGTTTTGAGACAATTTTTAGCAATTTTTGGCGTCAAAAACCCAGAAAATAGCTGAAGTACACTACCAAAGGTCGAAAAACCCTGTTTGACCACACCAAAATCGCTACTGTACCATATTATAGTGCACAAAAATTTGCATGTACAAAATGTACAAAGATGTTTGGAGACCATTTTTGTACATGTACAAACTACCCTTGTAAAAAAACACTACTTCGAGCACATAATAAACATTTTTCCGTCAGAAACTTAAAAAAATTTCAACGAAAAAATAACTTGTTATATTGCTTAAATAGTGCAGGACAATGTGAAAAGCTTAAAAAAACACATTATTTGAAAGTCCCCGTCCGTTTTTATGGGTTTTAGACGCACGATTTTTTCTTGGATTTTCCTCCTGGCGAAAATCCTGGCTTGGCTACGCCTATGATTAGCATGAGAAACTACCCCAGAATACCGTCAGTAAATTTAAAAAAAAATTGTAATGGAACGGATAAGGTACGAAAACGAATGCTGAATAAAGATGCATAGCAACGCACACGCATCCAGGGTTGCCATGCCAAGCGCTCTTGTCAAAAATCCCAATTTAAACCTCAAACTGCCTAAAAACCCCCAAACAATGGTTAAGCATAGGCACCAAAAACCTAAATCGCTAAAAATGCATTCAAATGACCCCCAAAAATGGGGAGAAATTAGGGTTGCCATTTGCCAAGTACTCTACTCTGGTCAAAAAACCCCAATTTTCACTTAAAACTAGCTAAAAAACCCACCTAATGGTCAAGTATGGGCTCAAAAAACTCCAATCGCTAAAAAATGCCTCCAACGGCCTCAGAAAATCCCCAAAATGGAGGAAAACCCCCAATTTTGCAACCCTGGGGGAAACCCCGGCATTGGTGTAGTTGGTTCCTATGTATTAAGACAGCCACGTTATAAATACATATTCAGCAAGTAGTATCTGGTGAAAGCCGCCACCTAACTGGTTTGATTTAAGTCAAGTCGATAACAAATAAGACAGTCCTCGGAATTTTTTCAGTAGATTCATGTGACTGACCAAAATGTTGGTGCCAGCGTTAAAAATAAGCCTAAGTAATGGGATGTAGCTCGCGTCGCTCGCTTCGCTCACTCCGCTTATCGCATCCCATTACTCAGGCTTATTTTAAATGCTGGCACCAACATTTTGGTCAGCCCATGATACTAAGTCTAAGCCTAATCAGTGTGTTTTTTCCCAGACGTTGCAATAGGTAAATGCTTTTTGTTCAAATGTTGAGAAATCAGGTTAAATCTCTAATCGAACTCTCATTCTGACAGGTCATGATCTAAGTGTCGTCCAATCGTTACTCGCGGCCTTTCGTGATGGTCCCATTCACGATAATCGCGTTCAATTTGTCAAAGTTTGCCTGACTTCGGCTCAGGCAAGGCATCGTTTTATCTCATTGATTAATAAGACAGTCCGTGTCCAATCCAAAGGCCCACTTTCGCGTCTACGTTGTTGTCACAGACCTATCTTTTCTACAACAAAAACGGCAATGCGAACTGGTTTATGAGCTTAATGATCGCAAATCTCGAGTGAACAAGGACTATACATTGATTTTCGTGCTGATTGCGTTAAATGTAAACCTAATGTAAATATTAATAGCCCGCGACTCGCTCATTAGGTATCCGCGACCCAAGATTATTTAAAATTTCAATGTTTCTATGCTAATGCTCGAAGTCTTTTGAAGAAACGTAGCAACTTACATTTTTTGCTGAATGAAGAAAAGCTTTGATGCTCTATTTTTCTGAAACATGGTTCCATATTGATATTTCCGATGGATTGTTGTGCCCTGGCAAAAATTATCGCATTTTCCGCTGTGATGGAAACGGTAAACGTGGTGGGGTTGTAGCTTTATTTCTTAAAACTTCTTTTAATGCTATTCAAATAAATCCTCCACCCGCTTTTAAAGCTCCCAAAATTCTAATAACTGATATTTTTGATTCTGATAGAAAGATCAGATTTGTTTTGGTTTACCGACCCCCTGATTTTGATCTAGCTTATGCTGAAATTTTATGTAGATGTATTGAATGGGCTTGTTCTGTTCCTTTCCATTTTGTAATCTTAGGAGATTTTAATTTGCCAAAAATCAATTGGTGGATAACTTCGGTTCCTACTGATAATCTTAATACCCTATTTTTCGACACACTTTCGGGCACTGGTTTACATCAATTAATGACAGAAAATACTCATGATAATAATATATTAGGATCTTCTCTTTGCATCTGATCAAATTTCTAACGTAAAAGTTGATATTCCTTTTTCTAATAGTGACCATAATTCAATTATATTTGATGGTCTTTTGATGCCAGTCCAAAATCCTAGATCATCTTTTTTAACTTTTGTACAGCTGATTTTAATGCGTTAGGTCTAACACTGTCTCAGATTTCTTGGCCTGATCTTTTGATACTTGTTCTAATGTAAATGATATGTATAATTTGTTTGTTGGAGTGCTTCACTCTTTAATTTATGCATTTGTCCCATTAACTAACCCAAGCCCATGAAATGTAAATATCCCAAATTAATTAAAAGAATGCTAACTAAAAAACGTATGCTTTGGAAAACATAAACTTTATCAATCCACCGATACAAAAATCAAATATAAATCTTTTTGTAAAAAATTGGATCTTGGAAATTAAAAATTTCTCTGCTTCTGAAGAAATTAATCTTCTTTCTGACAAAAGTTTGAAATCATTTTTATAAATTTGTCAATAATTGGTTGAATAATCATCGCTCTTTTCCACCTCTTTTTCATGGCCACAAAATCGCTTTCTGATCCTTTAGAAAATGTAAATTTGTTTAATAACTACTTTTCTTTTGTTTTTTTCTGTTGATAATAATCATCTTTTTTAGATTCGATGACTGGTTTTGCATTGCAAACCATTCATTTTGGACGCTTGGAACGTGCAACTGGTTTTAAATCAAATAAAAGGTTCTTTTTTCTATTGGTCCCGATGGACAATATATTCGAAGTTCTCCAAATGTTGAGACATTTAAGAGAAATTTGAAAAAGGTTGATTTCGGGAATTTTTTGATGGGGCACACGTGAGCGCAATCTATTTTGCCATGTGTGTCCAGGACATTTCGCATTTACACTATGCCATTTCATTTTCCTTGCGACTTTGTTTTACCCTCGTGTTTTTTCCGAATAAAGTATTAGTAGTATTAGTATATTAGTATTAGTATTAGTTTCGAATCCGACTGCCAGCAACTTCCTCTCGTTTCCTCAGATGCTACCGACTGCACACATACGCCCTTATAATATGACTATGTTAATACATACGTGAACCAGCTACACGAATGCCGAAACCCCATTCCAAACTTGGAAAAATCTTCAAAATTAAGTGTCACTTAACGTACAATAAGCTACAGTAATAATTTATCAAACTAAATAAAGACAGGTTTATAACTTACGGATCGAAATTAGATTCAGTCAAAAAGGCAATACTACTCTAAAAAACGTGCAACAAAAAATTACCAACATTGAAGCGCTAATTACCTGTCGGACCCTGCAGAATAATTTCAAAATGGCACTAAAAGTGCCAACCTGGCAACACTGTTCACGATGCGCTAAATAGAAATTCGAAACAGTAAACATTCAATCGCAAATAAACGAATGCTACTTCAAAAACATGCAAACAATCGATTATGTTTAACCTATAGTCTGTTTTATTTCAAATGTCCCATATTTTGCTAATGTCTTATTACGTTTAATAGATTTTTACTGCAAAAATGAAATCTTCATCTATGCTCTCTTAACACTTGGCTGTCTTAAGTTCTACTTGTTGATGTTTAGTGTGCTATGTTTAACATATGATGCATCCAAAAGACTACCGCAATAATCTAACCCATAAAATATTTTTCGACATACAGTAATGTCGTGGAGCGGAAATGGGCCGTTTGGAATGGAAACAGATGTTATTGAGCGGTCTAAAAACTGGGCAGATTCGAAGATCCGCCACTGGCCAGTGTATGTATGTATATACATACGGTCGCTTGCGCAAGCGAAGCAGTGTTCAATTACTCAACAATTTGCGCTCTGGAGATGAAACGTCATCTCAACGGGTTAAAGCGCGAAAAGGCGCGAAAGCTATAATTACCCCCATCCGAACAGCGAAACGAGCTGACGGAAAACACATCCGAACAGCGAAACATGCTGACGGAAAAGCTATAGCAGCGCACGAGTTCGATGAGTGTGTATGTGCACCGCACTTACACAGACAATAGTGCATGAAATCGCGCGATAAGCAAATTTCTTATTCTTGCAATAACTGATTTCTCTGCTGGACGACAGAGTACAAAGTGACCGAAAGTCGTCTGTCGAGCAGTGAGAAAAATGGAGTAACGGTAATAAGCGCTTTTGATTACCTATCGTTTTCAAGCTCTATAGTCATTTTCACACAAGTTTGGTTGGGCATAAATTTAAAAAAATATGTCCGACAATAAGCCGACAGATTGCGATTATAGCATTGATTTGATGTCTAATTATCGTAATCCGTCGGCTTACTTTCGAAAAATTCTTAAAATTTATGTTCAAACTTATATGAAACAGACTACATATGTTTGTGCAATAGAGTGTAACATAGTATCAACAAATTGCGAATTTCTTCATCAAGTGCAACTTACTGATTGCCTACTTAGAACATACTGTAGCAACTAGCGACTTTACTCGCCCAAGTTTATTACAGTAACACCCAACTTTCTTCATCATTCGACCTATCAACCATGGAAAAATTCTCTACCGACTCAGCTGAGGAAGGAAAAGAGTGCTACAGTAATAAGGAAATGTTTTTCAATCGGATTCGTGCACTAGGTTCTATTTTTATATTTTTATATCTTTATATTCTATTTTTATTCTATTTTTATATTCGTACATACTTATATAAGTATTCAGTCTATTTCATGAAAATGAACTTACGGCGACATATAAGCACACCTGGGCGTGGGTATCCACTCCCCGAGAAACCAAAATATCCCCCCGGAATTCGTTTTTTGAAATATTTTTTTGTTCGAAATTTTTTGATGCAAATGGATAGTGCTCGATGAGACGTCGAAAAATGGTGTTTTCTTCGCCATACCACCATTTTTAAGACCATTTTTTGACCTTTGAAACATCTTGCACCCCCAAGAATTTTCTTGCTGCCCATGTATGCATATAAGCCTTTCATTTAACTCCGCGCTTTTCGCTTAATCCGCATGTACCAGCCAACGAGGTTTCAAAAAGGAGTTTGCGTATTTTGCCCCGTCAGATCACCTCCAGAATTTGGTCGCTGCCCACATATAGTGGCAAATCTGAATATAATTTTCATCGTAAAACGTTACGCACGCGCCCGTCTATTGCTACGCAGACTGCTAGGATTGCCGCTCAAGTTTGAACCACATTGCGATCGATTTACATCGACTTAAGAATTGATGTCCATGCAAATAGTTTCGTTGAACTGACTATAGTAAATTCATGTAGGAGATAGGCTACCTACATCAATCAGAAATCTGACTGCGCAAGGTGTAATTAAAAGACTGAAACTCGTAGACGCTGCGATCAAAAAGAAGAGACTTTAATCGAAATGTTTAAACAAGGCGCTAAATAGAAGATCTCTGAATTTATCAACAGAATCAACATCAGCATCGTCGAGAGAAGCGCGCATTGAGTCGCCGTCTTGGGGCAGTGGATCCACGATATTCAAGCACAAGTTTGCAAACTTTTCAAATTCGACGTCACGCATCGCTTCAATTAAGCACGAATTGGCATCCGGCGAAGAATCAATTTCTTTCAGCAACGATTTCAATCGATCAGAGTTGCGTAACAAGTTTCGGAGTTCCAATGACTTTTCTATAACAAACGAAACGTGAAATGGAAGCGGCGCTAAATTGAAATATTAACTTACAACCTTCATCTACGAACTTGAACAAGGTTCGAACATATTGACTGAATAAAAAATATTTAGGTATTTAGTACAAGAGGGCGCGTGCGAGGGAGACGGTCGCCCCCTCCCACAAACACAGAATTTTTGGAAAGATAATACGGGGATGATGAAAGGAAATTTGCATATTTTATAGGATAAGTAGATACTCCGTACAGTCGAAACTCAGACACTCGTATAGTAGACCAATCCCGCTTAATGAACACCCCTCCCTTCGATCTCGACCACCTTACTGCGTTTTATCGAACTTAAAAACCCACCCAATGAGCAATCGCTTAAGGGATAATAAATACCGTTCCTTAGGATCGTGCGTATATGCCAATGCGCTAAAGACCAGTGTGGCGGATCCAGGATTTTCCTAAGGGGGAGGGGGGCGGAACCCTGACTTGGGCAGAAAAATTAGCCGTTTTAACCCGAAAATCGCTAAAAATCGCTCAAAAATCCTTAATTTTGCGCACTATTTTGGGCCAATGGGGGGAGGCGGCCGCCCCCTTAAATCCGCCCCTGATAAAGACCTCGGTTAGTAAAGACCCGACAAGAACACCTAATTATCGATAATGTAGATCATTTTTTTGTGAATAAAATCCGGTTATTAAATACATCGTTTTGGAGAGTAAATACGCTTTGTTAATAATCAGAGGTATACGTTACGGTAATGTTCTGTCATACCATAGTACATACTTCCGTCTATGCGAAATGTAGACGTCAACACGATTAGTAAACACGGAACCCCATAGCCCCTCAGGATGTTTATTAACGGGGTTAAAGCGTACGCATATGTCCTTACGTAATTATAGGAATCGCAAAGTAAAGCAAGAAAGATAAAAGATAATAAAATAAAGTAACAAAAAAAGTTCAAGCCCGTAAAGCAACACGCGTTAGCAAGTTTTTACCTAGCAATACTAACTTCTCCCGCCGTACTGTATCGGCGGTGGGAAATCGATCCGGAGACGCAACATCGCGCTCAAGGTTAGGGGCAACGTCGGCGGGAACGCAAGGACTTCCTATAAAAATTTGACAATTTGAAACGACATTCAAAAAACTAATGACACGAACAAAAAATACGTGTACGGATCTAAACGTTTCCATGCGGTTGAAAATCGCGCAAAACAGGAAAATCAAGCGCAGCCGCTTTAGCGGACGTTAAGCAATTTTCTATAGGTGCGAAGGAATGCGAATGCGTACACATATAAAATAGTTTCCAAAAAAGGCCTAAGAAAAATATTGCATAAAATTTAATTGAATTAACTCAGACCGATCTTTGCATGGAACGAGAGCTCAACCGCCGAAGGGTTTACAAAAAATTCTCACTTTACCGCACTAAGAATGAGAAAAGAAACGCTAAAATTTTTATTCGCATCAATTTCAGATTGCCAAAAACACCAATTGGCGCGAAGCTGGCGCAAAGAATGACGAGTTACGATTAAGGGGCATCTTGCGGTTTATGAAAATATTTAGTTTAATCGGTTATGCGTGGATCGCTCGCTTTTTAGAGGTCAATCGGGCCGCTAAATCTACAACACGACCGACTATAATAATCAAAGATTGGCAAAAAATTAACTATATTCGGCTATGGTCGCAAAAACTTCCGAAAACGTCGAAATAACATCAAAGCGTATTAAATCGCCGTACGATGGAAATTTTAGACATTTTTACGAGATTCCCGTCTTTAACGTTTCGGTTATATTTCAGACTTCTTTTACACAAAATTCCCTTCTTCTCGTCAGAAAGATCTGAACTTCTTGCCAACATACCGAAATCGAGACATTTTTCATTGAACTGAAATATAAGATGCGTACGGTACTTTAGAAGCGTTTCAAAAATCTGACATACTTTTGTGTTCTTGGCAGCAATCGACGGAACAGCTTTAAAAAGAAAAACTTAATCAATACTTTGTAGGATGGTGATACGATTAATCGCTCACTATCTGACGGAACACCGAGGGCATCTATAAGTCGCTGATTCTTTGCGGCAAATGAGGCAACGGTTTTCCGTCATCGTAAATCCCGCAAAGATTAGAAAGTAAAAATTTTAATTATTGATAAAATTAAAATTAATCAAACAAACAATAAATATCAGTCCAACAAATTTTTTTAGTACGACCAGAAACGTATCCAGGATTATATTTCAGGGGATAGGGCCGAAAAATTTGCGGTCAGATATCCCGGAAACCATTAGATGAGCGAAAATAAGGCAAGTTTTGAGCGTATCTCGGCGAGATTTATACGATGAAGAAAAATTTGAAAAAAAATTTAAATTTTTTTCACAATATTTCATATTGATACGCAGCATATATATCGTTTAAGCTATCAGCGCAGCTGATTACTAATCATACAGTCGACGAATAATTTCTTAGCTCCCGTCTTGGTAGTAATCATTGCGCTTTACAGAAAAAATAGAGATAATCGGAAATTTTCCACTTTTTCCTTCGGGGGACCCTTGCGAGGAATAAAAATTTTCCCGTTTCGAGGGGGGGGTCGCCTGTAAGTACCCGGCCAGAGTACGAATATGCTTCAAGAGTGTTTCCCAAAGGAGGAAATTAAAAATCCCACGTAGAAGGGTATTTGGAAGATTGCAAAAACAGATTTTTGCAAAGTTTTGAACTTATAAACCAAAAAATTTTCAATGGATATTTCTTTACAATTTTGTCTACAGAACGGTCCAAGCAGTGGTGCATCCTGGATTTTCGGACAGGGAGCGTACCTCAACTATTCACAATAGGTACTATATTATAAGAATAATTCCATAAATTCGCTTAGTACGCGCAAAATGGCGTTTTTTGCTTTTTCAGTCCAAGATAAGTGGTAGATAAAGCAATGTATTTTCTAAAAATTTTTAGTCTTTGCACATTTTCCTGGCTCTTAAATCGCTTTTTTTTGCGTTTTTTTCATTTTTTAACGAAAATTTACAAAAGAATTTCACGCAACGCATAATGTTTTTCAATAACATTTCGTTCGAAACGTGTACACGGAAGAAAGCCGCAGCGACAGCGATCCTTCGGCCACGCGTTTACCCGAATTTCCTTATGTTTTGAAAGAGTTTCCTATTGTAAATGATTTTTATACCAGAAAAGGGCGAAAAAACGATGTTCGATGCATAATCGACGGATTTTTACAAGGCTGAAGTTCCGCCCAATCTACTGCGAAAAATACATGTAATCTAGAGTTTGAATGGAGGAAAATGTACCTCAAACCGATCTTGGAGCAAAACGTGAAAACGAGACCCGACTACACGTGGGCGGCTAGAAAATTCTGGGGGGAGGGGGTGCAAGATTTTTTGAAGGTCAAAAAATAATTTTTAAAAAATGGTGGTATTGCGATAAAAACACCATTTTTCGACGTTTCTCATCAAGCACTATTCATTGGCATCAAAAAATTGCGAAAAAACGAAAAAAAATTTCAAAAATTGAATTCTGGGGGGTATTTTGGTTTCTGGGGGGAATGCATACCTCCCAAACCCCCCACACCCAGGTGTGGACCCGACCATTTGATTTACAAACGCGCGAATATGGATCGTGCAGAAAATTTTATACGCTAACCGAGTAAAACGCCGTTTGAATTAACACGCTTTTGCCGAAGTCTGCGAGCGAAAAACTACATTTCTAGCGCAAAAATAGACCCCTACTCCGTCAAAAAGCCAATAAATGTCACCAATGAGTACTATGCGACGTTAAACGACGAAAAAGTTTGAAAGACTCGGGCAGTGGACAAAAACGCGCATAAAATGCACGCGCCAACTATCTTGGGTCGATCGCACACGGCCCCTTCTACATAAATTTAATAAATAAATCACTCGACAATTACGCTAGCGTGGTAAATTACGATTACAAAAGGAAAAATCGGACATCGTAGACGTACGCAGGCTCGTGGCCAGGATTTTATTTCGAAGGGGGACAAAAAATCAGTGAAGAAAAATTTCAAAAAATTTTTAAATACTTTTCAGTTCATTTCATACTCACACGCAATAATCTACCGCTTAAACTATTCGCGCAAGCGCTTTCTTCATCGTCCAGTCTATAAGTAATTTCTTAATTTTACGCTCTGCAAAGAAAAACAAGCGGAAAATTAGTGATCCGCGACGGAATAATGTAACATTTTCTTCATCTCTAACTCAAACTCGAACGATTTAAAAGACAAAAACTATGCGGGAACAATTGATCCGGGGCGAAGAGCCGCAAAATTTTGCGTTTACTGGCTCAAAAGTACGCAAAAAATCTGTTTCGGCGATCTTCGAGAAACAAAATTTTTTTCGGTTCGAAGGTGGCAACTGCTCCCACCCCCGTTGGCTACGGGTCTGTATATGTACGTAAAATGAAATGAAGCGAAATAGAAATTTGATCGCATTTTTTTGAAATTTGTGGTTCAAAACTGTTAGGAACGATCAGAAAGCCTTTAAACTTTAAGAAGGGGCTTAAGCGGCAAAATACGTACATAACTGAACAAAGAACTAAACGAAAGATGGCGCAAAGTTTTATTGAAAAATTTACATCACGTACAACAGCAAAAATAAGTGAAACGAACTCGATCCCCGCAATTTAAAATTATCATATCGACGGGCGAAACAATCGACGAAACGCGTTTATGAGAAAAAACCCTTTCTTATTAAGAAGGGAAATAACGCGAATGGACCAGAGAAAGTTTATTCGAGGCCAAAACGAATTGATCATTAAATGTACGCGAAACGCTACGCGATATCAACGTCGCAAACCACGCGAGTACGAAAACGCGAGGGAGACGGATTAAACCGGAAAGGCTCGAGTCGTCGCCGGGGCGTCATCGGCGACGACGCGACGCCGTCGACTTCGTCGAGCGGAGGAGGGGGCGGCGAAGCGTTGAATACGGCGAAACGGCCGCGCTTCACGAACGACGCGGCGACGCCGTCTTCGTCGACCCGCGGCGAACTCCTGTAAAAAAGGACTTCGTCGCAGAAAAAATATTTGAGACGATTTTTTCCTAAAATTTAACACGCTCGAGGGTTCCTAGATCCTAATTCGACGGCTCGGGTTCTTCTTGCGTAAGAAAAGTTATATACGTAATAAAAGCGTAAAAGATAAAAATACGAGCTTAGAAATAAATAAATAATAATGCGCGAAGCTCCGAAAAAATTTGATATATTTTACGAGTCGAGCTCAAATTTGAGCGGTTTTGAGCGGGCTAGAAGGCAAGAAACATAGATAAACAATTAAATACGGCGCGGAGCGCCGCAAGATTTCACGTTCTCTACGTCATAACTCGAATTTGAGCCGTTTTGAGTGAGCTAGAAGGCATAAACTATAGCCGAACGAAGAATTCGGCGCGCGGCGCCGAAAAAATTGACACGCTCTCTACGTCTAATTGGGATTTGAGTATTTTTTTAGCGGTTTAGAGGACAAAAACATACGTAAACTAAAAATCCGGCGCGAAGCGCCGGAAAACTATGAGTTTACGTAACTCAAAAACACGCTAGAAACCTATTTTGGCGGTGTTTTAGACGCGCTTCTCCAATTTTCCACCTTTCCCTTTGGGCGACCCTTAAAAGGAACAGAATTTCTTTTTCATTTCGGGGATAGGGCGGTCCAGCCCAATTGATAAGGTCGCACATTAAGATACATTACTCGATTACGCATTGAACGCAATAAACACCTTCGCAATAACGGCCGAAGGATCTAGGGGACGCGCTCAAACGGCCGCAGCGGAACCCAAGGGGAGCCCCGGAAAATTTAGTAAAATGAAATGTTGAAATATAACGTTGAAACGGTCATCAAATCGGCCGAATTATAGTTCTAAACTCAATGCGAAAAAATGAACTGAAAAACGGAACGAAAAATTGTCGAAACCGGCACACGCCTTAAAACGATATCCGACCAGCGTTTAGAGTTTCAACCGATAAATGGTATAGTTCATTATATCACTAAATTGGAGCGAAGCGCTGGAATATTTTGGCTGCTTCAAACGCAATGCTGGAACAATGAAACATAATAATAAATCGGAAGCGCCGAAACTTTCAGACGTTTTTGCGTTTTCGGCTCAATTTTGGGCGCATTCCAACGTATATTCGCTGCACAACAGATTTTCAAAAACGGTTTAGGGGTGGGGAGCGACCGCCCAGCCCCGCCCACCCCCGCCCTGGATCCACGCCTGCTACGTACCACCTTGCTTATTTTTATATGGGTAAGGATTTTGAGGCTCGTACCAAGATTTTTGGAGCGATCTTTGTGCGCAAAGTATAGACAGTTTTTGGTCGATTTTCGATTGTACAAAAAACGGAAGTTTTCTGCACAAAAAATGAAAACAAGTGCGGCGTATAGTATTTGTATATGCTATAAAATTTTACGTCGAATGTTTCTATACAAGGCTACGAATTGATGAATTATTTTCCCGCGCGTACGACGTCTTTAGCGGCGTCATTTATGAATTTTGTTTTTTATACTTTTTACGAGGCTCGGCTCGCTTCCGATTTAGCTTACCGATCGGCGGAATCGTTAAGGAAACTTTGGCGAGCGGAAGAGTCGCTTTGTTGGTCGTCGTCGCGAATCTCCGAATTACTAAATTTTTTGGCAAAATGCGTCAATTCGTTTAAGTAATGCGCAAAATCGCGTCGGTGTTGCAAATTTTGCCGAATCCACTTGGATAGCTTGTTGTTAGACGACGAGCCGATCGATTCGAAGCGTTGATCGACCAGCAGCAGGGCGCCCCAGTCGTTTCGGTGCCTCAGGCAACGCCCCAGCGCTTGGTTTAAAGCTCGATAGGCCTGCACTTCGTACCTAAACGAATCGACGCATTTAAACCGAAAAGCGAAGTTGGCCAAAAAATACGGCGGACGTTGTGGTAGATACGCGAGGCCCGGGTTGGCGCGGGAGGGGATAAAATCTCATATATCCAAAACTGTAAATTTGACATTCGCGACTTTTTGCCGTTTAAATAACCAAAATGATCAACATCGCCCGTACGACGTTTTATCGCGATAATGTCGCATTTTTAGTCCATTTTGATCGATCGCATTATATCACTTTTAACACTAAAGAACGCATAAATTGATCCATTTCGGGCGCTTTTTGAATAAAACCGCTTTTGACCTCAAAAATGATGCGTAAAACGTTCCGTCGGCTGAAAATCGCCGGAGAGTACCCGTTTGGCGAACCCTTCGGCGGGTAATAATACCCCCTGGCCTTACGCGTGCGGCTTTAAATTCTAGGGGAGGCTCAAAAGACTTTCGAAAAGTGCCTTTTTCGGGCTAGAAAACGATAGGTACGCGCGAAAAACAATGTTTTTCGACATTTGGAAGTATGCCCGTTTTTCTAGACCATAAAACAAAAACTTTCCCAAAATTCGAAAAAATTGACCAAATTGAACAGAATATAGCCAAAAAATGTGTTTTTGGCGCGAAACGCCGAAAATTCTAGAGGTTTAAGCCAAAAATGAGCTTAAACGCTTAAAAAGGCACACTTTTTACAATTTTTACGAAGAATCGACAATTCTGTTTGAAGGGTCGCAGACATTTCGCGGGGGTCAGCTGCCACTCTAAGGGTCCACAGGCACGTATCTCTGAAGGAACGGGGGTGGGGGTGTTCGGACCCCTAAAATTAAAAAAATCGGAAAAATTCAACTTTTTAAACGTTATTTTGAGCTATTTTTGGCCTTTTTGGGCTTAGTCCTAACAAAATTGGTGTCGGTGCCCCCAAAATAGGACGGCCAGCTACGTGCCTTTGGGTCCAACCCCCGAAAACACGTATGACCCTCATCTCCGATGTGCATTCATGGCATCGTACGGCGAAAGTATGCATACGCGTCCGTTTGCTTAATTTTGGACAGCGTAAACGATTAAATAAGGTAGATCGGTTAGCCGCGCGATTGAAAACGAACCGTTTATTAAATATTTATTGTTTCAATCTATTCACCTTCATCTCAAAACTCTTTAGACCAACGATTCCGACGAATCTCACGCAATAAAATTAAAACCATTTTCAAATCATAACATAAAATAATGCGAAGGCTCAACTCATTCCGCTTTCGCTTTAATCCATCGAATTTAAATTCAACGCGTAACTTTTAAAACGAAATAGCGTACTATAATTGTTTATTTTTTGCTTCAACGCCTTTGTTTATAGTAATAGAAGGAACGTACCACTCGCGTCCCGGAAGCAATTTGCGTTTGGCGCTCCAAAGGTCGTTGTATTGTTGCTTAATTTGCACCTCGGCGCTTTTGTAATTGGGATACGGTATGCCCAAGCAAACGACGGCCCGGGCGTGGTCGTCCGAAAAATCCACGCCCTCCGCAACTTTGCCTCAAATACGCGCTAAGTCACGCATTTAGCAAAGACGAACCAATAAAATTAAAGTTGAAGAAAGTAGAAACTTCAAAATTTCGCGTCAAGATCAAACGTGATCCGGAGAACGAGGCTCAAGCGGGTTCATTTTTCATCCTCCCCAAAAATTTTGCACCTTTCCGAATTCGCGATTTCCAAAAAAGTAGAAAAAGTGCCGTTTTAAGCGTTTTTAGCTATCAGCTCGCTCGAAGGCGTCAAATCATCCGCGCTTAGCGCCATATCATTTTTTCGCAGTACTGCGTTCAATTTTAATCAAAATTTTCAATTTTTTTTTCGAAATTTCTCGTTTTTACGCTCTATAATATGTAAGACTGCTCTAACGTGTTTTGGATTACTGTAGCTAATATTATTATCAAGATAGGCAAACACAACTGACAGCACCAAAGCCCACTTTACGAACGTAAAGAATGCAACTTTTGATGCGAGCGTGAGATTAAATGGTAATAAATGAATCGGGTGATACGAACGAAAGTAAGATCACGCGACTATTCACTAAGCCGCTTCTTATATTATTGCTAGAGATTGTTCAAAGACGTCCGAGTAGGATGAAGTTGTACGTGGTCAACCCACTTATAAAAACTATTATTTCAGGCTGATGATGACGTGATGGAACTACTATCTCGGCTTCAGGCACGTAGCTGTGGGGGGGGGGACCGGGGGAGGGGGGTCCGGACCCCCCAAAATTCAGAAAAAACCGGAAAAATAGGACTTTTTACACCTTATTTTGTGCTATTTTTGGCTCAGACTCCCCCAAAATTGGTGTTGGTCCCCCCAAAATAGAAGGGCCAGCTACGTGCCTGCTCGGCTCTATAGTAGTTTACGAAGGATACGAAGTGGAATAGGAAGGGTTTAATTGCTAATGAATAAATAAAAGGAAAACCCTTTTACGGATGCATGCGCAAGACTATATTTTGTAAATTATCAAATTAATATTCGTTACGAATGCATCGTCGGAAACGACGAAAATGATAATCTTGAAGCGTAGGTAACCATCGTTTTCGAGCTCAAACGGACATTTTAAAATTTCCGTCCCCTCACCCCAGATTTCTCACGCTGCGGGCATCTAGTCATAATCGTACGTGGGCGGCTAAAAAACTCTGGGGGTGGGGGAGTCTGGCTGGTTGGGCGAAATCGCCAGAAACGTTAAGCATTTTCTTCGGTTTTTAATAAAAAAAATCAGGCAGTTTTTATTGTTGTAACAAAAAACACATCCCGAGAATTCATTTCCTCGAACAAAAAATTTTTCAGATGCCCAAAGATCCCTACCGTCTCATTGATTGCTATAAAAAACTAAGACGGCGCTTTCGCTAATCGACTTAAAATAAACATTTATCTGAAATCAAGAATACGCTAGTCGTATAAATAGAGTGATATTTTAAGGTCAATTTTTGTAGGAATCGTCCCATCGCCGCGTTAAGCCGGTAAAGTCAAAATCTAAACCTACCTCATCTTAATATATATTGTACACTTTTTACGCCGAATTCGTAAACGTAGGCCATTTAGCGCAAAATTTATTTTTCGTTGAGAACATCGAACTGAAAAATTGAAAAATTCACAAATTTCGCAAAACCGGATGACTTACGCTACTTGTCGAATATTTCTACAGCCATGAAACCGATTTTTATCAATGTTTTTTTATTTGGTAGAGCGACTCGTAAGCTACGAATGCGCACATTAATTTGATACGGCAGTTCCATATTTGCGCTTAAGCCGAATCAACAATTGATTCTAACGCTCCGTATCCGGGGGTCTGCCTGATTCTCGGGAAAAGCCTCAGCTCCCCGCGCCTCCCTTTCCTATTACCCACCCGTTCGCGATGCTCACGCGCAGTATCGATAGATAATGTATTCGGTACATGAGCGAAAACGTACTCCGTTCTACATATTTGAGAATAAATTGTATAGAAAATTTTTTCAAGAAAAAAAGATTATGTTCACATCCTCTAAAATTTTGATCGGGAGCGAATACTAAATAAATTCGAAACGTTTCAGCTTCGGCCTAACGGCGCTAGAAAAGTGAAAAATTTTATGAATTAAAGTGACGCAATCACGTATATGTACTATTTTGACAAATTACCTAAGATAGCCTAAAGCGGCTACATCCGAAATGACGTTGATTCGTCTTAACTGCCGTTACTCGCGAAGAGTTGGTTTAATTTATTTTTGTTTTTTGGCCATACATCCGCGCGCGAGTCACGCATTTTACTGAAATTTGGACTTTGACCCGCAAATGGTTCGCGAGCGGCGCTCGAAAAAATAAAATGTTTTTCGAAGCGGAAGTTAGAAAATTACGCATTATTGATGCAGCCGAAGCATCAATATCGAACTGTTGTAAAAAATTAATATACGCATTCGTAGCGCGCGAGTCGCTCTACCGAATAAAAAAACATTGATAAAAATCTGATTAGCGGTTGTGGAATTATTCGACAAGTAGCTTAAGTCGTCTAGTTTTGTAAAATTAGTGAATTTCCAAACTTTAAGGTCGATGTTCTCAAAGAAAGGTCCACTTCGCGCTAAACGGTTTACGCTTTCGAACTCGGCGCCGCGAAAAACTGTCCAACGTACGTTAAAAAGAGGCGGGGTTAGATTCGACTTTAACCAGTCGGGTCGAACAGTCGAACCTTAACCTTAACCTTAACTCGGGATCAATGCCACAAGTCGCCGATTACGAAAAGCTAGATAGATCAAAATATCGATTACGACCTTAGGACAAACTGTTACGAATGAAACGGGTTTCGTACCCCTGTAAACGGCGAACAACAAGGCGCCGGTGCACGAGTCCCCGTGACCGAAAGGATTTTGCACGGCGTCGTAGAAGTCGCTCAAACACTCGCCCAAATCGGAGCCGAATCTCGGCTCGACGACGAGTTTTTTAATCAGGTTCAATCGAGTCCAAAGCCCGGTGGTCAGCCAACGATTTCGAGCCTCGTCGATAAATTTGTACGAAGGGCAGAAGCACAGAACGCCGGAGGGCGCCGCCCGGCACACCGCCGATAGCAGCGTCCCTAAATCGTCGACGAATTCGTGCGAATACATATGTTTATAATCGGCCCTCAGGGGGCGATTTCTGGGACCCTAAAGCGAACGGTCGTAAGAACGAGTCGACGACTATAGGTAAAGAATAAAAGGGTCGCTCACGGATCCGACGCTCCTGACCAGCATGCGATCGGCGGAGATCACGTGACTGGCCTCGAGGCGACCGGCGAATGGAAAACCGAGTTCGGATTCGAAAGTGCTCAATGGCGATAAAGTTCCCGACGCCAGAATTACCGACCACGCGCGGGGACCGATGTCGCTAAATGCCTACGCGTAACGCGCTTATCACAAATTCTTACCTATTTTTTAGAAAATTAAAAAGGACAAAGTAATAACTAATGATTCTTTTATTTAATTAACATTTTATTAGTTTTACCAAACATGTCTGATTCTTTTCGCGCAAATTTATAAAAGTATATATAATTTTCTTAAAAGTTGACAATCAATAGAAAAGATAAATATGTTTCGCGTCATCGTCGACCAGTTTTAGTAGTAAATAAGCAAGCGCCTTTCGGCCTTTCGACGAAAACTGAATAGAACGCCCGATCGAATTCTGGTAATTACGTAGCAACGAAAAAGATAGTGCGCTGTGAATTTGAAAGAAGAGAAAATTAGTGAGAACGTTGCCAAATTTTATTAATAGGAACAGTGGGAGTAAGGGCAGGAACGAGCTGAGTGGAACCACAAATTTTCTTATACTTGGCAATGATTTTTAGTGAAGACTTTTCGGGACGACACCTGGACAAAGCCCCATATCGGCCCATCACCAGGACGGGCCGAACCAAAAATTGGACGGGGCGAAGGGGTAACTTGGACGGGGCTATGTTTTGAACAGGAAGGAAATTTTTGGAGATAATTTAAGGAAATGCTAGATACGGTATATCATGATCAGTTTGCAAAACATGCGCAGGATCCATCTTATTACACCGTTCGACACCTTTTTCATGGATGAACCCACCTTTTTTCAGTGACTGACCCACTGATTAAGATGAACGACCCACCCTTTTCAGGCACGGATCCACCTTTTTGTCAGGGACAGACCCACCTTTTTCAGTGTCTAGGGACCCCCCACCCTTTGGCTGGAAGTTGGACGGGGCGAATCGTCAGCCATTGCCCACGTATGCTTGGGACCGTCTTCGCACGCGTACAAAGATTTTTGGGAAGACTAAAACTGTAAAAAGCTGCAAAATTTCGGTGCTTCGCGCCAAAACGAGTAATGTTCTATATATTTTTATAATGGTAAAATGTTAAATTTTTCGGCGGCCGTTTCGAAACAACTTTTAGTAATTTTTGGCGTCAGAAACCCAGAAATTAGCTAAAATAGACTACCAAAGGTCAAAAATCCCTGTTTTACCGCACTAAAATCGCTCCCGTAGCATATTATAGTACATAAAAATTTGCATATTATAGTACATAAGAAGACTATTTGGAACCATCTTCGTACACGTACAAACGGAACTCGTACCATAGAAAAAATACTGCGCGGAACTCACTCACTTAAATATGATTAGAAAATCGAATAAAATAGACCACTTTCTTAGAATAAATTATGTAATCTTTGTTTTGTTACACTTGAGCTTTTTGCTTACATATATTGCGGAAGTTCATGCAGTGTTGCGTAAATTAACAATCTAATCAAATAAGCTTCTTCCTGTTTAAGACTCCAGTTGCCACGTTTTTATCGATTAGATATATCACAAAAAATCACAAGTCGCGTGTAACGCAACTTTGACGAAAACATGAAATATATTCCAACTGCGTAAAATGTATGTACATATATAAAAAGGATAAATCGGAAAGATTTATGCAACAGGACGAGACGAGGCGGTACGCAAAGGCGCAAATCGATCTTACCACGGCGGGATTGAGGCACCAAATTTTGAGCATCAAACTGGGCGAACTGCGCCTTAACGAAGCCGATGGCGAAGGGTTCTCTAGCGCTAATCCCATTCTGATTGAAAATTAAACAACAGTCGTTGTAAACGGACGAGTGCTAGATTTCGCGCGAGAAAATGGCAAATGTTATCAGAAAAATTAGGGCTAAATTCAAAGTTGCTTTACACGAATTGCCCGAAATCAATTAAAAAAAATTGAACGAGGAAAGTTGGGGGAAATTTTAACATTTACGTTGGTTTTCAAAATCATTCAGCCAGGCGCGTAGCTGGCCGTCCTATTTTGGGGAGACCGACACCAATTTTTGGGGGATTAAGCCCTAAAAGGCCAAAAATAGCGCGAAATAACGTTTAAAAGTCTTATTTTTCCTATTTTTCCAAATTTTGGGGGAGTCCGAAACCCTAATTCCTCCAAAGATACGTGTCTGCATTTAGCCCAAGAAACCAAAACAACGAAATTGCCCCTAGTCGCAGTTTACCTGAAATCGTCCATAAATTTGAAATTCTCGCGAAAGAAGTAGTCGACGAAAGTAAAAAACTGTTCCACGCTGGTGGTCAACACTCTGGACGTAGTAGCGATATCATTATCCGGCGATTGCCGACGATTGAATGACAGATTCGAGTCGGCGGTCCTTGAACTTTCGTTGTCAAAGTCGACTACTTGATGTAAATATTTCTGTAAATAAATTATTTTTTAAGAAGAGCTTTCAACAAAAACTATGTGGAAATTCGGCTAAATGAGAACCTTAAAGTCCAACGCGCTCGTCAAAAAATATTAAAACAGCGAGGACGGAGAATTAAAAACCAATAAAAAATTTAAATAGGCGATGAATCGCATCGAAATGATACGCTAGCTTTTTGTATGAAACGGATTAGCCGGCTATCGACATTTGTATTAACGCCAGTTTTTTTGTACAAGGTTGCTTTGTACACGTACAAAGATGGTTCCTAAAAATCTTTGTACATTTTGTACATGCAATTTTTTGTGTACTATAATACGGTACATTAGCGATTTTGGTGCGGTAAAACGGGGTTTTTCGACCTTTGGCGGGCGCGGATTTAAGGGGCAAAAATATTTGGCGAGATAAAGAATGAATATGCGATTTGCAATAATTTTTGGCCGTCGGTAACCATATAAAATTCCTCAAATTCTTCCGGCGCTACGCGCCGGATGATATCTATTAATGATATTTATTAACTTTCTTGGCCACTAGGCAGACATATTCTGTTCTATTTTTGCAGTTATCTTGTATTTTCAATTGAAAATTTCAATGCCTCGCACCAAATGCTATAAAAACATGAAATAAAGCAGTAAATCATGCTTCTAGACGTCTACCCGCCTTAATTTCACAAATTTTCCGGCGCTACGCGCTAGATTTTTGTATAAGTCAAATAAATTAAAGATTTTTTCGCTTAATTGTCGAAAATTTTGAAATTTTTGGAAAAAATATTGCGTCAAAAGTGATTTTATGTGAAAGTATACAATGTAAAACAGCGAAAAAACGCTATTTCGCGCGTTAAGGGCAAATTTTCGGACCTCTTTTTAAGTTTTTTCGGAAAAGTTCGGATACCGCCTCCCCCTTAGGAAAATCCTAGATCCGCCACTGACCTTTGGTAGTGTATTTTAGCTAATTTATGACTTTCTGACGCGAAAAATTAATAAAAATTGTCTCAAATCAGCACGAAGCGTCGAAAAATTTGAAATTTCTCCCATTCTAAATGCAAGTTCTGCCATTTTAAAGATATATAGGAAAGACAAAGACTCATTTCGGCGCGAAGCGCGTAAAAGTTTTCGGAATTGTACACTTTTTTATAGTTTTCGTCTTCCCAAAAATCTTTACGTGTACAAAGGCGGTCCTGAAAAGTCTTTGTACATCGGGAAGAATCTTTGCCGAATACAAAAAACTGCGATTCACGCATTCTATCCATTTCCGCATCTTGCTTATTTTATAGCTTAAGCGATTGATAATATTTGGTTGCTTCGATTATTCAGATTAGTAAGCGCAAACGATACGATTTGATTATTGCCTTCTAGCCAATAAACTGCTATGCATATTTTAAAAGACGGTACGTTTGTCATAAAATAATGATTCGCTTACGAGATAGAGGGCGAAGTTGTCTTGCGTCAGTCCAAAATGCTCCTTGAGTTGCACAACGATGTCGGCCGAAGACCAAATTTTGTAATACTGGCCGAATGCAAGTTCGGCCAGCTGGTCGGTATCCCTCGTCTGCTCGTTCATAAAGTTTACAACGCGGCTGCACATTTCGGCCAGGGCGCCGTAAGCCTGTACGGGGCTGCCCGCGCACACGCTTTTGCCTAAGAAGCGATTACGTACAACCGCGCATGAGCATTGGGGTTTATAGGTTATGCACCCCCAAAAGCCTATAAACCCCAGAATTCAATTTTTGAATTTTTTGCAATATTTTGATGCCAATGGATAGTGCTCGATGAGAAACATCGAAAAATGTTAGCCATACCACCATTTTCAAGACCATTTTTTGACTTTTAAAAAATGTTGCACCCCTCCCCCAGAATTTAGGTGCTGACCAGTAGGGATGCAACGGGTACCCGAACCCGAACCCGAATTCTCGGGTACCCGAACAAAATTCAGGACCCGAACCCGAACCCGAATAAAGTGAACATGACTACCAGAACTCGAACCCGAATAAAATTATTTTAACTACCCGAACCCGAACCCGAATGTTTATGGATTTTATTCGGGTTTATTCGGGTATTTTTAAGCTCCAAAATTCCACATTTGTATGTCAAATATTCAGAAATTTTCGGCTTTTTGCACCAGTACACATAAATGGCTATGTAATTAAGTCGTATATTTCAATCGATTCACGTGAATTTTTAATCTTTTCATTTCACAAAACGATTGCTAAATGATATCGTATAAAATGCTAAGCATTGCTTCTTTGGTCGTAATTAAACTTGGTTTCTATCAAATTTAACTTCACGAATAAATAAAATCCTAGACGACAATCTCAGCAATAGTTGTTAATGTTATTTGTAGGTGTATATCAGACACAATACACAGAGCGCTACTGCTCGTTTACATTAGCGTTTTTGCACACTGAGAGGAGGAAGGAAAATCACTGGAAACCAGAGGCATAGCCAGGATTTTGGTTTGGGGGGCATACACAAAAATTTTTTAACACTACTTTTGCATTGAATGCCAGCAACGTTATATATGTATAGCAGAACTGAGTTTTTCGACCTTTAGTAGTGAAGCTTAGCTAATTTATGGGTTTCTGACGAAAAAATACAAAAAGTGTAAAGAGGCGCGAAGCGCCGAAAATTTTCGAACTTTTTACCGTTTTCATGTAGAATTTACGGCCTTTTTATTGACAAATAGTACGGAAATCATAAGTGGCGCAAAGCACCAAGAAATTTGGTCATTTTTTACCGCCCTTAACATGTTGTAGCTCTGTGAAAACTAATAGTCTGACAGAGCAGAACAGGAAAACTACGAATTAACAACTTAGTATGCAGATATTTTGGGAGATTCAGGCTGTAAACGCAATACTGGAGCTTTACAAAAAGAAAGAACAGTAACCGACGGTGCTGTGCGCAGAAAAATTTAGACGTTTTTGCGCTTTAAACTCAATTGATACCGCTTAAAACATACAGAACAGATGAACTAGTTCCGGCGTGAAGCGCCGGAAAGTTTTAAAAACTCCTAATCCTTCTACCTTTTCTGTCCTCCTGAAAATCTCTTTGCACATGTGCAACGAGATTGTACGGCTTGGGGTCTGGGGTGGTGCGGTCAAACGCCCACAGCGGGGTCCGAGGCAGAACCCGGAAAATTTCGTAAAAAGCACTTCAATTTTTAATCAGTAACGTTGAAATTTTCGCAAAATCGGCAAAATCTCGGTTCTGAATTAAGCCCGAAAACACTTAAAATTGATGAACTCCTACATTGCACAAAACTTCTGAGCTGAAATACGTTTTTCGACCTCTGCTAATTGCATAGCGCAGCTACGGGTTGCTGCCATACCTGGGAGTGGGGGTTTGAGAGTATGCATCCCCCGAGAAACCAAAATACCCCCCTCATAAAGCAAAATACCGCCCCCAGAATTCAATTTTTGAAATTTTTGTTTGTTTTTCTCGCAATTTTTTGATGCCAATGGATAATGCTTGATGAGAAACGTTGAAAAATGGAGTTTTTTCGCCATACCACCATTTTTAAGGCCATTTTTCGACCTTTAAAAAAATCTTGCACCCCCTCCCCCCAATTTTGGTGCCGCCCACCTATGGTCGCCGCCAATAAGATATAGGAAAATGTATCAATTTTGTGGCCTTCTTCTTAACTAGTTCAGAAAACAGAAAATGCGCAAAAACTTGAGAAAATTTGGCCTTTCCTTTCGTTTAAAATACAATTATGTGTCCTTGTAAAGAAGGAAAAATAAAACAGAGAATAGACAAATTGGTATGCGAGCATTTTCACACCTTCACTATTAAGCTCAACAAGCATGCGCAGTTTCATTCAATGAACTCACAGTGCATTAAATCACTAAAGTGATGCGAAGTGCCGGATTATTTTAGCAGGTTCAAGCTTTTAAACTCATTCGGTCTGTATAACAATAAATAATATTGACTCGGCGCGAAGCGCCGGAAAATTTGGACGTTTGTACCTTTTTAAACTCAATGTTGTGGACAGATTGCGCCAGAAAAATCAACATAATTTCTGAAAATTTTCTGGGGGCATGTGCCCCCAATGCCCCCTCCTGGCCTGGCTACGCCTATGCTGGAAACTTGAGCGAAACATATTGAATAATTAGGCACTTGGCATCTAAAAATAAAAATTGTAACATCTGGCTTACATGTACCTAAGAAATGCGCTATACACTGGTATTCCTATATACTTACTGAAATAACCGAACCCGATCGGGTATTGATTTTGATACCCGAACCCGAACCCGAATAAACTTGGATGAACTACCCGAACCCGAATCCGAATACACCAAAATTCACTACCCGTTGCATCCCTACTGCCCAGTGCCCACTAGGGATGAACCGGATGCATGGACCTGGCGCTACCCGACAATTTCTGTGGAACCGGACCCAAAATTTTGACAGATGAAGACCCGGACCCGGGACTAAAATTTGGATGTCGAGGGACCCGGACCAGGAACCGATTTTCTTGAATTTTCTAGACTCGTGTCAAATACATTTTGCATTTAACGGAAAAATTATAAGTTTGAAAAAACCCTAATAAACTAAGCAATTATTTCAGTACTTTCGATTTTTTGCTTTTTCTGAAATGTATATTGTCTCGCTAACTAGTACGACTTATTATTTTTCGAACCTCATGGAGTTTGCGCCTGCATGATTTTAAATGACTCGAGTAACTTTGCGCGGAAGTTTACAAAAAATAATGATGCCGACGTTTTAATAAATTCAATTAATAAAATAATAAGATCTTTCCCGTATGAATACTCAAATTTTTGGCGTTTCACCGCATTAATTCAATCGAAATAACGGTCTAATACCTATTTTTCTTTTTCGGAAAAGTTTTCGCAAGATAAATTTTTTACACTTATTATCTTCAGAAAAATACAAAATCGAGCCCAAATGAATAAAAACGTCGAAACTTATCGGAACTTCGCATCAGATATAATTTTACAACCTTTCCTTTAGAAATGTAAGAAATTGAGCTAAAAATCGAATCAATCGAACCAACGATCTAATCAACCAATCAACCGGCCATGCAGTCAACAAACCAACCAGTCAATCAAATAGTCAGTCAACCATCCAACCGATCGATCAATCCATAAACAAAGCAACCAATCGATCACTCAATCAACCAACCTTCCATCTGACAAACCGATTAATAAACCAATCATCCTGAAATTTTTCCTGACTTTTCAGCTAAAAAACTTTTTTGACATTTCAAAGCATGAAAATACAGAAATTTTTGGCGCTCGAATTTGATAAAACTCATCTTTTGATTTCGATTCTTAACAGATAGGATTTTTCAGCACATACAATTTTCTCCATTTTTTATCATACAAAAAGGTGCGAAATCGAGCAAAAAATATCGAAATTTTTCAGCGCTTTGCGCACGGTTTTTTTGTATTCGGCAAAGATTTTTCGCGATGTACAAAGACTTTTGGGACCGTCTTTGTACATGTACAAAGATTTTTTGGAGGACAAAAAGTCCAAAAAGGTTCGAAATTCGCAAAAATTCTCGGCGCTCCGCGTCGAAATGAGCAATTGCGCGTTCTATATATCTTTATAATTTCAGA
Source organism: Mermis nigrescens (assembly GCA_036768485.1). Classification (NCBI taxonomy): domain Eukaryota; kingdom Metazoa; phylum Nematoda; class Enoplea; order Mermithida; family Mermithidae; genus Mermis; species Mermis nigrescens. The sequence goes on from JAVLUZ010000124.1 coordinate 1,170,997, forward strand.
AATTGCATTTTGAAAGGAAAAATGCCAAATTTTTTGGCGCTTCGCGCCGTTTTGAGACGATTATTACTGATTTTTGCCCTCAGAAACCTAGAAATTGGTAAAATACGTAACCTGTTTTTGCCGCACTAAAATCGCTACCGTACCATATTATAGTATCCAAAAATTTGTGCGTACGAAATGTACAAAGACTTTTAGGGACCATCTTTGTACACGTACGAACGGATCTTGTACAAAACAAAAACACTGGCTTTGCGCCAGATATACTTTCTCGCATTGCTTCTCTTCCGACAGTTACAGACAGGGAAGGATTTAAGCGGGCGGGGGTAACCGCTTCCTTCCTCCCGCCTTCCATCGGCCCAACATAGTTAGAGAGATAAAGAATACGTATGTAATTTGCAATGATTTTTGACCGTAAATGATCTTAATTTCTCGAATTTTTCCGGCGCTTCACGGCGGATAATACCTGTTAATAACATTTATTTACTTTCTGCCATATTTTTGCTTAAGAAACAACTTAAAACAATTTCAAGAGCATATTTCAGCATACTTTTATTCTCCGGGGAGGGGGTTTCAGCTACCCCAGAAAAGTATTTATCTTCCAGAAATTTTTTCACCCTCCCCGGAATTCGCGATTTTACAAAAGTTCCCAAAAATTGCCTGGAAATTTGCAGAAAAATTAATAACTGTTCGCTTAAAAATGTCAAAATTTCGGTGCCTCGCGCCATATACTCATGTTTGATTAGACTACATTTTGTTCAATTTATTTGAATTTTTTGTTTTTTTTTTGATTTTTCGTTTTCATGCTCTAGAACGATAGAGCGTGATCAGAAAGCCGAAAAACAATGTTCTTGACGCGTACACACTATTTTTAAGCACAAAGACGGCATTCTAAAATTTCGCCCCCCAGAATTTTTCATGCTGCGCATATATGATTTCAGGCCATGTTAATTCGATGGGATGCGGGAGCATCCTCCCGGAAATCCACCGGTAATATTGATATGTTAAGGACTACGACTTTTAAATCATCATAATAAATCAAAATAAACCGAATAAAAAATAAAAAATAAACGCCTACTAGCCGAGTCCAAGCTTTCTTTCTCGGCCTTTAAATCCTTCTCATCGATCGAAAAGCTGCACGCTTCTCGACAGCTGTCCTCGATATTGTGAGCTTCGTCGATGATTACGACCTGATTATGCAAATTAATGCGCATTCTGCTTCTGACTAGCGGATCTAAAAATTAAAAATTATACAGTAGACGGAAATGTATGGCCCGAAATTTTGGGCGGCGGGTCCCCGGACATTTCTAGGGGCGTGGAATGGGGCGCGAATGACCTCCAATTATTCAACAAGAAAAGGAACAAAAGATTCTAGAATGGCCAGAAACGCGGAGTTCGTCAAAAGTAGGAGAAGGAATTTTTCCGACTTTGAATGAGGAAATGGAAAGACCACCAAGTTTGAGTGGGAGACGTTGCGGGTCTGTAGATTATATAGCAGTCCGCGGGATGGCGAACGGATAAAATAAAACTCGTGATTTACGGTAATGAAAGTTGCGCGGTACAAATCAAATTTTGGATCTTAGCACGGAGTGCTAACGGACGCAAGGACGTATAAAGACTTACTACGCACTTTAACGGGTACCTAGAAATAATTTTCCAGATTTTTTCAAGTTTGGTGAAATTTGAAGGGAGACTTAAACTATGAGAGCTGGACATAATTACCGAGCTCTAATAGAAATGTTTGTTATTCATGGTCAGCGACATAGTTTCCCAAGGTCCAGAGATGAGGGAGGAGTGAAATCCCAAAATGGTGGACCAGTAAATCAAGTGGTGTATTATTATTAGCCGACACTATTTTTTGTACGAGCTTCTTTGCGAATGCACAATTATCTCCGAAAAAGTATTTGTATAAGCGAACAAATTTTCGTAGATATATTATATAAATATATTTTTAAACATACACATTTTTACATACCGCCAGTTGCGACCGGCGTGCAGTCCTTAACAGTGTTTTTTTTTGTACAGGGTACCATCGTACACGTACAAAGATGGTACCCAAAAGTCTGTACATTTTGCGAATGCAAATTTTTGCGTACTTTAATATGGTCCAGTAGTGATTTTAGTGTGGTAAAACAGGGTTTTTCGACCTTTGGTTGTGTATTTTAGCTGATTTCTGGGTTTCTGAATATTTGACATTTTTCCATTCCGAATGCGAATTCTACCATTTAAAAGATATTTAGGACAGACAATTATTCATTTCGGCGTCGCGCCGAAGCCGAAGATTTTTGGGAATTCTAAACTTTTTACAATTTTTGTCTTCGCAAAAATCTTTGTAGGTGTACAAAGACGGTCCTGAAAAGTCTTTGTACATCGGGAAAAATCTTTGCCGAATACAAAAAACCGTGGTCCTAAATGTGATAATTCGGCCTGAATTTAGTTGATAATATTAGTTCGGCGCGAAACGCCGAAATTCTTATGAGCTTTTGATGGAATTTACAGATAAAACTCGACCGAGTAAGCTAAAACAACTTCTACAAAATCAGAAATATTAGAGAAATTGTAATATGCCAATTAAATCTTGTATATATATAAATACATTGCAACTTCAAGATAAATTAGTCAATTTTATCTTTGAACGGCAAATTGCGTAAAAATTAAAAAAAACAGTAGAAATAAATACAAAAGATATTTGAATCTGCATAAAGATGCCCAGATTACACAAAGATTGATTTTGGAGTGTTTAGTGCCTTTGCTTTAATCTAAATACAGTATATTGGCGATATTTTGCGCGAAGCGCCAAAATTTTTTGAAATTTCCTAAAAAAAATACTGAAATAAACGTTAAAATTAATATCACTTTGCCCCAGAAAGTATGTTAACATTGTTTAAAAATGGCTCAAAAATAAATGCCTGAGCCAAAATCGATTTTTGGTCAAAACCTGCATTTTTGGCTATTTTTAGTTGCGTTTTTCCGATTTTTGCCGAAAATTGGCGGTCTTTTAACCCCCCCCTTAAAAATGGCCGGAAACGATACGTGTAACAGCAGGGCTTTGCAAAATTCCCCACCCAGGGTTGAACGTCCTCCCAACACCCCCCCCCAAACGTCAGAAAATTTTGACCCACCCTTCCCCATTTTTGGCGAAAACTTGCGCTTTTTGGCTATTTTGAGATGTTTTTGCCATTTTTGACCAAAAATCGGAGCCGCTTACCTCCCCACCCTAAAAATAACCGAGAAATATACATGTAACAGGGGGTTTGGGTCATCCCCACCTACGCTTTTAAACCCGAATTCCCTCCAAAGTCAGAAAATTTTAGATCACCCTCTCCCATTTTTGGCGAAAACTTGCGCTTTTTGGCTATGTTTAGGTGTTTTTGCCATTTTTGACCTAAAATTGGAGTCGCTAACACCCTCCTTCCTCCTAAAAATGGCCAGGGACCCCAACCCGAAATTTCTAGCCGTTACATGTATGCCGAGGACCCTTTCTCCCGAAATTTATAGCTGTTACATTCATGGTTTATAGTGATAGTTAGTCTATTTACTCTTGCTTACATTCAGAAATACTGTATCAGTTCGTGAAATTCTAATAGGTGCGCTTTTGTCGTACTAAAAATTAGGTTCAAAAAAATTCAAAAGGTTTTCACCAAAAATCGTCTGACAGTGACTCGAGTCTTGGACCCTGAGGGGTGGGGTAATACCCCTCCTCACCCCCCCCTATGGAAATAAGTGGTCAGCGACCATCGTATAAGATTCAATCATATTACCTTGAATTTCGAAAAACTTGCACGTATCTGCTAAATTGCGCAAGTGGCGACTATTTCGAGCAACTGATCTCGTCATTTTTTGAACATTTAAAGCACGAAATAATAGCTTTGTGACAAAAAAGCTCTTTTTCTATCGTTTAAAAATAAAATTTAAATATTTTAGTACCCATTGGAAAGCATAGGTGCAGAAGGTCAGGGTTGGCAGGGGGCAAACCTCAGAAATCCAAAACAGTAAATTTAACGTTCACGAATTTTTTGGTTGTTTAACCGACAAATCGTCAAAATAGGCTACGTATAAAACGTCTTTTCGTATTAATTTCACATTTTTAAAGCATTTTCAATCCATTTTGACAGCATTATTAAATTTTTAACACTAAAAAATACAAAAATTGGGGGGGTCAAAAATCTGGCACCGGAAGATAGGGACGGGACGACCGACTAAGGGTGCGGGATCCCCATCGCACATTATACGTACGCTTAGCGGGTTTCGATAGCGAGTAATGAACCAACCGATGAGATAATTGTAAGGGCAGAGAACGAGGTCGGCGTCTTGCAGCAACAAGCCGCTTAAAGCGTAATAAGGACAAAAGTTTTGCGCATGACCAACTTTGACGATTTCCTCCAAATCCCAAACACCCAAAACGCTTTCTTGCCGCTTCTTTTGCATTTTAACGATCGAATTTCTCAGCCGTCGCGGACTGTTTTCAAATTTTTTCAAATTGTTGTAATAACGACAACCGGTTCCGAGCGTCTCGAGTAAAAAAATAATCATCAAATCCAAACCAATATTATCGCGAGTGCAAACGTAAACGCGGGAAACGAAGGACCCGACCAAAATCGGTCAACCAAAGGTTGAGATCAGGCCCGTATCCGGGTAGGGGGCGGGGGGGGGGCCTGCCCCCTCCCGAAATCGGAAAAAATTTTGTTTCTCACAAGGGTCCCCCGAGGGAAAAAATGAAAGATGGGCAAAGTGCGTCTGAAAACAGGTTTTTAGCGTACTTTTGAGCTAGTAAACTCAAAATTTTCCGGCGCTTCGCGCCGGATTTATGTTTATGTATAGTTTTGTCTTCTAAAGCGTTAAAAATCGCTCAAATTTGAGTTAGACATTGTGAGCATGTCAATTTTTTCAGCGCTGTGCGCCGGATTCATTGTCCAGCTATAGTTTGTGCCTTCTAGCTCATTCGAAACAGCTCAAATTTGAGTTAGGTAGGACATAGAAACCATGAAATTTTTCCGGCACTTCGCGCCGTATTTATTGTTTATATATGTTTTTTGTCTTCTAGACGCGCTCAAATCCGCACAAAGTTGAACTTGACATGCAGAATATGTCAATTTGTTTGGGCGCTCGGCGTCGAAATTATCTGTATTGTTTTTCTCTGGAAAGCTCAATGATTAAGTGCAAAGGAATGAGATGAGAAATAATTCGCTGATTAAATGCTGAGAAATTAGCTTAAATGATGAATTTGCTGTATATAAATATGAAATAGAGTGAAAAATTTTTCTTAAAATTCCTCTTCACCATCGTATAGAGCTCGCCGAGATACGCTCAAAACTGCCTTTATTTTCGCCTATCTCCTAATGGTTCTCGAGATATCTGGCCTCAAAAATTTTCGGCCCCCCCCCCGAAATAAAATCCTGGAGACGGGCCTGGTTGAGATATTTTACTTTTCCTCTCCTCTTATTTTTAGTAAAAAGTCGCGCTTTCGGATAATAGCTTATTGCTTTCAAAATTTTGAGCCCTCAAATCCATATCCATATACGATGCGAACCCGATGCCAGCCACAAGTTGTTTCAAAGTGAAATTTGAATAGGAAATCGGACACGTAGCGCGGCTCGAAGGATCGCCACTCATTTTTAGGAGGGTCCATCATTCCAAAAACGTAAATCTGGCTTAAAAAGCGAGTTATCACAAAAATAGAGGTTGGAACAGTCGAACGGAACAGAACAGAACAGAACAGCAAAAGGTCAGGGTCGGCAGGGGGGTGAAATCCCGGAAATCCATAACAGTAAATTTAACGCTCACGATTTTTTTTGCCGTTTCAAGGATCAAAACGATCAAAATAGTTTTTCGTAGTAATATCACATTTTAAAAGCATTTTTAGTTCCGTTTGACCGCATTATATTACTTTAAACACTAAAAAATACAAAAATTTATCAATTTCAGGCGTTTTTGCGTAAAAAAAACGTAAAAGTGAAAATAATTGCGTTTTTACTGCTTTTGATCATAAAAATGTTGCAAAAAACGTTCCATCGGCTCGAAATCGCCAAACAGTACCCGTCCAGCCGACTTTTTAGGGGAAGGGAAATACCCCTCACCCCCGTCTACGCGCATGTATGATGTAAACACACTCGGGGATTAATATTTAGCGGCGACCGATAACGTCCGCCGACTTTCCATTTTTTCATTTATTAATGTTTAAGGACGCGAAGGGAGTAATCGTAATATTAACTCTCCGGCTATAAAAATAGAGTAATTAATTACAGATTCGCCGCGTAAAAGCTGGCCGCACGCTTCGGCTTTGTCGTTCGATTTTTTGAGGCAATCGTTGACGCAAGTTTGTTGTCGACTGGCAAGAATGGTCATTTTGATCGAAGCGGCGTAAGGAGTCTTTTTCAGCTCGCCAGCAACCTGCATCAGCTGTTTGTGAGTTCGAGAGCCAAAATAAATCTTAGGCACCCTAAGAACAATTACAAATAATCGAGCGACGAGCGGATGAGGCGAGTTTTTAAACGGATAAGTTTTCTCGAATCGAACGATTTCTAACTTACGAATTACGTTACGTACGCATTATTATAGAGAAATGCGTATCAATAGCGCGACGTTGTAAAAATAATCCAATTTTATCAAAATCGTTTTGCGATCGCACTGCGAGATCGCACCCGGGCGTAGGTGGGTTTAGGGGTAAGCACCGCACCCCACCCCGAGAAACCAAAAATAAAATAACCCCCAGAATTTAATTTTTGAAAGCGTTTTTTGTTTTTTTCGCAATTTTTTGATGCCAATGAATAGTGCGCGATGGCGGACGTTGAAAAATGGTGTTATTTGGCCAAATCACCATTTTCGAGGCTATTTTTTTGACCTTTGAAAAATATCACACTCCCCAAAATTTCGGTGCCGCCCGCCTATAAAAAAGATTCAACGTCGGGATTCAACGTCGCACGTAAAAATCGGCTAATTTTGTTCGCTTAATACGCGAATTACGCGGCGGCGTTGATATAGTACTCGTTTGAATATACGTAATCGCGAATATAAAAAGATCAATCGAATTCACTAACCCTCTCCTAGCGGCCGCGACTCTTTCCTTAAACACTCCGGCGTCGGTTAGGTCTATGGAATTTTCCGTTGAGCCGGGCTCCGCGGTTGGTTCTTGCGCCTTAAAAGCGACAATTACGCAATCGACAATAAATAGCTAAAAAAGGAAAACGACTAAACAAATAAAAGCAACGTGCGACAAAAATATAGAATAAATACTAAACGTTAGCGACTCGCGAACGCCGTCAAAGGGTTATACGCCGAACTTTAATAATAGTATTTAAGCGCCCCGACAATAATGCGCGAACAAACTATTATATATCCGAAGATTAGGAAAATTTAGGAAAGCGATATCGTACGAATAATCGTAAGTATGTAAAATACGCGCGGCGCTTACGCTCGAGCTCGGCTTGGAAAATATTGGCGATTTGAAGTCTTCGTCTGAAACAAAGAACGAAATTAGATTCAGCGGCGAAACTTGACGCGGCGTAGAACGAGTCAAACGGTCACGCTCAATTTTTAAATGATACTTTTTGAAACGACCAAGAGAAGCTCGGCCATCTGATAAAATTGCGCGAGTTTAAATACGCAAAGACGGAATCTGCCAAACATTTGTACCCTAAACTCTTTGTACATTTTGAATACGGCGAATTTCGCTAATAAAAATAATACGTTCTCGCACTGTTTTTTTTTAGCGCGGCGCAAAGGAAACCCGCCCTGCGCTAATGGGACATTTCGTTCATTAGCGCCATGCGCAAAGGCTTTTTTGGGCAAAAAATTAGAAATTTAAACATTTTATATTGCATTTTGATTTAAAAATTTTTAAAATTTTTCGGCGCTTGGCGCCGACTTCTTAAGAATGAATTAATTGTGTTTGCCAACCACCGCTTTCCTGTTTCATCATAAGCGAATCCCTGCTTTAGCATCTTTGCAGTAATGAATCCTTGTTTTTGTGGTGCATGGTGCCAAATTAATTGTTTTCATTTTAAATTTATCTTTGAAATAGCCCAGCCTTGAGATACACATTGAGAAGATGCCAAAATTTCGGGCGCTTTGCATCTAATTATTGGTTTCTGTATAGCGGTTGCATTTTGCAATACACGAAAATTGAGTGCAAACTGCAAAGACAGCTTGAAGAAATCGCTCAGTCTAGTATAGGCAAGGCAATGAGAAATCAGGTATCAAATTGATATTTTTACCATTAGATTTCTTGTTCGAGTTGGAACCAGTAGTAAGAATTTTTTAAATTTCTTGCCAGAATTTATTGTCAGTCAGCAGTACATGGAGCGCATCAGAAGTTCAAAAATGCCCTTATTTTTGCCTATCGCCAAGCATTTAAAGGTTTTTTGGTGCGCTAATGAGAAGCTCCGCGCGCAAACGCTCTATCCTGGCCATTAGCGGCTGCGCAAATGGGGGTGGCGCTAAAAAAAATCCCTGCGTTCTCGTGAGTCAAAACTACGTTTTTCCGTACGAAAGCGAAGTCCCGGGTTTCCGACGATACGAAATACGAGAGAAAATTATGACGTTTTGGCCATTTTTAGTAGACGCGGTCTTTCGAGAGACGGTTCGAAAAATTTAATTAATGGAAATTTGTCATTATTACCGCATTAACCCCCAATGACATTTTAAAGTCGGCCGTAACAAAAAATTTTCAAACTAACGCACGCAAAACTATTTACTCGACGTAAATTTTTAGCTTTGAAGCGCAAACGCTTCGTTGAACGTATTAATTTGATTAAGTATTAAGCGATAAAATATTTCGATTGATCAATTTAAATATTTAAGCTTATAAGCTCAATAATGCGACTTAATAAAGAGAAATAAAAATTTTCACGTTTACCCGTTTCGATTCATCTTTTCGTAGGAACGTATATAAGGGCCCGTTTTCGGGATTCGGCTAAGGGGGGGCGGACCCGACGTAAATTGACCTATATCGCGGAAAATTAGTCGAGATACCTCGCAAAAAATGCATTTTCCGACGTTTCTCGACAAGCTCTATCCATTAAGATCATAAAATTCTCACGTTTCGAGTAAACTATCTTCCGCTAGAAAAGTTTCATTCTTTGGTCGCGCATGAGCCAAAATAATGGAAAATTTAAAATTTTATTTCCGGCCAAGGGGGAGGGATGGCGACCCCCGCCCCCCACTAAATACGACCCTGGGGCGTATTCGAAAAAATCTTTTCTCAGCACCAAAATCCACGCTCAACGCTACTTACTAACCATCGGCTCGTTGCGACTCTGACAATTTGCTTTCGGTAGCGCTTGGATCTCCGTTGCTAGCTTTTGAACGAATCTGCGCTTCGCGCGCGTCTACTATTTCTTTTTCAACTCTACCTTAATAAAACGAAACGTCCAATGAACGATTGAAGAGCAACAAAGGCCAATTCTAAGCATTATACGTTAAAAGAAAGCGAGTCGAAGGGCTACTGCGTAGGATCGATAAGTAAATTATTGTAAAAAATTTCAAAAAGGTCGAACGATTAAAATTTCATACTTTAAAAACATAAAAATAAGATTAATTTCACTCTTTCTATCTTTGTTTAAAATACGGAAAGACCGCCGCTACTTCGGGTATGTCGATTCTAGACAAATATTTAAAAACATAAAGGATCGGTAGAAATGCTGTATATTCACTGAAAAGCAGTCCGGCGTTAGACCGAAAATTGAATACGCGCGGCATCGAATTTAATCAATATTGTAAAAAAATCCCATATTCGCATTTTTCGCCGTTTTGCATTGTCTACTTTTTAACCAAAAGGATTTCTGGTGCGGAAATTTTTCGCATAACGTCGCAACTTTAAGGGATTATGCGCCGTAAAGTGCTGAGATTTCATCAAATTCGACCAAAACCCAAAATTGGTGAAATTTCGTACATATCCAAACCCATCCTCGATCTCGCCAACTATTTTGGGTCAATAGAGGGCGAGCGGCGCCTCCTTCTTCCGTCGACCCGTCAATTCGTCCCCGCGGACGCGTAGCTATGGGAGATCAGCGGGGATAGTCTCACAAAATTTTAGATGCGAGATTATTTTTTACAAAGGTTACTAAACGAAAAAATTAAAAATTATCGAAGCGCATTTAAAAGACCGCCGAAATAGATTTTAGCGCACTTTTGAACTAATGATCAAAAATGTTTAGATACTTCCCGCCGAATTTATCGTTCCTTCGTACCTACGAGTTTTGTCTTCCAAACGGCCTCATACCTGAATTCAAAAAGTCGGCTACGTAAGTGTGTGGTGCCTCGAATCGCGTTCATAGATAGAAGATTAGAATCCGACAATTATTTCTCTTGCGTCCCAATCGACGAATAAAAAGTTTTTTCATTCAAATTTTGTGAATATACTTACAATATTCGGCTTGTTGCCAAGCGATAGCCGAACAAAGCAAAGACAGCGTTTTTCCACTGCCCGTCGGGCTCTCGAGCAAAACGCTGCTGCGCCGTTTTAGCGAAGAAATTACAGTATAAAGCATGGCTTTTTGCGACTTGTAAGGGCTATAGTCACTGGGAAAATCAACTTTTACTCCACAGACCGGAAAAGAACTTGCGCGACCCGTACTCGCCATTCTCACTTCGATTGCGTTAAAGACGAGGTCGTAATAAGTAGATCAATAATTACATTTTAAAGCACAGCCTCATGTTGCTCAAACGTCTGCGTATTATACTCGAAAGTGTATTGGTGGAGAAAGTTAGCTGGACATAAATCAAAAATCATATGCAGCAAAGTTTAAAAAGGCTTCCGGATTCATAATTCACGTATATAAATTACGTAGGGAACAAAAAAGCACATTGTTTAATGCCGGTAAAGCATGGCTAAATAACACTTAATGCTAAAACTGACTAATTGAATAAAAAATTGCTTGAAAACAATCTATATTTGGAAAAAAGAACTTCCCATTGATAAATACATAAATTCTAATAAGTGCATGTAATAACGGGGATGGGGGATCTCCCATCCAAAGCCGGACGTCCGCCCCCAAAGCCAGAAACTTTTTGGCCCCCGGATTTTTAGGAAAAATCCAATTTTTTGACCGTTTTTAGGCGTTTTTTGGCCGAAAATTGGAGGTCATTCACCCCACCCCCATCCTAAAAATGGCCGAGACCACCCTAAATTTAGAGCCAATACATGTATGGTATAGGTAATTGATAGTCTATAGAACGATCAACTCAACTGATTGGAAAAAATAACAATGAAGGTTTACTCCTAAGTGTGTAGGAGCAAACAAGCCTAGATTTTGTGTGCAGTTCTTAGAGTGAAACACTCCTGGAATTACCGCTACGTCAACCCCTTTTGCTCCTAAATTTGCTCCTACACTACTACAAAGCACCGGGCCGGTGTCAGCTTGCCATCGGTGTAAAAAAGATTGGCGTCACCTATTCATGCGTGCCAACTATTAATGGTGTGCTATTATTGTGTGTGTGTGTGTGTGTGTGTGTGTGTGTGTGTGTGTGTGTGTGTGTGTGTATGTGTGTGTGTGTGTGTGAGTGCAACTATTAATGTGTGTTATGGTGTGTGACTGGTGTGTGTCTGCCAACTATTAATGCAGAAAAAGATTTAATCTAAATATACCGTTTTTATTTTACAAAACAACTTCTCAATTTGACCTTTCACTTAACGGTTGAATCATACTCAGGTGCAAAAAATAATACTTGAATCGAAAAAAACAAGAATTACGTTTCTTGCGGTGGTTTCACTATGCTTGTGACCAGGGGCGTAACCAGGATTTTATTTCGGGGGGGGGGGGGCCCAAAATTTTTGAAGTCCTATATCTCGGGAACCATTAGGAGATACGCGAAAATAATGGCATTTTTGAGCGTTTCTCGACAAGATCTATATTATGGTGAAGTAAAAAATTTGAAAAAATTCAAAAATTTTCTTGCTTTATTTCAAATTTGGACATAAAAAATCTATCTTTTAACCTATCGGTATGACTAATTTCTCAATATCAAATTAAAGCTTGACTACAAAACATTTCGAAATTCTTTTCTTTGCATTTAAATTTGCAGTTTTGTTAAGAAAACTAATTCAGAACATAATAAATCGGCGCGAAGCGCCGAAAATTTTGACAAATTCGCTATTTTTAAGTAAAATCTGGGCTTCTAAGGTAAGAAAAGAAATAGAACATAAGAAATCCGGCGCGGAGCGCCGAAAATTTTCGACAAATTCGTTATTTCTAAGTAAAATCTGGGCTTTAAGGTTAGAAAAAAGATAGAACATGAGAAATCCGGCGCGAAGCGCCGAAAATTTTGACAAATTCGCTATTTTTAAGTAAAATCTGGGCTTCTAAGGTAAGAAAAAACATAGAACATAAGAAATCCGGCGCGAAGCGCCGAAAATTTTTGACAAATTCGTTATTTTTAAGTAAAATCTGGGCTTTAAGGTTAGAAAAAAGATAGAACATGAGAAATCCGGCGCGAAGCGCCGAAAATTTCGACAAATTCGCTATTTTTAAGTAAAATCTGGGCTTCTAAGGTAAGAAAAAACATAGAACACAAGAAATCCGGCGCGAAGCGCCGAAAATTTTGACGAATTCGTTATTTTTAAGCAAAATCTGGGTTTCTAAGGTAAGAAAAAACATAGATCATAAGAAATCCGGCGCGAAGCGCCGAAAATTTTTGACAAATTTTTTATTTTAGTCTTCTAAGGTAAGGAAAAACATAGAACATAAGAAATTCGGCGCGAAGCGCCGAAAATTTCTGACAAATTCGTTATTTTTATGTAAAATCTGGGCTTCTAAAGTAAGAAAAAACAGAACATGAGAAATCCGGCGCGAAGCGCCGGAAAATTTTGAGTTTAGAAGCTAAAAAGTGTGCTGAAAACGCATTATGGCTGTCCACAATCCGTTTCCACTTCACTGGAAGAAAAAAGCAAAGGGTCCCCCCTTTGCTTTTAAAAAATTATTTTTCCATTTCGGGGGGGCCCGGGCCCCCGCCCCCCCTGGTTACGCCCCTGCTTGTGACCCATCTTGTTGGCAATTCGTAACATTTTACGAAACTAAAGCAAAGATTTGGCTGATTGATATGATGCAATGTTATAAATTAGTTATATAATTTTTGAAAACAAAATTAAGATTGCTATTAATTCTAAAGTAGACATTGTAAACACATTGAACCGACAGAATATTCACATAGACGCATATAAGCATGCAAGTTCTTGAGGAAGGCGTTTGACCTCCGGAGAATGGTTGCTGGCTCAGGTCTAGCAATATGCAACAGATTTCTGCAGAAGTTTTAGATTTTCAAAGACTCTGGAAAATATACGATTTTTTAAGGTTCTCAGTGATTTTTTGGTTCAGGCACATTAATTTTTTCGCCTCTTCGCGCTACATAGTCATTGTTGACCATGTGTCGTCGAATTTCTTTGAATTTTTTCAGAACTTTGTTGATTTGATGCTTTTTACGAGATACTGTGCTTTTAAAGCATACCATCTATTATTATTTCAAGCCCAAAAAAAGAAAGTTAAGGAAATTTTTTCAGACTAGCTCGCCCTGGGAATTCTCTTGCCATACATCACGAATATGCGGTGGAACAATAACAATAATAAAATGAGAAAGCATATAATAACAAAAAATCTGATGCATCTTACGTAAATAAGAAGATAAATGGTATATCACTCATATGCATTGCAAAACATGTCTACAGTACTGCAATTTAAACATGTTCTCATACTCAAAGTATAGCACTATACTGGCACCAACACCAGTAAAAAAGCGGCACCGGTGCACCTACCTCTGAGTGCTACTTCAGGAGTTTCCTTACTCCTCGACTGTGCAGCAGAAATTTTCCTACGCTCCAAGCTCCTACTCTCCTAGTCGCATGTGCAACAGGGCCCTGTTGACACTAGATTACTAAATTAAATATACATTTTTTCCACACTTATTAACAAATTTTACAACCTGAACAGGACCTTCGATAAGGGAGAATGCAAGAAACACCCTTAGTGGCGTGTTCAAACGCCCCAGCGGAGTCCAGGTCATAGTCAATTAAAACTTTGCTCAATAAGCACTATCTTGAATTTCAACCACAAAATGGTCAGAATCATGGTTCTGAAGACAGCCAATAAATAGGTGAAATAGATTAGCGCGAAGCGCGGAAATTTGTTGACAAAGACTTAGAGAACACTTAAAATACATGAGATGCGAATCTTTCTGACAGTTGTCATGCTACGCAGCTTTTAAAAATGCAATCTGTATATACTAAGCGCACGAATTTCCTTCATACTTTGAAATTTGTATAAATGTGAATGTTTGAAATTAGATAAATTAGATTCTGATGGCCAGGCACGTAGCTGTGGGGGTTGGGGGGTCCGGACCCCCCATAATTCAGAAAAAACCGGAAAAATATGACTTTTACACGTTATTTTGTGCTATTTTTGGCTTAGAACCCCCAAAATTGGTGTTGGTCCCCCAAAATAGGAGGGCCAGCTACGTGCCTGCTCATGGCGCCAAAAACTTTGTAACTAACTCTCTGTTGCTATTAAATCAAAATAATTGCTAAAACTAGGAGTTCATCCCCAGAAAAAATCGTCGCAGGCTCAAAAAATGACTTTCCCCACCCACTGCTTATGCCACTGCCCACCTCTGACAAGACATCCTTATTACGGGTCTGCAACCTAGAAAGTTATTTCTATTGGTCAGTTTTCATGAAAAAGCTTCCGGCACCTTTTTTTGTATTTTTCGTGTTTTGCAAAAAAACTAGAACTCCCAAAAATCATTTCTGAAAACCAGAAAACAGTAGATAACAAACAAGACAGGACAATATATTATTTGCTTAAGAAAAAATTCAAGAGACGTAGACAATGAATTAGCGCACGTACATACTAATTATTGCGAGCGTCTAAGCGCAGCACCCGGCACATGAAGAAAGCATAGCTACCGTAATATAAGCGTAGCGTATTTGCGGATAATACGTTTTTCTTCCAAGAGTGATCTTTCAAGGCGTTTGATCCTTACTTCTTGTTTAGTTTTAGTGAATGCGAAAAGAGAAGCCAGGATTGATTTCGGATGAAATTATAGACAGTTGAAAATTCAAAATTCTAGAAAAATTGTCTTTTACGCAGTGATCGTACGAGGACCCCGACCCCGAAAAACCCCAGCCTAAACCCCGACCCCCGACCGGAGGCAAGATTTTTCGAGTCGGGGTTGAAGCTTTTTTCGGGGTTGAAATATAGCATTTAATTTTTTGGTACATAGGAGAATAGTATAAATAGCAAATAAAATCGGAACAAGGATGATTCATTCACGAGCATAATGAATATGTTAAACTCACACTCGCGATATTTCATAAAATGTACGCCTAGTCGCCATGTTGTTAACACGTACATACGTGTTCGCATATTTATCAATTATCACCATAAAGCGCGCCAAAATTACTGATACACGGAATCATAGGCGTAGCCAGAGGGGGCAATTGGAGGCACATGCCCCCTTTTCAGAAATTATGTTGATTTTTCTGGCGCAATGTGTCCAGAACATTGAGTTCGAAAAGGCACAAACGTCAAAATTTTCCGGCGCTTCGTGCCGAGTCATTGGTATACAAATCCAATGAGTTTAAAAGCTTGAATCTCTTAAAATAATCCATCACTTTGCATCACTTTAGTGATTTAATGCATTATGAGTTCATTGAATGAAACTGCACATGCTTGTTGAGTATAATAGTAAAAGTGCGAAAATGTTTGCCTACCAATTTATCTATTCTCTGCTTTGTTTATCTTTCTTTACCAAGGACACATAATTCTATTTTAAATGAAAGGAAAGGCCAAATTTTCTTTTGTTTTTGCGCATTTTCTGTTTTCTGAACTAGTTAATAAGAAGGTCACAAATGGGCCTGAAAACTGTAAGAACAAAATTCTCATTGATACATCTTCCAATGATTTATTGGTTGCGAGTTGCGACCCTTTGCTGCGCTATATACTTAGCAGAGGTCGAAAAGCGCATTTCAGCTCAGAAGTTTTGCGCAGTGTAGGAGTTAATCAATTTTAGGTTTTTTGGGCTTAATTTAGAACCAAGATTTTGCCGATTTTGCGAAAATTTTAACGTTTTTAATTAAAAATTAGAGTGCTTTTTTACAAAATTTTCCGTGGTTCTGCCCTGGACTCCGCTGGGGCGCTTGAGCGCGCCACCCCAGACCCCCAGCCGTACAATCTCGTTCTACATGTGCAATTTTAGAAGGACAGAAAAGGAAAAAGGATTAGGAATTTTTAAAATTTCTGGCGCTTCGCGCCGCAGTTTATCTGTTCTGTATGATTTAAGCGGTATAAATTGTTAAAGAGTAAAAACGTCAAAATTTTCCTGCGCATAGCACCGCCGATTACTGTCTTTCTTTTTGCAAAGCTCCAGCATTGCGTTTAAAAGCCTGAATCAGTCAAAATATCTTCATACTAAGTTAATAATTCGTAGTTTTCCTGTTCTGCTCTGTCAAACTATTAGTATTCACAGAGCTACAACATGTTAAGGGCGGTAAAAAATGACTGAATTTCTTGGTGCTTTGCGCCACTTATGATTTCCGAACTGTTTGTCAATAAAAAGGCCGTAAATTCTACATGAAAACGGTAAAAATTTCGAAAATTTTCGGCGCTTCGAGCCATTGGCTCCTCTAAAATCAGCGCGTTATAGAATACCGTTTAGAAAAAACTGTGGAAGAATACGAAATAGCGAGAGCGATTAGTGATTAAAATTGAAAGTAATGCTAAATTGCTAAATCATGTTTTAACTTGGAATGAAAATAAAATGTTGAACATAACCAGCTTTATTAGTATGCTCTACAAACAAGTGAAGGTATCGTTTTTATCCTTTTTAAATTTGTATGTAATCATGCAATGTTAACTGTTAATCTTCAACCCCGACCCCGACCCGAAAACCGGGGTTTTTCATCCCCGACCCCGACCGGGGTGAAAATCTGACCCCGTACGATCACTGCTTTTACGCCTTTTTCAAGCAAAAATCTTTAATATAGAAGTCAAAATTTTTTAATCATCATCATCTTTTTCACAAATTTCATAATTTTAAATGTTGCTTGAGTATTCAGATTGGTGCCAGACATGAACTAACTAAGCCTTAAGTAGAAATGAGGCGAAAATTGTTTGCTCGCTTCGCCTCGCTCCGCAATTTTAGCTCCATTCATTTCAGGCTTAGCACATGTGCTGGCATCAATATGAATGCACATAACTAAGCCTGAGCCTAAACCTGTTAGTAAGATACATAACCACATTCAGAAATTATGAAAAACGATGGAAAATAATGATTGAAAAATATTAAGAAATTTAAAAAATTAAAAAAATTTCTCTTCGCACCTTTTTTCACGTTTTTATAGCCTTCTACAACTTTGCTTTGCCTAAAAAACATTTCAAATTTCAATTTTAGACTTATTAAAGTAGGTAATCTTTAGTTTAACTAAATTTCTTCTTCAATTAGCTACCCGTATCCAGAATTTGGTTTTGGGGGAGGGGGAATTTTGACATTTTACCTCTCTAAAACAGAAGATAAGGATTTTCAATCTTAGTAAAGATTGGGATTTTCAATCTTAGTAAAGTTTTAGATAAATGTGCTGCGATCCGACACGGCGCGGCCTAAAAATCAATAACAAGTATAAGATTAAATCAATCCGACGCTGCGCCGGAAAATTTTGACATTTAACTCTCTAAAACGCAATTTTTCATTACAAATATTGACCAAATTTGTTCAGTAGATAAGGATTTTCATTTATAGCGACGTTCTAGAGCAAGTTGTCAATAAAAGTGCTGTAATCGGCGTGGCGTGCCGTGCCAGGAAAATCAATTAAAAAAACATTCAAAATAAATCAATCGGGCGCGAAGCGCCGGAAAATTCTGGAACTTTATCCTTCTAGAACGCTTTTTTTGCATTACAAAATTTTCCACAATGTGAACCAAGCTCCCAAATTTTTTTTCTCAACTTAAAATTTTGGTTCACAAAAACCCTTAAATGTGGAGAAAAACGGTGCTGCCGCTTAGGTCGAGATGTAGGTATTAATCATAGTTACCCAACATCCAGAGTTGAAAGGAGGGTGAAATCCCAAAATGGGGGACCGACCAGTAAATTAAGTAGTATCTTTGTATGAGCAAATTTTTGTAGATATTTTGGTACTTATTTACTTTAGTCCCTATCGAATTTTTCTATCTTTTTTAACGTTAGGGTATATACAGGGTGAATTTTTTTCCATCTTTTTTAAACACAGGGTTCTCACACGAGTTTTCCAGAGACAGAAAATAACTTTCAGGTGACAGGTTTTGACCCTCCGACCTATCGCTCTACAGCGCAACATGTTATCAATCGGCTAAACTACCTTCTCGTAAGAAATAAAACCGAAGTAATGAGGGAATGGTTCTTAGCATCTATACATCGACCTAAGCATCTATACATCGACCTAAGCATCTATACATCGACCTAAGCATCTATACATCGACCTAAGCATCTATACATCGACCTAAGCATCTATACATCGACCTAAGCATCTATACATCGACCTAAGCATCTATACATCGACCTAAGCATCTATACATCGACCTAAGCATCTATACATTGACCTAAGCGGGAGCGACCTCGACCCTAAGCAGCTTTAAAACACCCTTTTAGATATACTAAGCCTAAGCCTAAGTATATTGGAAGCAAAAACTTACATTTTCCGAATCTTATCAAGTAAATTATTGCAAAAGTTGATTATGAATCTGAAAAGAATGAAAAAAACGAAAAAAATTTTAAAAAAAATAAAAAATAAAAAAAAATTTAAAAAAAATTTTAAAAAATTAAAAAAACTGAAGAAAATAAAGGATTATATCATATGATAGATATATCATAATGGTGTAATGCTGTATATACCATAATGTTAAAAAAGATGGAAAAAATTCGATAGGGACTAAAGTAGTGATCGACCGGGCCCGGCCCCGGCCCCGGCCCCGGCAATCCCCGGCCATTTTTCAGCATCCCGGCCCCGGCCGGGGCAAGGTCAAAAAATGGCCGGGGCCGGGGAAAAATTTAGTGTAATTCGTATTTTGTACAGGCTGTGATACTGGCACTTATTTATCAATGAGCAAGTGTTAATTTTGAGAACTGTACTGATTAGACCATATGTATACTTACTTAGTCCTTGTCATAAGTTTTCTACTGTGTATAAATGAGCTTTTAATGAATGAATGTTCAGGAAAATCTGCATATTTTCGATTCCTCCACTTAACTTATTTAAACTAAATGCTACTTTTAACTCATTCATTCATAGCTATGGCTAAAAGATTTAGAGTTGACAAATACGTTCTATTTCTAGTTAGAAATTGTACGTTTTTAACAAACTATTTCTACAAAAAACACTTTTACATTCATTTGAATGGGAACCGTGTGCTTTAAAACGCGTTTCCTGTGTAATAGTTATTAGGACCGAGGTTAATTATAGGCGAATATAAACTACGCTGCAGAATTGCGTCCGATCCGATAAACTAAATATGTCTCAAATAGTTTCCTAGGGTCCAGAGTTGAGGGAGGGGTGAAATCCCAAATTGGAGGACCAGAAAATTAGTGGCAAAACAGGGTCTTTTGACTTTTAATTGTATATTTTAGCTAATTTCTGAGTTTCTAACGCCAAGAATTACTAAAATTGTCTCAAAACGGCGCGAAGCGCCTAAAAATTTGACATTTCTGCATTCTAAATTTAAATTTTGCCATTTAAAAGATGTATAGGACAGACAATTTTTCATATCGGAGGGAAATGCCGAAAAATTTTTGGAATTTTATACCTTTTTACAGTTTTTATCTTCCCAAAAATCTTTGTACATGTACAAAGATAGTCCTGGTCTTTGTACATCGGGAAAAATCTTTGGCGAATACAAAAAACACTCTTTTGTACATGCAAATTTTTGTATACTTTAATATGGTACAGTAACGATTTCAGTGTGGTAGTAGAACATAGTTTTTCGACCTTTAGTAGTGTATTTGGCTAATTTTTGGGTTCCTGAATATTTGACATTTTTCCATTTTTCCATTCTAAGCGCAGTGTTGCTTATTACAAGATTTAATTCGCATATTACAATTTTTGTAATATTTCTCATTTTTGTAGTACAAGTTGTTTTAGCTTTCTCAGTCGAGTTTTATGTGTGAATTCCATCAGAAGCTCATAAAAATTTCGGCACTTCGCGCCGAACTATCAACTAAATTCAGGCCGAATTATCACATTTAGAAGCACGGTCTTTTTGTATTCGGGGAAGATTTTTGCTGATGTACATAGACGTTTCAGGACCGTCTTTGTACATGTACAAAGATTTTTGAAGAACAAAAACTGTAAAAAGGTGTAGAATTCCTTATTGAAAATTCTACTATTTTAAAGATTTTCAAAGAGGGGGGAGTAAGCGGCTGCAAAAATGGAGCCGCTTACCCCTTCCCCTGAAAATAGCCGAGGAATATACATGTGACAGAGGATTTGGGCCATCCCCCATCTCCGCTTTGAAGCCCCGAACTTCCTTGAAAGTCAGAAAATATTTAACCACCCTCCCCCATTTTTTGGCGAAAGCCTGTGCTTTTTTGGCTATTTTTATGTGTTTTTACCATTTTTGATCTAGTCGCTAACCCCCTCCTTCTAAAAATGGCGCGGGACCCCTACCCTAGATTTCCAGCCGTTACATGTAGGTATACTGAGGGAACCTCATAAAATTTTAAGCGATTACATGCATGTTTTATAGTGATAGTTTATCTATTTACTCTAGCTCACATAATAAAATAATGTATCACTTCGTGAAATTCTAATAGTTAGGTACACTTTTGCCATACTAAAAAATTAAGTTCAAAAAATTCAAAAGGTTTTCACCAAAAATCGTCTGACAGTGACTTGTGTCTTGGACCCTGAGGGGGTAATACCCCTCCCCCATATGGGAATGTGTGATGTCTCATTTATTACATCCAATACCTATTGCATCCAATTGCTACAGCAGCAGTAGCCGTAGCTAAGATTCAAATGATACAGAGTGTGCTAATAGCAGCAACATAGACCTTATTGATGATTCAGACAATGAAACACTAGACTAAATTTGTTTCTTGTGACATAAATAGTAATAAAACTTGATATGAAAAGCCATTTACTACTGAATGGAGCAATCGCTCATTATTTCTTTCCTATGCCCCCCACCCCAAGTATTTGTCATGCAATAATATTTTCCTTGTCTGACCCCGGCCAGCCCCGGCCCCGGCCCCGGCCCCGAGCCGGGGCCGGGGATTTGTTTCCAGCCCCGGTACCGCCCCGGCCCCGGCCAAAAAAGTCGCCCCGGTCGATCACTAGACTAAAGTAAACAAGTGCCGATATTTTATATAAATATATTTTTAAACATAACATACACATTTTTACATACTGCCAGTGCATAGTTTCCCAAGGTCGAAAGTTAAGAGGGGTAGAAATCCCAAAATTTGAGACCACTACATTTTGATTTCTAGCCTTTTTTTGCAGGTCAAATATGCAAAACGCTTAAAACATCCAATATAGCATGTTTTAATGGTAAAAACTGCATTTTTAACTACTTTTTGTCCCATTTTGACTACTTTCGTCGCTCTTGTAAGTAAAAAATAAAATAATTCATCGAAAATTTTGACTTTTCAGATCATTTTGACTTCATTATAGGTATTTTATGGGTAAATAAAATAGAAATGTAATAAAAATTTTAATTACCTGCGCTGATTTTGTACCCAAAAATCATTGCAGAAAACGTTTGATAGCTCAAAATCATCTGACAGTGATTCAAGTCTCGGACCCTGAGGTGGGGGTAATACCTCCCTCACCCCCCCCCCCCCCCTATGGGAATGTGTGGTATTAACATGGGGCGCTCAAAGCGGTAAGCGAATACAAGTCATTCGATTTTCTGTGATACAGTAATTTCTGTGATTAGATAATTTTAATAAAGGTAGATACTTGATCAAATGCAGTGAGGCTTTACTAATAACAGTAAAAAGACCAAACTTGTCTCAAACAGATTTTCACTAATGGCATATTCTGTTATTTCTATAAATACATACCATACTAATGTTTATGTACCTACCTCCTACATCCTGCATACGCACCAATCATTTAGGATCATGTACATAATTGTCTGTTTCACTGAACTTTGAACGGTTCACACTTACCTGAGCGAACCTAGTGGGGGTAAAAATTACCCCAATCATGATTCTATGTAATTGCTGTTCTTCATAGTGTTAGCTTTGAATGAATATAGTACAGTACAAGAGCAAACAATGTTTTACATCGAAACAGTAGGTAACAATCTGATTTGGAGCCTATAAACATGGAAATTGGGCAAAAATATGATGAATATGCTAAAACTTATTAGTGGGGTAAATTCAACCCCCACATAGAATGAATGAAAAATTATCTTATTTAGTTTGTTTCGTGTCTTGCAGCTGTTACGTGATATTCTACAGTATAATGAGTTACATGTAGTCTGTTTTATTGAACTCTGTACGTCCCACATTAATGTTCATGCACCTACCATTTGATGACGTTTAAACTAATGCGGTAAACATGATATTCTACAGTATAATGAGTTACAAGTGAAATTGAGAAGCCTGAAAACTGGGCAGATCCGAAGATCCGCCACTGCGCAGCGTTCGGTCGCTTTCGCGAGTCAAACCAGTGCTCAATTACCTAAAAATTTGCGATATTCAATCCGGAGATGAAACGTCATCTCGACGGGTTAAAGCGCAAAAGCTATAAATAGCATGTCCGAGCAGCAAAACGAGCTGACAGGAAAGCACATCCATAACAGTGAAACGAGCTGCTGGGAAAGCACATCTGAACAGCGAAACGAGCTGACGGGAAAGCACATCCATAACAGCAAGACGAGCTGCTGGGAAAGCACATCCGAACAGCGGAACAAGCTAACGGGAAAGCACATCCGTTCAGCAAAACAAGCTGAGGGGAAAGCACATCCGAACAGCAAAACGAGCTGTCGGGAAATAGCGCATGAGTTCGATGAGTGTGTATATGTTTACCGCACTTACACAAGGAGTCAAACACAACCGCGTGTCTCTTTATTATTCCAAATACACTTATCGAATGACTAACTGATGCTTCGACATCTGTTTGTCGGTTCAGGATCGCTTCATTCTTTCACTAGTTCTGCTTCCCCTTTGCTCTGTCATATTTCCATCAGCTTTGCAGCTTGAGCGTTCCGGTTTTCTTTCCGCGGCTCCGACTTTGCTGGTCTTTGTTTGCTCTGACACCTCTATGCTTCTCCTATCGCGATTCGCTGGTTCCGAAACTCAGTCCTGACAAATAATACCCGCGGATGACCAGCCACTATTCAGTCAGGCCACTGACCAGGTTGTTGCCAGGTCAAACTTTTAAAAACTGCCACAATTATCGAAAAAATCTGCCATCTCCTGTACAAAGGGTATATGGAAGCGGCCCAAAAACGATTGCCACAGGCCCCTCAAAAATTTGCCACCCTGTGGTTAAGCATAAAGGGGAAATACTTCCAAAAAATCAAAAAACTGCCAAAATGGAAAACCTGATTCAGACAAAATTTTAAGATCGGACAAAAGCGGACCGACTGCTCAAAAAAATCGGACATCGAAAACTGGATAAGACTTTACGGCCGCACAAAACCGAACCCCAAGCAGCGTTTTTCCCCCAGCGATTTGGTTGACATTATAGACCAGACGCAAAATTTTTTTTCACTTTTTCTGACCTTTTTCCACGTTTTTTAAGAGGTCTAAAAACGTTAAAAATAGAGCGCCTGTGTTGAAAAATCAGTGTTTCTAAAGTAGAAAATCCTATGTACACATGCAATAGCGGGGTTTGATGCACTTTTTGTATAAAAATTTCGCGCTCTACAAGAAATATCACGATCAGTATACGTTATTTCTGTTGAAACTTGAATTTCCTTCCTTCAGTAAGGCATTTTAGCCAGTTCTGAAGTCGCTTTTGACAATTAATACTATAATTTATCAAATGGCGCAGAGCGCCAGAAAATTTTGAAGTTTTACCCTCTAAAACGCATTTTTGCATTACAAAACCTAACCAAATCCGTGCAGAAGATGAGGATTTTCAATCGTAGTGAAGTTCTAGACCAGATTGTCGATAAAAATGCTGCATTTGGTGCGGCTTGGCTTAAAGATTAATAACAAGTACGAATTAAATCAATTTGGCGCGAAGCGCCGAAAATTTTTCGAAGTTTTACCTCTCTAAAACACATTTTTAACATTACAAAAATTTTCCACAAATGCCAACTGAGCCCAAAAAATTTTTTATTTCCCAAAATTTTGGTTGACAAATAAGCCAAAAAGTGGAAAAAAATGGTGAAAGCTTAGCAACGCTGCTCGATCTATTCGCACGGGAATCGATAGCAAACTATGCTTCTTATTGCGGCGCAAAAGAATAAACTTGCATACAGAAACAAAATTGATAATGTGATAATATTCGTGTTCTACTGTTATCTGCTAAAGTCTGTTCCATTCGTTTTGGCCCATTTTTTCACTAAAGTACTATTACTGTAATAGATTTTCACTGCACAAACGGCTTCTTCAATTATGCTTTCGTAATAGCTGGCTGCTTTGAACACTTCGTATCCATGTTCAATATGCTAAGTTTAATATGTAGCGCATCTGACAGACTGTCGCACCAAACTAACCTATAAAACGTTCGGCTACAGTAATAAGCCGTGAAGCGAAAACGGGCTGATAGACTATAGTATAAAATTGAATGCGCATGCTGCATACACGAGCGTCTAAAGACTGCACCCGGTGCATGTAGAAAACTTAGCTACCGTAATAAACTTTTTTTTTGTTTTGTGGCTCTTTTTCCTGATAGTGATCTTGTAAGGTGCTTAATCTTTAATTCTTCCTTAGGCTTAGTCAGTGTGAAAAGAAAAACAAGCATTGAATACCGATTTCCTGTTTTGTTCAGCACTGACTGCAGTTTTTAGACACTCGACATGCCTACATTCCACCGCTGGGCTGAAGCGAAAAGTTACAGTAAATAGTACAATATTGCATTCCTTGACTGCTTTACACCGCAGCAATCGACCTAAAAACAAAATGGATATAGATAATTTACGGCACAATTGATAAAATATATGCATACTTAGCATAGGACACGATATTTTTGAGGGGTCATCCCACAACCTACTTCAAACGTTGTCTTAGTCTAGTCTTAGTTTAGTCAGACTGTAAGAAAAGTCTCAAGGATTCTGGCTGGCCGATCTGGGGGGGTTTAGCCGGTCTAAGGTTTCAAAAAACTGAGCTTTTTGAGCCAAAATGACCTTAAAAACTGGTATAAGCGCTAAAATAGCGTTAAAAGGACGTTATTCAATAGTTTCTGGTTAATTGCAAATACTTTCGAAGGAAATTTTCAATTTCTATTCGTTTTTGGCCTTTATTTTGCCTCATTTCCCCCAAATTTTCCATTTTTTATCCTGGGGTCTAGAGACTCCCAAATCCCCCGTGCATGTCTGGTCTACAACCCTAAAAACCCCACGTGCATATTGAAGTCTACCGTGGGTAAACCGGATTAAGAGTCCTGGAAAGCATGTCAAGCAGTGAACTCATAAAATGTAAAAATTGGCGTCAATTGGCGTCAATCCGCATGAAAAAGTTGGTTTGTCTGTTTCAGCTCTACATATAGTCTGTTTCACACAACTTCGATCATAAATTTTAAAAACTAACTCCGACACAATGAGCTGACAGATTGTGATTATAACATTAATCTGATATATAATTACCGTAACCTTCGGCTTACTGTCAATGAAAATTCTTAGAATTTATGCACGAACTTATGTGAAACAGACTATAGATGCTTTTGCAGTGTGCAACGGTGCTTATTGCCTTTCCTAATAGACTCCCCATTTTGAGCTTTTGAGCTATTGTTCAGTTACATATGCTATTCCTGTTATAACGTACGCTAAGTAATGTAAATGGGACTAATACAGGGGAGTTAAGACTTGAATGTTTGATTGAAATGCCTGCAATACTGTCTGCGTGGTAATGTTTTTAAGCGTCTTTTGGATAGCTTGCTCAAACATCTCTTCTATGTCAGGGCAGTCATGACTGTTTTGAAATTTAACGAAAACATCCTTGCAATTGACTTAAAGCGACGAACAGAAGTGGATGAGAGTTCGCCTTCATAAAAGTACTGCTCCATTTGCAAGAAAAAACTACATACGTAGTAATCGTTATTTATAGACAAAGTTATTGTGTCTTGGAGAGATGGGATAAGGCCATTAGGAATGATGTTAATAAATACATAGATAGACTGTAATAAATGTTTAGAAATGGAGAAAATAATGAAAAACTGTATTATGACCCGCAAAGTGGATATACTGGTGTCAATAAACTTTACACACGTGTCAAAAAGATTCGCCCAACTGTTAAATTAGAACAAGTACGCACGTGGTTAGAAAAGCAGCCCGCCTACTCATTACGCAAGCCTGCCCTCAAGCGATATTCTCGGGATAAAATGTAGTAAGTAGCATTGATGAGCAATGGCATGCTGATATTGTATGTAGATCTGCAGTCCTTGAGCAAGTTTAACGATAATTCCAAGTACCTATCTCTTGAATTGTATAGACATATTTTCAAAGTGTGCATGATCTATTCCGTTGAAATCCAAAAGTTCAAGAGATGTTCTGACCGCTTTCCAAAGCACTTTGCATTCATCAAATCGACAACCGTGCAAGCTGCAAACAGACGCAGGGACCGAATTAAACAAAGAATTTCAAAAATTTTTAAATCTGAATCTATTGATTTTTTCACGACTATAGTCCGTTTCATTTAACTTTAAGGTTTTTGAAAAAATGTAAAGTGCCTATACAAAAGTGCTTTAAACTAACGCCATCGCTGGGATGTTCTACAGTATATCGACTTACGGTGAGATAATGTGTCATTGCTAAGCCGCATTACTGCATGATTATTTTAAACCACTTTTACATATACCTACCCTAATTTATGCAACCAAATTCGAAAGAAAACCTCGAAGTTAAATGTTACAGACTATAGAAGCGAAACAGAAGCTAGCTTAATTGAACATTTCAATCGACGCTACGCATATGTGGCGTGACTTCACTAAGAGTAATTCGTGTAAGTTTATTGACGTATTACCCGACCTAATGAAAGATTATAATCACTCCAGCATCGTACTATAGGTACCTACCTACGAGTACCTACATCGCCAGCTATGTAATGTAACCGTTAAAAATGAAACGGAAATTTTAAAAAAAGCTTCTAGGATTGATAAACAGCTGTTTTTAAATTTAATATTGGCGACAAAGTCCGACTGAGTAAAGTTACATAAGCGCATGTTTGAAAAAGGATTTTGGCCCAACTGGACAATATTTCATAGTTAAAGAAAGATATGTATACTAGGACCCCACCCGTTTACGTTTTAGAAGACCGTATGGGCGAAAAAGTATAGAGGGCATTTTTACGAGCCTGATCAACAAAAAATTGAAAACATTATTTATCATAAGTAGCGCGATAGCGCTACCTATAATATACTTGGCCATCCTTTTTCATACATGCTTATCAGAGCAAGTGCGAAATTTGTGCCCTCACAGCAACAACGGCACATACTCTGGGAGGTGTGTTTTTTTTAATCGATAGATAATTTAAAAAACTCGATGTAAGTTTTTTGATTTTGTTTACACTCAATACCGAGTCAGCAATGAGTGTAAAGTGTAAACCGAAAAATGAAATAATTTGCAAGGACAATTTTTTAGAATGTTGCCCCTGAGCTGTAGATTACGAATCTGACCTTAGAATTTCTTTACACAAAATGGTTGTTGCGCAAAAGTGTAAAATATACGTGTTTTTTACTCTTTGCGCGTGGCACAGCTTATCTAGATCAATTTTGGTTTCTGTGCAGTCCAATTAGTTCTATAATGTAGAGGGTTACAATATCTCGAGGCAAAAATTTTTTCTCTTTCAACACAATATTTCTTGATATGTGATTGTTTTAGTGTAAAGGGTTCGAAACGAAAAACCAAACTTATTCAGATACTCCGCTAAATGGCGGAATATGCTAATTATGCTTAAAATGGGCCCTGACCTTAGCGTTACAGATTCTAGTTTATTTTGCTTCTACACAGCCAATATTGCGTTATTAGCACAAGTGTAATGTTCACACCAAAAATTCAATTGATCTGCGGAGGGCCATTTTTTTGAAAATGTTTTTCATAATTAGTAGGTTACGAATCTGGTCTTAAAATTTCTAAACACTCCTTAGTTGTTGCACAAGAGTGTAAATTAGACGGGTTTTTTTACTTTTTCCATGTGCAGAAGCATATCTAACTCAGTTTTACATTCTATGCAGTCTGATTGGTTTTAAAAAGGAGTGTTTTTTATTTTTTTCGAAAAAGTAATATTTTCAAAATTAGAGGCGGTTTATTGTAAAGAGTCTGGAACAGAAAAACATTTTTTCCTGCCATATTCTCCACTTGGGAGACAGAACGTGGTAATTATCTTTAAAATGTGCCTCGTCCTAAGCGCTACACGTCAAAATTTATTTTGTTTCTTTACAGTCAACATTGCGTTATTAGTGCAGGTGTAACCTTTACACTGAAAAATTTTTTCGCCCGTAGCGTCGTGGATGAAGAATTTTTCTGAAAAAATGTTCTCCGTGTAAATACTGAGCCCGACCGGTGTCTACTAATTCATGACGGGCACGGACTCGTATTTGCCTTCGGGAGTTACTCAGGTACCTATGTACGCTACTCTTAGTGCTGGCCAGGCTCTACAAGCGCGTAGTGCAGCTCTGAACCCAACGGCCCTCAATGACCTACGGCTTCGACTCCCTCAGTCCTAATGTTCCTGACCGCTTTTCGTCGGGAGTCTCAGCAGCTACGCCCTATGTCCTAGCTCTGAGTACCTACCTAACCCCGTGAATACTCGCAAGGTCAGTTGACCTATCTCAACCCAAGTCTCAAGTTGATAAATTAATTTGTTTTCTAACCACTGAGTGATTTCGGAAATGTTTTGGTTCCTAAATTGTGTAGCACTCTAAATTTTGAATCTAACAACAGCGAGCTCTAAGCTGGACAGTCATCATCAAAGAATAAATAAAATTTTAGCTATTTTTGGGGTTGAGAAGAAGATAAGAGAATTTCCAAAAATAAGTTGAAGATAAGACAGACATTGTTTACCTTTCCAAGTTCAGTTCGAATAAAATAAAATATTTATCCTCGTTGCGACCCGACCTTCCCTCGATATTATCATAGGTAGCGCGTTAGCGCATACCTATAATATACTTGGGTTACCCCTAACACCTGTGCACCCCCCTACAGCTGTAACGGGACACTTCTGGAAGGTGCGGTTTTTTTAAAAGGAAGATTATAAAAAAATTCGCTGCCCGTGTTTTTTGTTTTCCTTGAAACTCAAAACTGACTGTGTAAAGAAGATGTAAAGTTTTTGAGTAACGTTATAGCATAGGACAAATTTTGGGACCTTTTTATCACGGCATGTGAACAACTGAGTATTGATGACTCGAACAATTAAACAGCATAGGATTATAGAGGGATGAATTTTACAGATGACTGTTTTTTTGTTTTTTGAAATTTGCAATAGTTCTCGAATGGCAGTGTAAAGAGTGCGAAAATCTTGGGGTGAAAAAGCACTTTTTGGTCGAGTTTTCGAGGTTTCAACCTTCTTATGTCTGATACTAACTCCGGTTATGAGTTTTTTAAAATGTTTTCTGACAAAAATGTAGAGCGGATCAAGGGCTACATTCTGCATATAAGCAAAGTCTTCTACGCTCTATGGTGATTAGATCCTAGGGTTTAAAGTTTACACTCTAGTGGATGGTGTAAAAAACGGATTTTAACTACTAAGATTTCTCTTCCAAATTTTTTCGCTTATGAGTCAGGGTAAATTGAATACAGCAGTAATAAAGTGACTCTCAGGGGCTACACATCGCAGCAAACCGCATTCAAAAAAAGGCAATATTGAGTTATTTATGGGGGTGTAAAGTTCGAAATCAGAGGTAAAAATGGGCGAAAAAACACGTTTTTTCCGAATTTTGATTAATAAATCATACTAAATAATTTTTGCAAGAGAATTTTGGCACACAGGAATGTATTACGATTTAAAAGTTACAAATTGTACCAAACCGAATTTCTTTAAACTCAATGGGGAGTTCGGTACGGAATTTTAAAGTTTACAGTGTTCTAAATGATGGAAAATACGTTTTTGTTGCGCTTTTTGTTCGCCACTTTCTCCGTCCAGAAGTCGGGATAAGTCCAATAGAATAAAAATAAAGTGCTTTATATCGGGTGCATGTCAAAGCAAATTGTCTATACATTAATATTTAGCGAGTGTAAAGTCAAAAATTAGGTGTTTAAAATACGCTTCTGTCTTGTTTTTTCTGCCTGATTCTCCGGTTATGAGTCATGGACACGATTATCAAGTCTAGAAATGGACCAGGAACCAAATTTGATATGCCAGTCTCGCGCATATGTTTACACTCTACAGTGTTGTAGTGTGGTTTACATCTATTGTTAGTTTGCCCATAGAACATTATGGAGACTTAATTTTTTCATAAATATTAATCGTAATATCGGAACAATATCAAAATTACGAATCTGACCAAAATCTTCTTTACACTAGGTGTTTACATGAAGTTTACACTATATATGTATTTATCTTCGTTTTTTAGCATTCCAGAAACCTAATTTTTTCCTGGAGTCTAGAAATTTTCAAAGAATCAAATATGAGACGTCACGTAGGTGCGTTTGTTTACATCCAACAGTGATGTAAAATAGTTTACACTCATTGTTTATTTGTCCTCAGACCATTGTAGACATGCAATTTTTTCATAAATGTTGGTAATAATATCCGAGTAATATCAGATTTACAAATCGGAATAAAATCCTCTTTACACTAGGCGGTTGTGTAAAGTTTACACTGCATGTTAGCCTTTGTTCTAGAGCATTGTGTTAATAATGACGCATTTAATGGTCTTCAAAGTCTATTGTCTGTCTGTTCAAATTATCGTATTGCGTTTGCTTACCATAAAGAAACCTAAAAACATTGGGGTCTGTCTCCAATGTAATGCCTTGAAGGCACTATGTTTTCAGCATTTAATTTCGACTTCATAGTGTTAAATCACGAAAAATTGCGGTAATTCGTTGTAACTTTCCTCGTTTCTAGATAAATTCATGTAAATCATGAATTTTTATGGATAAAAGAATGAAAGCATTGTACATACATATGCCCTAGTCGGGAAAGAAGCAGCGGAAAAATTTTTAGATTTACGTTATATACCCTTGTGCACGTACATGGGCAGCAACGAAATCCTTAAGAGCATAGGTGGGTGGCTCCAAAGTTCTGCGAGGGTGCGTAATTTTTTTTAAAATTCAAATCCTTGGCCTTAAAACTGGTGCTATGGCGAAAAAAACTATTTTTGAATGTTTCTCGTCGAGCTCTATCGATTTGTATCATTGAAACCCGGAAAAGCAAAAATTTCTTAAACATTAAATTCTGGAAGTAATGTTGGGTATTTTGCCTACTGGGGGTGGTTACCACGCATGGGTGGGGGGATCTAGCTGGACCCCCCAAGAATGCTATTTTTAGTCATTTTTAGAGCTATTCTTAGCGAATTTGCCCCATTGGACCTCCCTCCAGAATTTTGTCGCTGCCCATGTATATGGTGGTAACCCTTCAAAAGCCAACGCCCAGGTCATCCTTTTTAGATACATTCAAGTAGGTACATTATAAATTTTTATGGATATAAGAATGAAAGCATTATACGTATGTAGGTACATGCCCTAGTCGGGAAGGAAGCGGTGGAAAAATTTTTAGATTGACGTTATATACCCTTGTGGACGTACATGGGCAGCAACAAAATCCTGGAGAGCATAGGTGGATAGCTCCAGTTCTGCGGGGCGAAGCTCTGGTCATTGCCCAGGAATAGGGGGCAACCCTTTTTATATAGGTACATGTATAAAAATCAAGTGTGAGACGTCAATCAGGTGCGTTTGTTTACGCTCAACAGTGGAGTAAAGTAGTTTACACCTAATGTTCATTTGTCCTCAGACCATTGTAGAGACATAATTTTTTCATAAATGTTGATCATAATATCCGAGTAATATCAGATTTACAAATCCGACTAGAATCCTCTTTACACTCGGTGGTTGTGTAAAGTTTACACTGCTAATTAATCTTCGTCCTAGAGCTTTGCGAAAACCTGAATTTTTTGCCGAAATCTGAAAATTTACATGGAATCAAATAAGGGACGTCAGCTGAGTGCGTTCGTTTACAATCAACAGTCATGTAAAGTGGTTTACATCTGTGTCTCTTTGTCCTTAAACCGTTATGGAGACGTAATTTTTTCATGAATGTTGATCGTAATATCCGAGTAATATCGAATTTACAAATCCGACTTAAATCTTCTTCACACCTGTTGCTAGTGTAAAGTTTACACTAGATAATAAGCTCCATTCTAGAGCCTCACGGTAACTTATTTTTTCCCTAAAGTCGTAAAATATATATGGAAACAGATGTGATACGTCTGCTAGGGGTGCATGGAGAGTAGTGTAAAGTGATTAAAACCTAATGTTAATTTGTTCTTAGAACATTATAGAGCTTTCATTTCTTAATAAATGCTGATCGTTATATCAGAGCAATATAGAGATTATTAATCCCACTAAAATCCTTTGCACTCTTGTGTAAAGTTTAAAATGTAAATTAAGTTTAGCTCTAGAAAGTTTTGGAAGCATATTTCTTCACAGGATGTTCTACGTAACATAAGAATTACTAATCAGAATGTTTGTTTCTTCAACAACTAGTAGCTTTGTAAAGTTTAAACCATTCAGTTATTAGAAGAACCGCACAGTAAATGAAATCTAGTATTGTATTTCACAAATCTTGCTATTTAAAAGTAGGGTACTAGCAAAGAAAAATGCTCCGATGGAACAAAAAAGGGGAATATACTTGGGATTGTGAATTATCGAGGATGTAAAAGGAGGGGACTAGGAAAAATTTCACTATGTTATATGCCGAAAATCGCAAAATATGTTAAAAACCAGACTTTCTCTAAACAATGCAAAAAATCGAAGTATATTCTGCGGCCTTTGAAATATGTAAAAGTTTAGTAAACAATTGTTGTAGACATGTGTAAAAGAGTATCTACATACATAAGGTCTGTTGCACGTCAGCTTCCGTGTTTCCTACTGCTTTGAACCAACAATATCATCGATTGTCTTGAATGCATCGATATGTACTATTTCATTCAATTCGCTTAGCGGTATAATCGTAGCAGTGTGCACAGTTCCTCAATTTTGTGAACAGGGTTAGGTGCACAGTCGTAGTACGTGCACAGTTGACCCTTACAGTAGAAAACCTATTGTTTGCTGCAACAACTTTAGGGTAGTATGTAATACAATGCCCATTGTTTACGTTCACGTTGTATAATGTGATAAGCAGAACTATAGGTACCTTAAGCAAAAAAATGAGCACAAGAATTATGATACGTTATTCTTGCACATTAGTCGGAAACATTCGGTTCATTCTACTACTAGCAAAGAAAAATGCTCCGATGGAACAAAAAAGATGAATATACTTGGAATTGTGGATTATTATGGATGTAAAAGGAGGGGACTAGGAAAAATCTACCTAAAGTCGGAAAATCTGCTAAAAATCACACTTTCTCTAAGCAACGCAAGAAATCGATGTATATTCTGGCGGCCAACAGATTAAAATAAATATTCAACCATAACAATGATTGAAACAGCAGCACGTTAGCTATGCAGTAGCTATGGGAAATGATATTAAGTAAACTAACAGTCTTCCAAGCCAATTGAATGAAATAGCAAACATCGAAGACAATTGAAGACATGGTTGGTTAAAAACAGTAGGAAACACGTAAGTTGACTTGAAACAGACTTAATGTAGATACACTAGCATGCCCGAAACGATTGTGTGCACTAATCAATCGGCTCCTGCTTTGCTTGCTATAATGCTCATAAAACAAAACAACTTTAAATACAATACCTCTTAGTTTTCTATCAATCAGGTGCCAGCAATTTAAAAAAGTAACCTTGATAGATTTCGTTTATACACTCTTATCTGAAACTTCGAACATTATTTAAAAAAGACACTTTTTTAGAGGCCGCAGAATATACATCGATTTTTTGCGTTGCTTAGAGAAAGTGTGATTTTTAGCAGATTTTCCGACTTTAGGTAGATTTTTCCTAGTCCCCTCCTTTTACATCCATAATAATCCACAATTCCAAGTATATTCATCTTTTTTGTTCCATCGGAGCATTTTTCTTTGCTAGTACACTACTTTTAATTAGCGTGATTTCAGTACATCAGTCAGTAAACACAATCAGTAACATGCCACAATAATGACAACAGTCCAAGAACGCGGAAAACAATATTGTTCTTAACATCAGCATTATCCTTTTTAAACAAGACAACCTTATTGACACCATCCATTTTCAAATTAAAACTCCATTAAGTTATTTCTTCTTAATGTGCAGTTCACTTATAATCAAGCACAAATATTTAACCAACGAATTCACATTGCAAATCCTCACTCAATCAATACACAAGCACAATATGTTGTGACTTTTGAAATTGGAAACACCCAATTTTCAATTTTCAAATTGAAAATTGGATCAATTTTCAAATTGAAAATTGGGTCAATTTTCAAATTGAAAATTGGGTGTTTGAATTTGCGATAAAGAAAATAATCAAAAGATAGTCACTTGGTTTATTTAAGCCGAGTAATAAAATAACGACCGTCCACCAATTCCAAACTAAACGCGACTAATCTGATCACTATGAAAAAGTTTTGAAAAATGAGCTTGCTAAGCGAGAGTTGTAAACCAAGAGAAACTTAAAGTTAAAACCTGCCATTAAATTATTAAGAGACTTATAAAAGATTTTAAACTTTAAGAAAATGGAAAAGGCGGGATGTTGGTAAATTAGAAGGCAAAGTTTTTCGGCAAAAATTCAAAAACTTCACGCAAATATCAAATGTAAGGAACACTAACGCTTTGATTTGGTAGTAAAATAAATTTGTAGTATAGACTACATATTAACAACAAATGAATAGTGCAAACTTTACACAACTACTAGGTGTAGAGAATACTAACAGTTTACGGCTTATTAATGTACATGATTACAATAAAGCTGTATATCTTTGTCGACTTCTGTGCACAGTAGTGTGATTGCTGGTTCATTTTAAACCACTTTTGCAGGCAATTTACATCAATTAAACGATAGCTCTCCATGTGCAAGATTTTGTGAAACATATTATAAACACGGCTAAGAAGGATTTAACTTTAATGCAACCCATTTAAGACAAAATTACATCTCTTCAATGATCTAAGGACACTTGAACATAATTTTTAAATCACTTTAGATTACTTTTGAGGGTAAACAAACTCACTTAATTGATGTCTCACATATGAATCCTTGAAAATTTCTTGACTTCAGTTACAAAGTCTCTGCAAGTCTATCGAATTAAGGTTAACACGTAATGTAAACTTTACACAAACACATAGCGTAAAGAATATTTTAGTCGGATTCGTAATTTTGATATTGCTCCCATATTACTTTCAACATTTATTTAAAAATGAGTCCATAATGTTTTAAAGACAATAAACATTAGGTTTAAACCACTTTGAAATACTGCAGAGTGTAAGCAAGCGCGCCCAACTGACGTATATATTTCATTCCCTGTAAATTTTTATATCTCAGGAAAAAATTTCGATTTTTGCAATGCTCTAGAACAAAGGCTAACATGCAGTGTAAAAAATTACTCGGATATTATGATCAACATTCATGAAAAAATTATGTCTCTACAATGGTCTGAGGACATATAAACAATGAGTGTAAACTACTTTACATCACTGTTGGATGCAAACAAACGCACCTACGTGACGTCTCACATTTGATCCTTTGAAAACTTCTAGACTCTAGGAAAAAATTAGGTTTCTGGAATGCTCAAAAACGAAGATAAATACATATGTAGCGTAAACTTCATGTAAACACCTAGTGTAAAGAAGATTTTAGTCAGATTCGTAATTTTGAGATTGTTCCGATATTACGATTAATATTTATGAAAAAATTAAGTCTACATAATGTTCTATGGGCAAACTAACAATTGGTGTAAACTACTTTACAACACCGTAGAGTGTAAACATATGCGCCAGACTGGCATATCAAATTTGGTTCCTGGTCCATTTCTAGACTTGATAAACGTGTCCCTGACTCGTAACCGGAGAAGCAGGCAGAAAAAACAAGACAGAAACGCATTTTAAACTCCAAATTTTTGACTTTACACTCGCTAAATATTAATGTATAGACAATTTGCTTTGACATGCATCCGATATAAAGCACTTTATTTTTATTCTATTAGACTTATCCCGACTTCTGGACGGAGAAAGTGGCGAACAAAAAACGCAACAAAAACGTATTTTCCATCATTTAGAACACTGTTAACTTTAAAATTTCGTACCGAACTCCCCATTAAGTTTAAAGAAATTCGGTTTGGTACAATTTGTAGCTTTTAAATCGTAGTACATTCCTGTGTGCCAAAATTCTGTTGCAAAAATTATTTGGTATGATTTATCAATCAAACTTCGTAAAAAACGTGTTTTTTCGCCCATTTTTTACCTCTGATTTCGAACTTTACACCCCCATAAATAACTCAATATTGCGTTTTTTTAAATGCGGTTTGCTGCGATGTTTAGCCCCTGAGAGGCACTTTATTAATGCTGTCTTCGATTTACACTGAGTCATAAGCGGAAAAGTTTGGCAGAGAAATCTTAGTTAAAATCCGTTTTTTACACCATCCACGAGAGTGTAAACTTTAAACCCCAGGTTCTAACTCACCATAGAGCATAGAAGACTTTGCTTATATGCAGAATGTAGCCCTTGATCCGCTCTACATTTCTGCCAGAAAACATTTTAAAAAACTCATAACCGGAGTTAGTATCGGACATAGGCAGGTTGAAAACTCGACCAAAAAGTGCTTTTTCACCCCCAGATTTTCGCACTCTTTACACTGCCATTCGATAACTAATGCGAATTTCAAAAAACAAAAAAAGTATCATCTGAAGAATTCATCCCTCTATTATCCTATCCTGTTCAATCCTTCGAGTCATCAATACTCAGTTATCCACATGCCGCAGTAAAAAGGTCCCAAAATTTGTCCCATGTTATAACGTTACACAAAAACTTTACACCTTCTTTACACAGTCAATTTTGAGTTTCAAGAAAAACAAAAAACACGGGCAGCGAATTTTTTTATTATCTTTCTTTTGAAAACAAACCGCACCTTCCAGAAGTGTCCCGTTATAGCTGTAGGGGGGTGCACAGGTGTTGGGGGTACCCAAGTATATTATAGGTACGCGCTAACGCGCTACCTAAGATTCTGGCGAACTACGATCTGAACCTATTTTAATTTTGTTCAGTGACATCTACCGAAGATCTTTCAGTTGCTTTTGTTAAACAAAATGGTCTTCTGCTCCCAGACAATCTACTGCAACAACAACAACAACGAGCGATCATGTTTTATTTAGTTTAATTACGTGTAGGTACATGTTCAATGGCAATATACAGTAAAACGGGTCAAACAATGTTGTTTCCAACTGTAGGGGTCAACTGTGCACGTATGTACTACGACTGTGCACCTATTGCTGTTCACAAAATTCAGGAACTGTGCACGTGCTACGATTATACCTCGCTTAGCTACTGCATTGCTATGTAATTCGCTGCTTTATTCAATCAATTTTTTGGTAAATAGTTTATTTCAATTGGGAGGCCGCAGAATATACTTCAATTTTTTGCATTGTTTAGAGAAAGTCTGGTTTTTATCATATTTTGCGATTTTCGGCATATAACAGGGAAATTTTTCCTAGTGCCCTCCTTTTACATCCTCGATAATTCACAATCCCAAGTATATTCCCTTTTTTGTTCCATCGGAGCATTTTTCTTTGCGATGTAATCACTGAGAGGTTATTTTTCTAATTTTAATAACGTTAAATAGCAACGGCACGGCTGCAAGCCGGCGCAAACAATAAAACAAAAAGCGCTCCAACAGGGTAACGCACGCGACTGCCAACTAACCAATACACATAATTAATTACAGTACATGATGTCTAGTCATCATCCAAAACAAAATACACACAGACTGAATTAACTTTTAGCCAAGTCATAAGATCAAATATTTACAGCGGTAATTCAAATAAGTAATTTACTGATCTTAACGCATACATAACTCTGATTGACTGGAGAAGTACCTAATGGAATTTTGAAATGAAAGATAGGATTAAAATGGTAACTGAAGGCATAACCTCGAGCTACCGCATCTCTAGGATGGATACTCGACTAGTTATGGGATTCCACTATGGTGTAAAGTCGTAATCGATTTGCTTCCGCGATGGTAGTAATAAAGTGTTCGGTATAATGTTCGTACGGTGTAACTATCGCTGTTACATCCGTAAAGTCAGAATAACGAATCTGACCTTTAAACTTTTCTACAGCCAGTATTTCTTGAGGTATGAAGAGGTGAACTTTGAATTATACATCTATTTTCTAATGCCGATAGATAACTCCGTATTGCATATTGTTTGATCAGATTTTTCTTATTTCAGATGCTTTTGTAGATAGTGTATCTACACGTGCCGTTTACACTTACGGCTATTAAGCACCTTAGTGCGCCTATTCCGACCATCCGGTCTTTTAGTTCCATTTTGGCGAGCCAGCCATATTTTCAGATCGATGATATGACATGCGGAGGCATTCCGACCACGCAGTGTCAATTGGTTGGACTCTTGTCGCTAGGTGTTGCGAGAGATACTATGATGCGACCCTTTTACTGTGGAACACCCTACAAGTCCCCTATCATTTCTTTACAATTAAAACATAGGCGACATGACCGCTATTCACATTGAGCCTGTGCAGAGACCGGAAAAATCCATGCGCAAGTAGCGCCAATTTCTTATAAATAACATTTCTTTCTATTTCTCTTCATATATTACTGTGGGCCAATCCCCCTTAGGATGAGTCTGATTAGTTAGTTTGGTGGCGGTTTGGCCTTGCGTTTTTCGGCGTGTCGTTTCCGACTCTATCAGCGCCATTTCTTGTACATTGTTTTTGATTTGGTAAAAGCTAGAAAATTAGCTGTCTAGAGGTGCATTATACCGCAGGCAGTTAAGGATTGGGAATTGGCCGGCCTCGACTTAAATAATTGCCGGATTCTATTGGGTAAAACCTTTTATTTATCATTTCGTTCAAAATTCATAATTCCTCTTTCGAACCAAAAACCTATAAAAATTATTACATAATTTTTATAGTGGATGACAGCCCGGATAAGAGCTCTTTGTTGTTGTGATTTAAGTACAGAGTGCTATTGGAACCGAAATTTGTAAGTTGTTTCGCCATAGGTAATCTAGTGCGAAACCTTTTCAATTCTTTTCGCGAAAAATATTTCTTTTGGTCTAAAGAGGTCCAAGGACCTAGGGCAAATTCCGGGGTTATCTAATTACTCCTGGTTAAGATCTGCGGTCGGCATCTCCAACCCATAATCTCCATAGGTACCGGACCAATTACGTCCGTGGAGATTTTAGGTAGTAGGTATTCAGGGTCATTTTGGAAGAGTGCAGGTTTTTACCGCAGCTTCTTGACCAGCGCTAGCTGTAGCATAGGTACTTAGGTAAGCCCCGAAGGTACTTCATTGGGGTTTGTTGCTTTCGTAGTTGTTGTGTGTTGGGTATCTGTCCTGACGGCGTGCTGTCAGTTTAGCTATCCGTACATACTTCAAGTACTTAATCAGCCAACTCATTTGCGCGCGCTAAGATACTCCAACAACTTGAAAGCGGGCAAAGCCCCAGAAGTTACACTTTTGACTCGTCTTTAATAAATAATTATCTTTATTATCATAAATGCACTATTCTTAAACTTTAGTAGAATGATGAATATTTTTCAAAATAGTATAATCAAGCTAAAATCTTCGCTGTGAGACTCAGTTAACGTGCATTGTGTCGATAGACAGGCACCTAATCATGTTTCTATATGTCGCCATGTTAAAAAACCTACGGCGTAATAAGTATAGGATGTTAATTGAAAGTAGGGAAATAATTTCAGATTCTTATCTATTGTCCACAATACAGCGAAATCATGAGTGACTAAGTATTAAAATCCGCCGATATGTTGAGTTCGTGCAAGTGGCTGACGTATCCGTTCTCGCATGTGGATTTAAAAGAAGAATAATGGGTTCAAATCTCCTGAGTATTGACTTTTCATTTTTTTAATTCTTTTGGCAAAACCATTCACTTCATTTGACTTATTCATCTATTAAGGTTAAGTAATCTGCTGGCTTCTTCATTTATCGTTTTGTAAAACTCCAAATTTATGTCTACTATTTTATTATAGGGTCAGTATTTAATCATAGGTAGCGCGTTACCGCTTACTTATA
This sequence comes from Mermis nigrescens, assembly GCA_036768485.1. Lineage (NCBI taxonomy): Eukaryota > Metazoa > Nematoda > Enoplea > Mermithida > Mermithidae > Mermis > Mermis nigrescens. The sequence goes on from JAVLUZ010000124.1 coordinate 1,211,408, forward strand.
ATATACTTGGGTACCCGCAACACCTGTGCATCCCTACAGCTATAACGGGACACATCTGGGAGGTGCGGTTTTTTTAAAGAAAGATAATAACAAGATTCGCTGCCAGTCTTTTTTTGTTTCCCTTTACACTCAAAACTGACTGTGTAAAGAAGGTGTAAAGTTTTGGCGTAACGTTATGACATACAGCGAATTTTGGGGTTTCTTTGACTCTTCAAACAATTTAATGGCATAGATTTGTAAAGGAAGGAATTATGCAGATGACATTTTTTGTTGAATTTGCCTCAGTTCTCGAATGGGAGTGTAACGAGTGCGAAAATCTGGGGGTGTAAAGACACATTTTGGTGGAGTTTTCAACTTGTTTTTGTCTGCCAACAACTCCGATTACGAGTTTTGAGAATTTTTCTGACAGAAATGTACTACGGATCAAGGGCAATTTCGTGCTTACCAGCAAACTTTTCCACAATCAATACTTAGTCAGTACCAGGGGTTTAAACTTTACACTCTAGTGGATGAGTAAAAAGACAGATTTTGTCCAAGATTTCTCTGCCAACTTTTTCGGTTATGAGTTGGGATGAATTGAATGAAATAGAAATAAAACAAACTCCTGAGGGCTACACGTCGAAGCAAGTCGCGTTTAAAAAAAACGTAATATTGAGTTGTTTATGGGGGTGTGAAGTTCGGAATGAGAGGTGTAAAATTGACGAAAAAACAGGCTGTTTTTCGTATTTTGATTGGTAAATCATATCAAATATTTAGCGGAACATAGGTTTGGCACATACAAACGTACTACAATCAAAGGGATACAAACTGGCCCGAACCGAATTTATTTACACTCAATGGAGCGTTGGGTTCAGTTTTTATAGTTTACAATGTGGGGGACAGTGGAAAATACGTGTTTGTCCATTTTTTTGTTCGCCACTTTCTCTGTTCAGAAGTCGAGCGAGGTCGAATAGGATAAAAATAAAGGACTTTCTAAGGGGTACGCGTCACAGCAAATTGCGTTTGTTTACATCAATATTTAGCTTTTTCGGGAGGTGTAAAGTCAAAAAAATGGGGCGAGTTAAATGTGTTTCAGCCTTGTTTTTTTCTGCCAAGTTCTGGGTTATGAGTCTGGACATAATCTCAAGTCTAAAAATGAACCAGAAACCAAATGTGATACGCCAATTTGTTTGCACTCAACAGCGGTGTAAAGTGGTTTACAACTGATATTTCTTTGTCCTTAGGCCATTGTGGAGACTTAATTTTTCCATAATGTTGATCGTAATATCAGAATTACGAATCTTACTGAAATTTTTTTACACTCTGTGGTTGTGTAAAGTTTACACTGCATATTAACTTTAGTTCTAGAGCCTTGCAGAAGCTTGATTTTTTCTAGTCTCAAATTTACCACGAATCAAATGTGAGACGTCAGTTGAGCGCGTTTGCTAACACTCAACAGTGGTGTAAAGTAGTTTACAACTGATATTTATTTGTTCTCAGCTAATTGCGGAGACTCAATTTTTTCATAAATCTTAATCGTATTAACAGAGTAATATTAGAACTACAAATCCGACTAAAATCTTCTTTAGACTCTGTGGTTGTGTAAAGTTTACACTGCATATTGAGTTTAGTTCTAGAGCCTTGCGGGAGCTTAATTTTTTTCAAAATGTTCTACGTAAAATCAGAATTGGGAATCTGACTGTTAGTTTTCTCAACACCAAGTAGTTGTGTAAAGTTTGCACTATTTATTTGTTGTGAATATGTAGTTTATACAACAAATTTATTTTACTTCCAAATCTGAGCGTTAGTGTTCCTTATACTTGATATTTGCGTAAAGTTTATGCTGAAAAACTTTGATATATTTAAATAGTGTAAGGTTGTCTTGTTTAAACGGGATAATGCTGATGTTAAGAACAATATTGTTTTCCGCTTTCTTGGATCGCTGTCATTATTGTGGTATGTTACTGTATGTGTTTATTGACTGATGTACTCAAATCATGCTAATTAAAAGTAGGGTACTAGCAAAGTGTAAAAATAGTAGTTGCGACCGGGACTCGAACCCGGGACCACGGCTGACCGGACCGCTGCTCTTGCTAACTGAGCTATCGCAGACGATTTTGAAAGTGTAAGTGTTCTAATCACAAAAGAAATATGCTCCGATGGAAGAAAAAAGATGAATACACTTGAAATTGTGGATTATCAAGGATGTAAAAGGAGGGGACTAGGAAAAAGCAACCTAAAGTCGCAAAATCGGCTAAAAATCACACTTTCTCTAAGCATCACAAAAAAATCGAAGTATATTCTGCGGCCTCTAAAAAAGTCTTTTTTTGAATAATTTTCAATGTTTCGAGTGTATAAACGAAATCGATGTTTACTTTTTTTAAATTGCTGGCAAGTAGCAACGCTGACTAGCTTCGTATCCTGATTGATAGAAAACTAAGTGGTATTGTATTTGAAGTTGTTTCATTTTGTTATGAGCATTATAGCAAGCCAAGTAGGGGCCGATTGATTAGTGCACACAATCGTTACGGGCATGCTAGTGCACCTACATTTAGTCTGTTTTAAGTCAACTTACGCGTTTCCTACTTTTTTAAACCAACAATTTCTTCAATTATTTTGGATGCATCGATGTTTGCTATTTCATTCAATCGGCTTAAAAAGAGTGTTAGTTTACTCAATATCATTTCCCATAGCTACTGCATAGCTAACGTGCTGCTTTTTCAATCATTTTCATGATTAAATATTTATTTTAATCTGTTGGCCGCAGAATACACTTCGATTTTTTGCGTCGCTTAGAGAAAGTGTGATTTTTAGCAGAGTTTGCGACTTTAGGTAGCTTTTTCCTAGTCCTCTCCTTTTACATCCTTAATAATCCACAATTCCAAGTATATTCATCTTTTTTGTTCCATCGGAGCATTTTTCTTTTCTAGTACGTATATAATCGAAAAGATTTTGAAAACGCGTAAGGCAATAAAACTCCTGTTGAGCGCCGACGTCCTTTCTGCGTCCGCGTGTGTGTATTGCACGCATGCTTCATTTGCCTACGGGCCTATTTACTTTGAAAAAAGGTGCTTCTATTATCATGTTGTATTTTCGATTGAGGTTTACCCTCAAAAATAATTATTTAAACAATGTTGGGCTCAGCTGAATTTCCATGCTGTTGCGATCTGTCCTTATGCTTTTACTACAGGTAAAAGCAACTTTTTCAACTTACGGAACTAGACAGAAATTAAGTTAAAATTAATAATTCAACTTGAGCCTATGTAGTTTATGGGGTTTTCAGGTAAGTACACGCGCAACGCAACTTATGGTCAAGTTTATTCAGTCTTGCATATGCGTACATATACCTAGGTTGTCTGGATCGGTCGGGCACCCCTACTGCGTCCCTCTGGTCTAATGCAATCCAGACAGGACATGCGAGCAAGCTCAGGTAAGCAACCAGGGCTGCTTAAGAGTAACCGCAGAAACGACAGCACTTACAATAGGTACGTATGTGTGTATGTACAGTAGGTAAGTACCTATCTGTGCTTTTAATTGGTCGATAATCAGCATATGTCGGTATAATTTATTAGAAGTAGGTACCTAATGTAACAAGCTTATTAAAAACAAATTAAGTTCAGTGTAGCATGTATAAGGAGTAGGTAACAGTAGTACGTAGGTACACAAATTGTTTGTCATATTTCTTTTGAGACACCCACTTTACCTCTTTTACTATTTGTTGATGACCAATATTCGGTTGAATTGAAAGCACCTAAAGCAAACAGGCATATCAAATAAGTAACGATCGAAATTTAGGCACAACACGGACATTTGTTACATTTCTCAGAAATGGTCTGCTTCACATAAAATTGCGCATTCTAATAATTTTAAGTACTTATGTGTTGAATTTTTTATTATTTACCAAAAGCTGTTAGGTTACGACGGCCAAACTTCTCAAAAGACCGCAAGGTTGCGCGAAATAGACTGTTGTAAACTAGACATAGTTAAAAAATGTATAAATGCAACAATTGTAAAACAGAGCTTACACAACTCGCCTCCCGCACGGCAAAAGGGTCTAAGTACAGTTTTGATTTTTTCAAGAAAAACCCATTAGGTTCTGGCGTTTTGCGCAGTGAATTTTCATTATTATGGTACGAGACCATGTTTAACACGTAGAGCTCCTCGAGACGAATCGAATGATATGTCCAACTCCATTTTGATCTCGGGATGCACTTAGACCACACCTGGGCTTGGGGGTGTAGGGGTATGCACCCCCATTTTGTTTTTTCCGCAATGTTTTGATGCCAATGAATAGTGCTCGATGAGAAATGTCGAAAAATGGTGCTTTCTTCGAAATACATACCACCATTTTTAAGGCCATTCTTGACCTTTGAAAAATCTTGCACCCCCCAAATTTTCTGCTGCCCACGTATGACTTAGACCCTTTCGCTATGCTAGTGACGAACTCTTTAACTGAAGAAATGTCAGTCCAAGTGGATCATGTTTTTAGGCAGTTTACATATTCTGTTTGGATCTAGCAATATGAACAGAATGTGCTGATTTCGGCCAATTTGTCGGGTGTTTGGGAAATCAGCTATGAAAGGAAATTAAATAAGGCGGTCTGATCAGGTGTCGAATTGTGGAAGATGGCACTAAAAAGTTGATGAAATAGCACAAACAAAATATTACAACTTGCATGAACTAAGCTAAGACCGAAGTGCTCCTTTTCGGCTAACTAACATTTTCGCAATGCCAAAAAACTAACTACTTAAAAGTTTTTTTTTCTTGAAATTTGTTACCGATTGTACTTGTTTTTTCTTTTTATTTCTGAATTAAACGCTTGCATTAGATAAATCAATAACAAAGTCAACCATAGATCTTACTTTGAGATAAATGAAGAATTTCCTCCAACTCGAAACCAACGCTTTATTGTTGGCCGAAAATCTATTTAAATATGCGTAACATGCTATGCAATTATTTACATGTGTTTCTGATAAAAGCTGGAAGTTTTATTCCGTGAAAACACCCGACCCGACTATTCACAAATTCTGAAGCGTCGCATCTATGGAATCTGCAGTCCATTAATCCGAAACTTTTATTTTATCATCTAGATTTGACTAGAATTGTGCAGGTCCACACCTGGGCGTGGGGAGGGGGGTTTGGGGGTATGCACCCCGAGAAACCAAAATACCCCCACAGGATTCAATTTTAAAAATTTTTTCCCGTTTTTCGGAATTTTTTGATGCCAATAGATAGTGCTCAATGAGAAACGTCGAAAAATGGTTTTTTCTCGCCATATCACTACTTTTAAGGCCATTTTTTGACCTTTGAAAAATCTTGCACCCGCACCCCCTGGAATTTTCTTGCTGCCCACGTATGGTGTAGGTGCACAAATTTTTCATGCTTAATAAACGAAAGCAACGAAAGAAATCGTTTTGCGTTGTCCAACCAGCTACCTGTACTTGTTATCATTTACCAAAAGGCTTTACGACAGCAGTTGATTGACTGAACGGAGGACTGGCAAATAGAGAGGCGCTATTATGGCCAAGAGTCGTCGATCCTAGAAACAAAATCGCACTTCAATTCACACCGAAGCGGTAATTGAATCTTATTTAAGAATCAATTCTCTGATAAATTTAGCATGAAATAAGACGTTTTGAACAGCAAGCGGGCCAAAGATTACAGGCCAATAGCATAGAAAACAATGTGCTTATTTTATACGACACCGTTTTAGCCTGTACACAGACAGGGCGGCTCCAAAAATCTAAATTCCGATTTAACGCTTCATAATTTTGGCTGATACGTATGAGTTTAAAACTTTAGGACCGGCTACATTAGATAAATAAAAATGTCTTCTTCAAACAGTGTCAGCAAATTTAGTCATACGCTAACGGTCCAAGCGCTACCGTAATTTGATTACTTTCTACTTTGATATTGTTTAAACGCCAAAAGCGTCATTGGTTCTGCCCACACCTGGGCGTGGGGGTTTGGGCTGGGGGGTATGCACCCTCCGAGATACCAAAATACCCCCAGAATTCAATTTTTAAAATTTTTCTGTTCGTTCGCAATTTTTTGATGCTAATGGATAGTGCTCGACGAGAAACGTTGAAAATGGTATTTTTTCCGCCATAACACAATTTTGGAGGCCATTTTTTGATTTTTGAAAAATCTTGCACCCCCAGAATTTTGGTGCCGCCCACCTATGGTTCTGCCATCATTTCGCTCCATCTTTTGACGTTCGACGACATTTTGAAGTTTTTGCACTTATAATCTGTATCGCAAAATCTTGCGCAGGGTTTCACAATTCTCGACTCGACGCTAATCGATTACAAAATGGTTTAAAGAGAAGAAGCAATTACAATACCGCGCATAGCCAATTTAAAAGCGTATCCAGTTTTACTACGCAAAAGTGGATTACGGTAAGCTGCCTAAGAACCAGTTTTGTAGCTATCCGGTAGATCGTTGAAAATTAATTTCCGTGCACAAAGTTCCGTGAAATAGACTATAGTAGGACGCATATATACCCCGGAGGTTTGAGAAATGCGCTAATTAATTTTTCGACTACGCGTATTGCCAAAATGATGCGTAAACAAATAGGTGAAGTCCATAAAGTGCCGGTAGCTGGCTAAAATTATTTACGCAGTTTAAAGAGAGAGACGTTTATCTACCTAACGCAATTAGACTCGGTCAATAATTAACCATGTTATGATGAAATATAGGGATGTACCCTTTTTTGGACCACCCTATATAATGCAAAAGCAAAAAAATATTTCGCTCATGCCGAGACTTCGTCGGAGATCTTTGTCCCATACGGGGAGAGTAGACCTAGCTTAAAGATCGGACAGAAAGGTACCGCCGAGTGCTTTAAATGCGACAAAAATTTTGTTCAACACTTTTCAGGAGAAAAGCAGCCGTAATATCAATATTTTCGGGTGCGAAGAATTCATAATTTAATGCGTTATTTATTCAAAAACGCCTAAAATTGTGCGCTGGTTTAAAAAATTAAAATTCCCGCCAAATTGATAAATTGCTTTAGTTGTTAGTTAAAAGCCGTACAATACGGTCTAAGTTGACTAAAATTGCTTTAAAACATACGGAATGACTACACAAAAGCGTTTTATATAAGCGATTTTGACCATTTTGGTAATTGGGCTGGCGGAAAAAGCGTGAACAATATATTTATTAATCTAAATTTCTGCGATTTAACTCCATACACGCTGAAACACGTTGATACAAGAAAACCAGCGATACAGGCATTATACACTTCGATCTTTTCATTTTACAATACCGATGTCTATTAAATGACTGCAACGCAAAACCTAAAATTAGTCTCGTTCGACGACGCATATCAAGCGCATGCGAATACGAGTATAGAACTGCAATGGTGAAACGTTTTTAGCCTTCATTTGGTCCATCTTTTGCGAATCAAACTTTCAAAGAGACATAATTAGGAGTCCATCTATACGTACCTTCCGAACAGGCGACAAATTTTTTGCCAAAATAGTCGAATACAAGAATCAAATTTTGTTAGCAGACCATAGACTGTAAATCAAGGCAGTTGCTATACAATTACAACCACTGCAACAATTTTGAATTCGAAAAAAATCCTGAGAAAAAGAAAAAGAAAACCCCCTCCAATTCGTATGCCCGTCTGATGTTCTGCGGTATGCGCTTACCAAAAGACAACGTGGCTCTGGGTGGCGTGGAAAAGGGCGTTAAACCCAACGAGCTACTCGTAAGACCTATAGCTGGTGCGGTAGTCGCTCTCGGGCCGAACAGAGACGATTGCTGCGTCAACCGACCGTCGAAAGGGCCTGACCCCGAGCCAGCGACGCTCATTGCTGTAGAACACGAATGCAAATCAGTTCAATCCACCGAAGCAACGCTTTCGCAAGAAATAGAAGTAAAACAAATAAGATTAAGCAATTAAATTAAAGTTGAGCGAAAAACTGAGTCGTAAGTTCTACGGCGTATTGCTAAAGAGCTAACGATTTAGTGCAATTAGAAAAATCGTTATGATTGCGGATTGTAGAGCGTAAAGTCAAAAGAAGAGTCGTTCCGTGGTTTCGAACTCATAAAGTTAGTGAGTTTTATATTTTTCGCAGAGGCCGCAAGCCGTCAAAACGCCAATAAACAACTGTTTTGGAGGCGAAAATAGAAACGAAAAAATGACCTAAAAAAATCGTTTTAATGACAAACTGACCGTTTTTAAAATAGACGGAGTCGGTTCGGGCGCCGCCTTCAAACGGACTCGGACCTTGCAGCACGCTCGGTTTGCTGCGCGGCGCTGCAGACTGGAAAAGAGGGCGGCTCGGCTGTATGAGCAACGCGATTTCCTTCAAATCCTATTCGAAAAACCGCTCAGTCGGATAAGGCCATTAAAAGCTGATTAATTTGTTTTAAACTGTTTACTGAAAACAAAATTTTCACTGACCCTAAATCAATAGCAAATTTTCTGAAAAACGCTGTTTTGAAGTTGGAGCAAGCCTTAATATACATGCGTAACTCTCAGCAGTATTATAATCGCATCGGTTGCCCACTTTGACCACACATGGGCGTGGTGGGAGGGTTTGGGGGCATGCACCCCCGAGAAACCGAAATACCCCTCCCCAGAAATCAATTCTTGAAAATTTTTTATCTTTTTTTCGCAATTTGTTATGGCCAATGGATAGTGCTTGATGAGAAACAGTGAAAAATGGTGTTTTTTCGCCCTAACACAATTTTTAAGGCCATTTTTTGACCTTTGAAAAATCTCGCACCCCCAGAATTTCCTTGCCGCCCACTTATGGTCTGGACCCCAGAATCTAAAAGACCAATTTTTAATGCTATTTTTGGCAATTTGGCCACATCGGGTAGTCCAAAAATTTTGTTGCTGCCCATGTACATATGGCTGTACCGTAATTAGTGCAATTTTTAGACAATACTTTGTTCTAACCTCTATTCGTTCGTGCAACCATTTTGCGTTCGATTCAGTCGTTTGCAGTAATTGATCCAGCTGCTTCAGTTGCAGTAGGCAATCTAATACAAAAGCAATCCAAATAATCAGCATTCATAAGAAACAACAAGGAGAGATTAATGCTTGTATTATTAAAAATGACGGAGAGAGAAGTAAAAGACTTTTGAAGTAAAATGGATGCGCCACGCGCGACCCACTTTCTAAGCGGGCGGAATAGGCGCAGCTCAAAATGCCCTGAAGGTCAATTTTGTTTCGTGTAGTTGTAGCGCTTGGTCGATGGCAATGATAAATTGAGCGGGAAAACTCGACCGAAAGATATCTCATTTAAATCGCGAGGCGATCCATTGTTTCATAAAGCAATTATCACATTCATTAAGGATTTCGGATTTGATTGAAGAATTCCCGCTTAACTTTTATGCGGAACTGAGAGTCACGACACGATTATAGGTGGGCAGCAGTTAAATTCTGTGGGGGGAGGGGGGGTGGTGAAAACATTTCTGGGGGAGGGGGTGAAAAAATTTTCAAAGGTCAAAAAATGGTCTTAATAGTGGTCGTATGGCGAAAAAACACCATTTTTCGACGTTTCTCATTGAGCGCTATCCAATGGCATCAAAAAATCGCTAAAAAAGCAAAAAAAATTTTCAAAATTTGAATTCCGGGGGGATTATTTTGATTTCTGGGGGTTGGGGTATTTCAACGATTTGGGGGTTGCATACCACACATGGGCGTGGGGGGTTGGAGGGGGTATGCACCCCAACAAGTTGAAATACCCCCCAGAATTCAAATCTTGAATTTTTTTGCTTTTTTAGCGATTTTTTGATGCCATTGGATAGTGCTCGATGAGAAACGTCTAAAAATGGCGTTTTTTCGCCACACGACCACTTTTAAGACCATTTTTTGACCTTTAAAAATTTTTTCACCCCCTCCCCCAAGAAGTTTGGTGCTGCCCACCTATGGTGCATACAGTGATCGACCGGGCTCAAAAAATACCGGGCCCGGGCTTTGCTGCCGGGCTTGGTACCGGGCCCGGGCCCGGGCTTATATACTAACAACAAACCTTGCTTACAATATAATGTTATGCATAAGATACATATTTAGACCGATTTTACATTTGTTATTTGTCAAACGCAAGGATTACTGCTGTATCAAGAAGATTTTTGTATTCTAAGCTCTGTTAATTATTATGGTCGGATAGAAGATATGCTGTTTGGATTTAGAACTCAAACTATAGCGTACATTGACGTCAATTGAAATTGTGTAGTGTATAGGATAGGGCACGTATTGAAGCCATAGGCGTAGCCAGGGGGAATCGGGGGCACATGCCCGCTCCCGAAATTTTTCAGAAATTTTTTCGATTTTTCGGTTGTAATAATTGTCCAGAAAATTCAAAAAGGCAAAAACGTCAAAAATTTTCCGGCGCTTCGTGCCGAGTCTTTATTATATTTGTTGTTATATAGATCCAATGAGTTCAAAAGCTTAAATTAGCTAAAATAATCGATCAATTCATATCACTTTAGTGATTTATTGCTCTATTTGTTCGTTGAATGAAACTGCGCATGCTTGTTGAGCATAACAGTAAATGTGCGAAAATGATTGTGTACCAGTTTGTCTATTCTTTGCTCTGTTTGTCTTCCTTTACAAGGACAGGACACATAATCCTATTTTAAATGAAAGGAATGGCCAAATTTTCTTACGTTTTTGCGCATTTTCTGTTTTCTGAATTATATCTTGCTAATAAGAGGGCCACAAACGGGCCTGAAAACGATAAGAACAAAATTGTCATTGATACATCTTTAATGGATTTAAATATAATCACAGGCTAGCAAATTCATAAGAAATACGGACAACAGCTGAAATAGTAAACGTCTAAAATATTAACGATAATTATTTGAGGCCCGGTGCTTTTCAGCCGGGCCCGGGCCTGCTATGACCGGCCGGGCCCGGGTACCCGGTCGATCACTGGGTGCATACCCCCAAACCCCCCACGCCCACGTGTAGTCACGACTCATAAGAATGGTTTTGACACGCAATTGATAAAGGAGAACAGCTTAAGAATAATTAATGGTAATCTGCCAAATTTTGTAAATTTTCTAGCGCATTACGCGCACATGTATTATAAAGTAAAAATGTCTATTCCACTAACTATCCGAAGGGTTTTTCTTCCTGAATTCTTGATAAATTTCATGGAATTTTTAGGCATACGGATACAGCGTCCAACAGACGCAGTTGACAATGTTTGGCTGCTGGAGCTTTTGCAAACTTAACCCGATTATGACTATGGTAATTGCGAAAAACACTCTAGCGATGGATCCGGGATTTCGATTAGGAGGGGGCAATGCTTTTCAAGGGACTGGAATTATGCGTATTCTATTTATTAGAATAAGTGTAAATAAGGAGGAATGAAATGCGTAATTTGTACTACGATAGTCGCATCTATGAGGTAGCGCGTACAAATAAATACATTATGTCAAATTGCTAAGCGTATACACATACGCTGGGTCGAAACCGCTCGACAGTAGCTAACTTACGCAATTTAAGTAATACTCTCGTAGGACCCAACCTCCCTATGTCCACGTACGCTTCAATCCTAGAAATAAGCGGGAGTAATATCTTTGCGCGGCGTTTTATCGTATTTATTCAATGTTTAATAATATTTATTCATTCAAAATTTAATAAATTCCTCCGTAATTCATAGGGAAAAGGGTATTGATAAAAATCCTACCCTATAAATTGCATGAGCCATTTAGATTTCGACTTGACAACGCATCTTCGTAATACGCGATTTGTCTGGCGTACGCATTCATCGCCTTTTCAAACTCATCAGCCTTTTTCGACATGAATCTACATGAAAAATACGTACCTCGCGATAGAAAATACAAGACGTATAAAAGAAGAACGAGAGAAATTGATTTAAGCTCAAAGTAAAAGTACGAATAACAAAAACGTAAAAAATGAACAAAGAATGAAAGACGTGGATGCAACAATCACTAACTCGAGCAAAACAGCAACAACGAAGGGCACCGCGGACGAGCCAACGGCGTGTTCGATCGCTTCGGCGAATCTAAATTCCTGTAACAACGTTGCGTCATCACAAATTTATTTTTAAGAAGGTTCAGCTGGATTTTAAATTAAGTTCTCTTCGAACTATTTAGATGCAACGCGCGACTTAGAGCCGCAGCGCGTCATTCAACTCTCGCATTAGCATTTCAATAAAGGAACTAAATTATCATTTTCTGTTGTTCGTTAAGTCTTGTTTTAACCTCCAGAATGACGAGTAGAATCTTCTATGTTCCAAGGAAACTTTGAAAATTGATCTCTTTTGAGCTTTATTGTAAAATCTCTCGAGCGTATCAATTATTATTTCGCCAAATTGCCATTTTTTACCAAATTATACACGATTTCATTATATTTTTCAAATTTTTAATTTTTAAATGATATTCTTATAAAAAGATAGTCAGAAACGTCAAAAATAACGATTTTGAAGCATACTATCGATCATTCGTAAGCTCAAAGTTATTAACAGTTTTTCTAATGCCGCTTTAGCACTACTAGAATTTCCATGACCAAAATTTCTTATTAAACGTGCTTTTATCTCGCTTCTCTCGTATATTTTCATACGCCGAGTCTGTCCGGTGCGACGTCAGCTATTCTATTAAAAATAGTAGCGATTAAAAGGGAAAATGAAAACAAATACCCTGCGGCATTGGTCCTTCAATGTTATGGCGCGGTCTAGGCAATTGTCGATCGGCGCGCCGCTTTGCTGGCAACGATCTACGCAGGTTTCTATGCATTTCTGCGAATCCTGCAGATCGGTGGAATGATTTTCGGCAGCGATTAAATCGGCCATTGCCCGATTGCTTTTCAGAAAATCGCTGCATAAAAAAATTCAAAATAATCTATAGCATAATTGACCGATGAACTATATCGACAAACTTACCGAAAATTTTGCACCAAGTGTGATAGTTCGGCAGTAATAGGCGTCAAGAGAGGCGTCATGGTTGCTCTGCGTGGAATTATGATTTTCGATGCAAAATCAAAGGAGCGCATAAAATTAACTAACAGATAAGTCACGTCGATCTTCTAATGGTTATTTTTCATCATACCATCAGCTTCTGTTCCATTTTATTTCATGTTGACCAATAATTGCAAAGTAAGAAAACAAACTCGCCATCACTTTAAAATCGTTTACTCATTTTTTACTCATCGAAAATCAGGGGTGAGGGGGTATTAATCCCCTGAAGGGTCAGCCGAACAGGTACTGTCCTGCGATCTTCAGCTTGGAACGTTTCTTGTATCATTTTTGAGGTCAAAAGCAGTAGAAACGTCAAACATTTTTCCGGTGCTTCGCGCCAGATTAGTACTTTCAAGTACTTTTTACTAAGAAAGCGCCCAAAATTGATAAATTTTTGCAGTTTTTAGTGTTAAAAGTGATATAATGCAGTTCAAATCGACTAAAAATGCTCTTAAAATGCGATATACCACGAAAAAACGTTTAACACGCTATTTTGACCATTTTGATCCTTAAAACAGCAAAACAATCTTGAACGTTAAATTAACTTTTTGGATTTTTGGGATTTCACCCCCTGCCGACCATGACCTTGCGCACCAATGTGATTAGTTATTAATAAGTATCAATGAATTACAAAAAATTTGGAGTGGCTAAGAGATACAACATGACAAGAGACCAGTGAGCAGTTGCCAGAACTTTAGCATTTAACTTACGGAGTAGGATCCGTTGCAGAAGCAGATCCGGACAAACCAGGGGCTGTAGATGAGGGCAACTGCGCAACAGAAGAAGCGACGGTCGATGGGGTGGTCAAAGATCCGCCAAGTCCAAAGGAGCTCATCTTTTCACAATGTAGCCTGCCTCAGAAATTGACATACGACATAAATACGCCGTAACCTGAAATCACGTAGACTTTAGCAGGACAAGCAGTCATCATCACATATTCACCACATTCGCAGCACTGCTAATCATAGGTCAAAAGTTCAGGGCTTATTGTTACAGACTTGACAATATTTCGTATAAACTACGTTTCTACCAGTTCAATTCCAACCGTAACAGAAGATTCGCGCGTGGGAAAGGTTCGATTTCAGGTATAAACCATAGATGGACAACATAGATGATCTGAAGGGGGAGGTCAAAAATTGAGCCTTTTTGGATCAAAATAACTTCAAAAACTGATATAAATGATAAAAAAAGGGTAATAGTAACCACACCTGAGCGTGGGGGGTATGCAGTCCCCCGAGAAACCAAAATACCCCCAGAATTCAATTTTTAATATTTTTTTCCGTTTTTTTCGCAATTTTTTGATGCCAATGGATAGTGCTCAATGAGAAACGTCGAAAAAAGGTATTTTTTCGCCATACCATCATTTTTAAGGTTATTTTTTGACCTTTGAAAAATCTTGCATCCCCTCCAGAATTTTCTTGCTGCCCACGTATGATCGTAACTATCTTATTCCACAGTTTCTAGTCCATTTCATGCACTTTTGATTTTCATTGAATTTTGGCCTTTACTTTGCCTCATTTTTTCCGGAAAATTTTTCATTGGAGCCCAATACGCACGTCAACGGAGAAGAGTTTTTCGTAAAGCTCACATAGCATTTGAAGTAAAGTAAGGAAGCTTTTCTAACGTTAGGCATGCTCCTCTTGACGACATAATGCTCAAGTAGGAAGGTACCGATTTGAAGGATTTCGTAAATTTCCAACTTTTCATGATCAAATGATACAAAGCGGAGGAACTCGGATCAGGAAGTAAATTTTAACTTCAAAAACGTAGAGAGATACCTGACATCGAATTCTCCAGAAACTATACATCAAACACGTATAGACATCACACTATTTGGTTCCCGCTTTGGCTAACAAGGCGAGCTCGATAGCATTATATGGCAAAAATTACCGTCTCCGCTGAATACGTAGGATACAGACTGAATGATACAAAATGATCAGGCGAGTGAAAATTCTTTATTCGAGATAAAAAACTGATAAACAAGACAAATCAGACAATAATCATCATTACGGATACAAATCGCCGGGAACGTAATATTTGATCGCATTTGGTTTCACTTTCATCGACACTTCGTCCAAGAAGGAAAACGGTTCCCCGTCAATATGAATGACTTTCTAAAATATAAATTAAAATTGCATTAATTCACTTACAAACGTCAATTTTATCTTCACACGGAAAATCGATAAGAATTTTTAAGCTACTGGAGCGGCGGCCGAACGCCGTAGCTTCAGAAAAACGTACCCGATTATCCGAATGCTCTTTACAGCGTACGCTTAGACATTTGGCCGAAAATGCGTCGGTTTGGAAGCGATCGGTGGGCCAAATGGACGAACTATTACGCCTTTTGTTGCGTTCAAATCCCTCAGCAACGACTTCGAGCCGAGTCGGCGACCTGGCGCCGCAAGCCACCCGCAAAGCGTTGAATTTCTGCTCGGATTCAAATAAGACCCAAAAGACTCAAAATTTTAGATACTTGATCAAAAATAGTAGGACGAACAAAATCATCGTATAACCAACCTTACTATTCGACGATGAAGCCATATCGATTTTCGATAGGTAAAAAACGGAAACTTTTTTGTTTAAAAATTCAGCGATCGAGCGACTGTTTTTGATAGCTACAAAAAGCTCGCGAAATTATGAAAATAGCCTCAGCAAATACATACATTTAAATTAAAAGCGACATTGAGATTCTAAAATCAATATCAAAAAAATTATTAGAGAGCGCCCAGCCGGATCCAGGATTTTTGAAACTCGGCGAAATCCTAGCTTTTCCCAGAATAGTCAAACGCGGGCTCAATAATCAGCTATTCACGCGCGGACTAGCGTTTTTTCGCCGTTCTACATTGATTATTTTATTAAAAATGATAAGATTGAATTGTAGTGTACGAATTTTCAAAAAAATTTCCCAATTTTCGACAATTTAAGATAAATATCTTTAGCTTTACCTAAAATTCGACGCGGAGCGCCTGAAAATTAGTAAAATTTACGCAAAAAAACTTTTAAGGACTCGGTACACTTCGTTATTTAATGCATTTGCGAACTTATGTAACGGAAAGCCTACTGTATCATTCGACGGCCGAAAATTTTTACAATTTGTCAAAAAATGGAAGAAAACTACAAAAATATGGCTTCAGGGTGCTAAGAAAGTAAAAAGATTTAATAAACTGATATATCCCGGCAAGAAAGTTTACGATAGTCCATGGCCAAATATCAATACTAAGAAGAAACACTTACCATCATACGTGGGCAGCAAGAAAATTCTGGGGATGCAAGATTTTTCAAGTCAAAAAATGGCCTTAAAAATGGTGGTATGGCGAAAAAAACACCATTTTTCGACGTTTCTCATCGAGCACTATCCATTGGCATCAAAAATTTGCGGAAAAAAACGAAAAAATTTTCAAAAACTGATTTCTGGGGGGGTATTTTGATTTCTGGGGGGGTATTTTGGTTTCTCTGCGGGTGCATACCCCCACGCCCAGGTTTGCTTACAATTCTCCATCTCGTCAACTGCAGGGTGGCACGAAAAAAGGGTATTAAACTTTTGATCGTACTTATAGCTTCGTTAAACACGTCGGCAAACGGTAAACGTTGTTTGAAAGAGCGGATATAAGATAAGATTACAAAGTTTCATCGAGTTAATCCTTCTACCACATTTTTGGTTTATTTTTTGTTATTACCATTTTTTAAAAAGTTAGAACGGAACTAGTCTACAGAAGGGTACATAACCTCTTACGCATTATTTATTTTCCGTTTGACTAAGAGAAATGCAATTAGAAAATCTTACGCTATTTTATTATAAAATAGAGAAAATCATAGGCTACATACAAGACCGTAAATTAGTGACTTTAAGTTAACGAAATTCGTCTCGGGCAACAAACTTTTGTGGACCCAACTTTTTTGTAGAACACAAACTCGCCAAGGTGAACTCGAACGAAGCGTAAAATTGACAATTCTGAATCTAAGACAATTAAACGATAGAGTGAAGACGTTATTATGGCTATTTTGCCAAAATAAATTCGGACTGACGTTTCAAGCGGAAATTTACAAATCAAAACTACTACTTACCAACTATTCCGTTGCACGTAACTTAACAAAAAAATGGTTCAACAAAAGCGTAAACCAAAAGAACAATAATCAACTAAACTTTAAAATTATTTTACCATATTTCGTCCTTTCAAAAAAAGTTTGCGGTTTCGCATACGTCTAACGCAGCTATACTTATGTAAAAATTTCGAGGCGAAAACTAAAGTAGCGTAAACAACAGAAGCTTGAAATCACTTAACAAACGGTGCGTCGGATCAAATCTAGATTCGTACGAAAAGACTGAACATCAAGAAAACTAAAATCAAAATTAGGCCGCAGCAACTCGCTATTTACCGAGGTATTATCCAGTGCAATCGATATCTCCGTAGTACTAACGTCCGAATGAGTCAGCTCGCCACAATTTTCATTCAAGTTTGAGGCAAGTGCTTAAAATAATCAACGTTTTCATTGAATTCAATGGAGGAGAGATTTTAAAGCCGTAAATCATCGTCATAGTAATAAGTCGCCTAGAATAATAAATTTCAGGGGTGTGGAACCTACAACCCGAGACAAAGAAGAGAACAAAAATCGGGTTTCTATTTTTTGCGTTATACGATATTCATTCTGATGGAAGTCAGTGGCGGATCTAGGGTTTTCCTGAGAAGGGAGTCGAAAATAGGTCCAAAAAATTGCTCTTCAACAAATAGCGATTTTTCGGCGTTTCGCACTGTCTACTTTTACATAAAATCATTTTTGACGCGATATTTTTCCAAAAAATTTTGAAATTTTCGACAATTTTGTGCAGAATAATTATTAAATTTCTTTAACATTAGCAAAAATCCGGCGCGAAGCGACGAAAAATTTGCGGATTAGACTGAAGGACATTTAGAAGCTTGAATTACTACATTTGTAGCATTTGACGCCGAACAACGGAAATTTTTTTAAGGCTATGCTCGAAAATAGAAGAAATCTACGAAAGCTATTCTATGAGCAAAAAATGGCTTCTAGATTGCAAAGAAAGTAAATAAATATCATTAATAGGTAATATCCGGGGCGAAGCACCGAAAAAATTTGAGAAATTATGATCAATGACGGCCAAAAATCATTGAAAATAACATATCCATTCTTTATCTCGCCGAGTGTTTCGGGCCGATGGGAGGGGAGGGCAAGGGCGGACCGCCCCCGCCCCTTAAATTCGCGGTACAGAGGACATTTAGTCATATATGTAAGGGCTCAAAATTTTGGGTTGGAATATAGGGCCGTTTTTAAGAGAAGTAGATGGCCTTCGATTTTCGGCCAAAAAACGAGCCAAAAATTTTCTAATCATGGGGGATTTTAACGTCAGGTCGGCATCATACATGCGCAGCATAGGAATTCTAGGGCAGGGGAAGGTGAAATTATAAAGTGCCGTTTTATGGGCCCAAAAATGGTAGGTCAGCGTCAAAAAGATCGTTTTTCAGCGTTTCTGACGATGCTTTTTTCTAGAGCATAAAAACATTAGAAAATTTTGAAAAAAATCGAAAAAGTCGGACGGGTCGAACATAATATAGTGGAAATATGAGTATAATGACGCAGAGCGCCAAAAAATTTGGAACTTTTCAGCCAATAGATAGCTAAAAACGCTTAAAAAAGCACCTTTTCTACAATTTTTATAAAATTTTTTGCAACTCCGAAAAATTGCCAATTCTGGGGAGGGGTGAAAAAATTTTTGCGGAGGGTGAAAATCTTTCTGAGGGAAGGGAGTAAAATTATAAAGTACCTTTTTCGGATCCAAAATGGTAGGTACTCGTACGCGTCAAAACCATCGTTTTATAGTGTTCCTGATGATGCTCTATCTTTCTAGAGCATAAAAACAGAAAAATTTCAAGAAAAATCAAAAAAGTCGGAACAAAGTGAACAAAATACGGTGAAAACATGAGTATAATGGCGCGAAGCGCCAAAATTTTAGAAAAGCATCTTTTCTATAACTTTTTGAATTTTTTTGAAAATTAAAAAAATCGCCAATTCTGGGGGAGGGTTATGAAAAAATTTTTGGGAGGGAGGGGGTGAAAATTTTTCTAGGGAGGGTGAAACTTCCTCAAACCCTCACAAGATCATGTATGGTTGGAATCCCTCAAACCCCCCGTTATGTACGTGTAAGAAAATGGGCTTTTGTGAAAGAGAACTTTTAATCTAAAAGACAATCCTACGTGTGTATTTACGTATATACACATGACCATACATGTAAGGCTAAAATTTTAGGTGGGTGAACCCGGCTAATTTTAGGGGTAGGGGTTCATGACCTCAATTTTTTCCAAAAAAATCGGGGTTCAAAAATTTTCTGGCTTTGGCGGATGGGGGACGACCAAGTTTGGGTGGGGTTTACCATCTCCTCCGTTCTATGAAATTTATGCTAATGGCCAATAACTATTCTGCAAGAATGTTGCCGACTCACAGAATTTTCGACATGTTTATAACTGCCATTTTCTGATAATTTATCTGATTTCCTCAAAATTTTTCTTCTACAAATAAACAGAAATCATCAGAGACGCAGGAAAATGGTTTTTTTGTCGCGTGCCCGACGTATGTGAGTACAAAAGAGGCCAACTCAGAATTTTAATGCCGAACCCGCTTAATTCAAATCAATGTTTTGTACTATATGAATAGCACTTTGCTACTAAATATGTCTCCGATCTATAATTAATTTGGACGCTCCTCGATATTAGGCAGGACTAATATCTTCATTCTGTTTCGCGTATAGTTTCGTATTACTTAAGTCACGACATGACGAGACAATGCACGTTTGCTGCTCAAGGAACGTCGCTTTTGTTCAATGTGAACATTTTTTGCCTCGATTACCTTCCATTTATATTCTAACAAGACGTATTTTATGCTTAAAGTTCAACTAACTTAAGCACTTGAGTGCCATTTTCGAAACTTTTCCGGTCGGAAAAGCCCTTTACCACTTATTTCTTACACGTACAACGTATTTACAACGTTTTGCATTGCGCTATCCTGCTCATCTCTTCCTTCGCATTAGCATAAAAACTACAGAAAATTCGTATTTTCGGATAGTTTATTCTTTTCGGTGCCTGTACCTCGTATTCAACTCGTTCGCTTATTTGTCTTTGAATCCTGTTGATTTCCATGTCTCGATTCATTAGAGCATCATGCGCTGCCACCGATATGCTAAGTCCATACGGGAAGGGGCGTACCAGCCGGCGGGCGGCGAGGGCGGGGGGAGGCGCCCCCCGGATGGAAAAATATTTGTATTTTTCGCAAGGGTCCCCCAAAGGAAAAATCAAAAATTCTCGAAGTCTACTACGAGGGCAGTCAAAATGCGTTTTAGCACACTTTTGAGCTACTAAACTCAAAATTTCCCGGCGCTTCGCGCCAGATTTCTTATTTTCTATCTATCTCTCATTTTAAGAGCCCAGATTTGACTTCAAAATAGGGAATATGTCAAAAATTTTCGGCGCTTGGCGTCGATGTATTATTTTTTGCATTGATTTTCTTCGCAGAACTGCACAATTAATTGCAAAAACATTAATTTCGAAATGTTTCGGAGTCAAGCTTTAAGTTGATATTAGGAAAGTAGTCACAACAACTCATACAGATAAGTAAAAGGTTAGATTTTGAATATCCAAATTTAAAACCACGCGAGAAAATTTTGCATTTGTTTAAATTTTTCTTCACCATGGCATAGCTCTAGTCGAGAAACGCTAAAAAATGCCACCATTTTCGCGTATCTCCTCATAGTTCATTTGAGATAAATGACTTGAAAAAATTTCGGGCCCACCCCGAAATAAAATCCCGGTCACGCCCCTGTATACGGGTATAATATTATGTACGATTTATACAATGAACCTATCGTAGAGGCCCAAAATTACGTAGGCGACCCCCGCTTATCTCTACTTCTCTAGCGTACGACGCGTATGCGCATTTTCGGCTACCTCATACGAGTATATTATCAGGTTGATATATTTACGCGTGGCAACGGGAGCCGGACGACCAACCAGCCTGCGCAACCAAGAGCGTTTGGCTCGAGCATCCTGCGAACTCGGAGACGTTTGGCAAGAGGCGCAACCCGGGCAAGGTTTACTGTACGCGATGGTGAAATCGTAAGACTGCAAATTTTGCTAAAATGCGATTTCGAAACGACGATTTAAGAGTCAATAGGAGAAAACGGATTTAAATTCTAATATTAATTTTAAGAAATACCAATTATTAATTTTAATCAAATTAGGACAATTAATTTCTTTAATTTTTCATTTCTTTCTAAATTTCAATTCAATTTCGCATTCATAGGAATGCCAAATTTGATTAACGTACGAGTGCGACATATAAATTAATCGAATCGCTTAGAATATTGATAAAACCGCTGCGAAATTCAAAATTTTCGTAAATGACGCGCCGCGTAATAGAATCTTTCCGCAAAATTGCAGGAAATTCATTATAATACGAAAAATAGTGTCGCTCTAATGTTTTTTGAGTATATTTTCAGAAGTCAAATTCTTTTTAAGAATTCAGCTCAAATCGCCAGAAATTTTTAGACACTCCAGCCCGGCGTACGCGTACTGCGTAGAAATTCTGGAGGATTGGCCCCTAAAAAATATAAAAAGTGTCTTTTTGAGCTTGAAAACGATGAGTATAAACGAGTCAAAACCAATTTTCTCACGATTTGAGCAATATATACTCGTTCTTTTCGGAATATAAAGCAAAAAGAAAATTGAAATAATTCGAGTAAATCGCAGAAAATATACTTAAAAAATGAGTATGCGACGCGAAGCGCCGAAAGTTTGACACTTTTGAGTCGAGGTAAGATAAGCGTGGCGTAAAGAGCGGTTTAACGCGACTAATTTAAGAAGACGAAAGCTACTCGCTTTGAGCATGCGCCAGCAGTAGGCAAAGTTGGCTTTGAACGACCCCCAATACCAGTAGTCGCGCTTGGAACGCTCAATTTCGGCCAGTCCGCCTACGTGGGCGAACTGCGTCATGTAAATCGGATCTCCGCCGTCCAGCTAAATCAAAAAGGTCAAATAATAACCAAGGGCCACTTCGACGGTTTATATTTATCCGAAAAAACTTCAAATTCTAATTCACTACTAAAATTCAATCTTTTACAAGAAAAATAGTCGAAAACAATTGCGAGAGAAGGTTTAAAATACGATTAGATAGCCAATTAATTACGTAATGAAAATAACTTAATAAGCAACCGGACCGAATATGAAACTTGTAATCGAACGAGATCGATTTACTGATTTAAATTGATTTAATCCAGTGGCTTTAAATATTCCTGAATATAAATTGTAGATAGCATTTTATGGAAAATTAATCGAAAAATAAAAAATAAAAAGCAATACATGGCGAAGAATATAAAAACATAGAAATAAAAACGATTGAGTACAATTATCAAAATTATTTATAACAATCCGCAGTAGCACTACGCAAATTTACGTGCAACGCTTCAAATACGACAATCTCGAATCCATCGAATCTTTCAAGAATATTCAACTAATGCGACTCCCGCTTTAAATGAGTTTCGACTGACGCGTAAAAAACATATCGATTGGATAACGAAGTATACAAATATTGACTTACGGTAACCTCAACGAGGCCCCTCGTGGAAACAAAACCCGCCAATACCGATAACACGCTATCGCAATACCACCTAAACGCAAAACAAATGCATGCATATTCAAAATTTCGGCGGGGCGGAGTAGTCGACTACTCTCGGAAAACAGGTTGATTGAAATTTCAACAAGCTACTGATAAATGTCTGATTTCTTTTCACCCAAGAGAAGCCATTTATATAAATGTTGCGATGTTTTTAAAAAAGATTAACAAAATAAACTTTATGACAGGATGGGATGAAAATTCAAAAATTTGGATTCATTGAGAAACCCAACTCCTCCGAAACGTACATACATATTATGCAGGCCCATACCCAGGATTTTATTTCGGGGGGAGGGCGAAAATTTCTGAGGCCATATATCTCAAGAACCATTAGAAGATAGGCGAAAATGAAGGCAGTTTTGAGCGTATCTCGGCGAACTCTATACGATTGTGAAGAAAAATTCCAACAAAAAATTTAAAAAATTTTCACTTTATTTCATATTGTTATACAGCAAATTTATCATTTAAGCTGATTTCTCACCATTTATTCGACGAATTTTTTCTTATCTCTTGCCTTTGTACTTAATCATTGTGCTTTACAGAGAAAAACAATACGGATAATGAATAATTCGGCGCCAATCGCCGAAAAAATTGACATATTCTGCATGTCAAGTTCAAATTTGAGCGGGCTAGAAGACAAAAAACATATAGACCATACATACGACGTAAAGCGCCGGGAAAATTTCATGTTTTCCATGCCATTACTCAAATTTGAGCTGTTTTGAGTGAGCTAGAAGGCAAAACTATAGCTAAACAATGAATCCGGCGCACAGCGCTAGAAAAAAATTGACATGCTCTCTATGTATTACTCAAATTTGAGCGATTTTTAGTGCTTTAGAGGACAAAACTATACATAAGCAAGAAATCCGGCGCGAAGCGCCGGAAAATTTTGAGTTTACTAGCTCAAAAGTACGCTAAAAACCTGTTTTGGCGATGTTTCAGACGCACTTCGCCCATTTTTCATTTTTCCCTTTGGGGGACCCTTGGGAGAAACAAAAATTTTTTGCCATTCCGGGGAGGGGGAGCAGGCCCCCCGCCCCCTGGATATGGGCCTGCGTATATGTATAGATTAATGCGCGTTCAAACGCTGCAAAGTTTAAGTGGGCGGCAGCCAAATTCTGTGGGTTCCGAAGCGCAGACGCATAGCATGGCCGATTTGGGGTAAGGAGGGTCGGCTGATCTAAGAAAGGGTGCAAAGTTGACCTTTTTGGGTTCAAATGGCTTAAAAACTTGCATACACGATAAAATAACGTTAAAACTAAGCAATCTCAGTTTCATTTCATTTTCAAGCACTTTTAATGGAAATTTTCAATTATCATCTATTATTGGCCTTCATTTTGCCTCATTTCCTCCATAAAATATTCGTAATATTTTGTTATTCAGCACAACGTCCGCTCTTCGTACCAGCTTGTATATTGTTGTTACCTCAAAGAATAACATAATGCAAGCAAAGGCTGCTCGTTAATTTAAAGTGAGCCTTCCTGTTCACAAAATTTTACCTCGTCTCGGCAGCTATTAATTCTCATACCTATACTATTGCCATAGGCGTAGCCAGGGGGGTGGGCATTGGGGGCACATGCCCCCCGAAATTTTTCTGAAATATTGTTGATTTTTCTGTTGCAATAATGTGTGTCCAGAAAACTGAGTTCAAAAAGACAAGTCAAAATATTCCGGCGCTCCCCGCCGAGTCATTATTATTTATTGTTATATAGATACAATGAATTTAAAAGCTTGAATCAGCTAAAATAATCCAGCACTTAGTAATTTAATGCACTATTTGTTCGTTGAATGAAAGTGCGCATGCTTATTGAGCATAAAAGTAAAAGTGCGAAAATGATTGTACACAGTTTGTCTATTCTTTGCTTTGTTTGTCTTTCTTTACAAGAACACATAATCCTATTTTAAATGAAAGTAATGGCCAAATTTTCTTATGTTTTTGCGCGTTTCCTGTTTTCTGAACTGCATCTTGTTAATAAGAAGGCCACAAATAGGCCTGAAAACGGTAAGAACATAATTTTCATTGATACATTTTTCGATATCTTATCGGCGGCGACCCGCTGCTGCGCTTTATATTTAGCAGAGGTCGAAAAACGCATTTCAGCTCAGAAGTTTTGTGCAATGCAGGAGTTTATCAATTTTAAGTGTTTTTGGGCTTGATTCAGAACCGAGATTTGGCCGATTTTGCCAAAAGTTTTAGCGTTACTAGTTAACATTAAAATGCTTTTTTTGCAAAATTTTTCGGAACTCTGCCCGGACCCCGCTGGGAACGCTTGAGAGCGCCACCCCAGACCCCCGCAGCCGTAAAATCTCGTTGTACATGTGCAACGAGATTCTAGGGAGAACAAGACAGGTAAAGGTGTTAGGAATTCTAAAAATTTCCGGCGTTTCGCGCCGGCATTAATTTGTATGTTTTGTATAATTTTAGCGATATAAATTGACTTTATAGTGCGAAAACGTTAAAATTTTCCGGCGCATAGCGCCGTCAGTTACTGTTCTTTCTTTTGTAAAGCTCCAGCCTTGCGTTTAAAAGCCTGAATCCCTCAAAACATCTTCAAAGTTAGTAATTCGCAGTTTTCTTGTTAGAAGCTTGAACTGTCAAAATTATATTGCACAAATTTGATGATTTTTTGCTATGTCAGACTGTTAGTATTCACAGAGCAACAAAATGTTAAGGGCGGTAAAAAATGACTAAATTTCCTGGCACTTTGCGCAACTTATGATTTCCAAACTGTTTGTCAATAGAAAGGTCGGAAATTCTATACGAAAATGGTAGAAATTCCAAACATTTTCTGCACTTCGCGCCGCGTAACACTTTTTGTATTTTTGATCGTCAGAAACCCTTAAATTAGGTAGGCTACACTACTAAAGGTCCAAAAATTCAGTTTTACTATACAAAACGTTACTGGCATTCAATGCAAAAGTAGTCTTGAAAAATTTTTGTTTATCCCCCACGAACCAAAATCCTGGCTGCGCCTCTGACTATTGCAAAAGTGCATTCTCTGTTATCCATCTCTTATCAAGCGATCCGTTTCCATGTACGTAATATCCTTTCTTCCGTGCTAACATTTCTCATGTACGTGTATCAGTGATGTCAGCATGGAGGTTTTTCCTCAAAGTTTGGAGTTTTTTCTTAAGATTGTGTGGGTTTCTTTGGTTCGAGTTTTTCTTAAGATATTTTTGTTTTAATTTGGTCAGAAAAAGCTTAGAAACATTGTCTGGATAATCTGAGTACCGAAAAATCATGAAAACTAATGTATAAAACCCATTTATAAACCTTGACTAGCATTATTGATGTTTTTTTCTAAATTTCTGAGGTTTTTATGAGGTTTTTTAGGGAAATATTAGTCTTAAAAATTTAATTAGCAGTAATGACGTCGCCTATTTGGCAATTTTTCGATTTAAAGCTTTCAGATCGTTCAGTTGCAATTTGCAAGAACACAAGACGCATATTTCACGAGGAAAAGGGAATTAAGCGGCAAAATGGGGCAATGGCTCCGTGTTTAACGGCTAGATCTGTTTAATAAAATTTTAAAATGATTTGTTTATTTGATTTTTCTGCTCATCATAGCATTTCTAATTCGACTAATTTTGTCCTGCTCCAACTTACCATTTCTAATTATTGATATGTTATGAAGGAACAGGCTTTACTGTCACCATGTAAAGTGTACATGCATGCATAGGCTCCTATATATATATATATATATATATATATATATATATATATATATATATATATATATATATATATATATATATATATATATATATATATATATATATATATTATATGTAGGCCCGGGCCCGGAACCGGTAGAAAATTTGAGGCCCGGGCCCGGTCGTTCGCTGTCTAGACCTCCCTATGCCCACCACGCGCGTGTCTGGTCCGAAGGCGCAGAATCGCCAAAATGCGCTTAATATTCAATTCTGGAGTCTATCGATTTCGGGGTCCAGAGATCAACGGCCATGTGCGCCGCTGGACGCTTTTAACACCACTTTATATCATTAGCATAGTTTTGACTTTCATTACAACTAATGCAAAATATGTGAGTAAGCTAAAAATTGATCAGTAATCTTAATTCTTGCCTTATTGTTTTAATGCTGCGTAGCTAAGCTAGCTGTCACGAGAAATTTGTCAAAATGCAGGCAGACAAATTGACGCTAAACAATCAAATATTACAAAACGATGTAAATGGGCTATTTTACGCATTAACAAAAATGCATAATAGTCAACCATAAAAAAGCGTTGGAACAGTGCGAGGGCTTAACTGAGAATTTCAAGGTAGAAGCATACGCTCATCCATCGAGATGCACTTAGAGAATATGGGATCAGGGAGGAACGAAATTCAAGATTTTTACTACAATAACTTGAATTTAGTAGGAAAATTAGTTCGAAATCGCATAAAAACATACATGACATTAGGCTAAAATCACTTAACAATATCAAACTTTCGAACTTATGAGTGGGGGGGTAATATTTATTCCCCCTAAGCCCTTCCTATCACGTATGCACATTGGGGGTATCCCTTTAACAGGACTTTTGAACGGCATTTGTCCCCCATCCCCCAAAGCCAGAAAATTTCTGACCCTACCCCGATTTTAGGGAAAAATTAACTTTTTTGACCGTTTTTAGGTGGTTTTTCGCCGTTTTTGGTTAAAAATTGAAAGTAACTTACGCCCCAATCCTCTCCCCTCCTCATCAGAATGGCCGAGGGACCCTCACCCAAATTTTGGAGCCGTTACATTTATGCTCCTAAGGCCGTTTCGGGACCGAACCTATTGCTCTAATCATGAATAAGCGCAAAAGACGTCTAGTGGTTCAGCGGCGGATGTAGGATTTTTCTAAGGGGGAGAGGGCGGCGGTACTCTTATCTTTTCCTGCCTTCACGTGCGAAATAGCGTTTTTCGGCGTTTTGCGTTGTCTACTTTCAGCTAACGCTAGTAGAAACCTGTGCTCAAAAAGCTGTTTCTGCACTTGAAATCGTCTAAAACCTAATCCCTGAGCAAAAATTAGGCTTCTGGACGCCAAGAAAGTAAATAAATGTTATTAATAGGTATTATTATTATTATTATTATTATTATTATTATTATTTTTGTTATTATTATTATTATTATTATTATTAAAATTTTAATATCATTAAAACTTGAGAAATTACAACCGCTGACGGACAAAATCATTACCTTACATAGGTATCCTTTCTTTATCTCGCCGATGTTTTCCGGTTGATAGGGGACGGCGGCCGCCCCCCTGAATCCGCCTATGAGTTATTTTATTTCTTTAATTTATTTACTTATTTTTCGAGGTTTAGAATGCTCAAATCGTTCATTCAGACACCTTTCTCCCATGATTTTGGTTATATTTGATGTCGCCGGCCATTCCATCGCCCATATTGTTTTTGTTTTCATGCAAATTTAACCGCGAAAATTCAAGAAGAGAAGAATACAACAAATTGAGTATCAAAATTTGACATTAAATAACAAAATACTTAGACTTTGAAAAAATTATGCATTCATTGAGCCATCCCCCAGAGAAACTCGGTTTAACCTCCCCCTCCCGGGACTTTTGAACGTATGCGATTGCATGCACGCTCCCTATGTGCGCGTATGTCTAACATACGTAGATACGTAGTTCTACGAGTGAACTTTTAAAACAAACGTTCAATGTAAAAAGAAGCAAATTACTTTATAACGCACGGGTTTTCCGGAAAAATTTCTTTTACAAACGAATTGACAAAGCCGGCTGGAAACACGGCTAAAGACGGCTTTTCTATAGACTAAAAAATTTTGACCAATCAATCATCTGCTTTAATGCAACGAATATAGATAATGGTTAATTTTAAAATTATGAGAAGATTGAGATTTAAGGTAGTTATAAATGAAGAGGGTCGTTCTAAAAGGCGGCCTTAAGCTTCAAAACATATTTCAAAGCGCATAAGACAAAGCACAAAAACATAACAATCGCAACTTTTCGTAAGAAAAAACTTTAAATTTTGGATCAAGTACATACGTACCAAAAGAATAATATTGATCACATCGTTTAAGTAAAAAATACACAAAGCAACACTTTTTCATTGTTTCCGATTTTGTGAGGTTTAAAATTAGAATGAATTTCGAAGTCATCAAGCGTTTAACAATAACGACTGCTTAAAACTAGGCTAAAATTAATGACATTGGGAACTTCATTTGGGGAACCAGAATAGGGCGCTTCGCACGCGCATCAGGTCCAAGACTGAGCCAAGTCCAACCAATCGCAATATTGACCAAAAAGATACTTTTAAGTCACAAGCAAACAAATTTTACGCGATAGCAGTAGTGTTTTTTGTATTAAAAAAAGATTTTTCCTGATGTACAAAAACTTTTCGGGACCGTCTTTGCACATGTACAAAGATTTTTGAGAAGACAAAAATTGCAAAAAAGTCTAAAATTTGCAAAAGATTTTTGGCGCTTCGCGCCGAAATGAGTAATTTTGTGTTGTACACAGTGCTTTTTGTACAAGGTCCGTCTGTAAACGTACAAAGATGGTCCCCAAAAGCCTTTGTACATTTCGTACATGCAAATTTTTGTGTACTATAATATAGTAAAGTAGCGAATTTAGTGTGGTAAAACGGGGTTTTCGATCTTTGGTAGTGTATTTCAGCTAATTTCTGGGTTTCTGACGCCAAAAATTACGAAAAGTTGTCTCAAAACGGCTGGAATGAATAAGCGAGTAAGCAGACGAGGTAGGGGTAACTGGATATCGAGAAATCCGGCGACTGCGATGTAATTAATTAGTTGCGTTTAAAATGTTCATAACACGCGTTCTTCGTACATTAGATTCTATCACATTCTTTTTTCAGTCTTCGAAAGAGCCAGCTGACGTAAAAAGATATTAAATTTATAAACGCAAGCGCTTTTTGAACTTGATGAGAATACCATAATACTCACCATAAACCAGTCGCAATGAGCGTATTCTTACAGAAAACTTTTACATATGTACAAAATAGACAGCGTTCATTAGGAATTTGGATAAGTGGTTTCATATTCCACAACAAATTTAAAATTAAACCGCACAACATTCGAACTTCCTCAAAATCGTTGGAATTGTCGGTTTTTAGGAAATCCGAGGATAATTAAAACGTTTGATATTTGAACTACATATGAACCGCAATCAGAAGCATTATGGATACTTTTCAAAGGCTATTCTGATTAGTTTTATTTCTTCATTACAGCAAAAGCTTTAATTCGCCCCTCCTTCGCAAGAACCATTATTTCTGAAAGTGTCATTAATGATCATAAGTGTAGGTAGTTACATTTAAAACTACAGCGTATATCACTTAATTAATACCATAAACGCACGAGCGTGGCCAGATCCGAAGGGGGGTCAGCCGATCTGAAGGGGGATCAGCCGGTCTGAGGAGGGGGCAAGAATTGAGCTTTATTGAACCTTAAAACTCGTATAAGCGCTAAAATAGCCTTAAAACTACGTTTACACAGCTTTCTGTTTAATTTTTCAGCAATTTTATAGAAAATCTTCAATTTTCTTCCTTTTTTGCCTCAGTTTCCGGAGAAAATTTCCCATTTTCCCATTCAGGAAGTCTAGACCCCCAGAACCCAATATGTGCATGTCCGATTAATAATAGTAACGTGTTGCCCCAGCCCCCAACTCCCGGTGTATGGCCCGGTCCTTGTCCCGCTAATATCCCGCGACGTAACCAGCATATGCTGCGGATATACGAGAGAAATCTTTAAAATGTTTTTGTCGTTACTTACCCCTTCCCCGTCAAAACCCGCAAAAATGCTATAATTCGTCATATTTTAGTCTTCTTGAATATTCGTGTTTAAGTTTGCATGAAAACAAATTATAATAAGAACGATGGAATGACTTGGACTATCAAGTATGCACGAAATAATGGACAAAAAGTGTTCGAATGAACGAGTGAGCAGAGTTCTACTCGGATAATACTTCAGATTATACTGATGGGCATCGTTTGTCGCTTTTATAATTCCAACAATAGGTCTTGGTCCGCAAATGGCCTGAGGGGGTATGCCTTTCAAAAGTTGTGGTAGGGGCCCCTATACCCCCAGTGCGCGTGTGTGTAAAAAATACGTTTCGATAAGGCACATACGTTGTGAGAATGCGTCCTTTCATTCGATCCGTTGCTACGTCTTTCCATCAATCCAGCGACTACCTAAATATGATTACCAGGAAATTGTTCGCCAACAAGCTCGACAGCAATTGCTCGCCTATCAATTGCTCGTCTAACCATTGCTCGCCGGAAAATGCTCGCCGAACAAGTGCTCGCCACAAAATCGCTCCCCAGAAATTGCTCGCCAATTACTTGTCAACTTAACTTACTTACATGAAATAACACGCTCGCTTTTTATCAAGTGTTATTCTATTTATCTAAATCCTACACCTTACAGGGGAGATTGGGAGCCGTTCCCCGATCTCGCCGCGCCGCAAAAGGCCAAAAATTGCATGTTCAGACCATTCTTGAATGATTTTTCCAATATTTATGAGCAAAAATTGAACGCCATTTACCCTTCACCATTAATTGGTCAGCTGTCTCCACCACCCTTAACGTTGAGCCATTGCATTTGTGATCCGCTAAGTGCAACGGAATTCCTTGCGGACAATCAGATCGAAATGTAATGGACCAAAATTATGGATGTTGGGACAGCCCACCATTTAAGGTGAAGGGTGAATGGCCTTCAGTTTTGCTCAAAAACAGAGTAAAATCCATCTACGAATGGCCTAAAAATGCAATTTGTCGCCTAAATCTCGCGGGAGGGCTAGATCGGGAGTCTGACTCTGGCTGGGGAATCTATCACTTAATGTAACGCTTATGATTCAGATAAATAGAATAACACTTGATGAAAAGCGACCGTAACTAAACCGAGTTGCTGAACGAGCAATTGTTTGGCGAGCAAATTTTAGGCGAACAATCATTCGGCGAGCAATTGTTTGGCGAGCTATTGTTCGACGAGCAATTGTTAGACGAGCAATTGTTGTCGAGCATTGCTGGCGTGCAATTTACCGAACACGCCTAAATATTAAAACTATAAGAAAAACTGACGTGATTATAATTTTAAACGATTGAAAACGCGAGAAAGAAGCAGAAAACATAAGAGCGCAGTCAAAAATCGAACAAGCGCCTATATCTCGAGTGAATATGACACCTTTGATAACGTGCCGTCTCCACCAACGACGTAAAGCGTGTCCACGTCTCTCAAATCGCAAGAGGCAGCCACATCTAACATTTCTTTTTCATTCTTTGGCTATAATTAACACGTTAAGAGTAGAGTATAGCAAAAGGATGTATTGGGAAAAGTTATTACTTTTAGTATTTCAACCTGAATGCCAGCCAGATGCAGCAAAGGGAGAGCATATCGATTAAAATCAGCGTCGCCCTTCCTACAATACTAATTTTTTCTAAAAGACTGTCATTGGAAAATATAAAAAATTTAAAGCGCAGAACCCAAACTCTTCGAAATAGTGATTAAAAACGCGCAAAAAACGTCCAATTTTGATTTTAATAATAATCAATCAAGCGGTAAAGCAAAACTTTATTTAAAAAATGCTAAATTTGAGCAAATTTTGTGATTTCATTAAAAATTATTAGGTAGGTAAGGTAGGTACATCCGCATAACGCAAAAATATTCGCTTGATGAAATAACGACATACTGTAGAATAGAACTTAAAATTTTTGCATAAACGTACGCATGCATAATATGTACAGTCTAGCGGAGCAAGCAATGTATTTCCGGGCTGCAGTTGCATCAAAATCCGACACCGTCGGTTAGATATTCTCAGATTTGACTATGCAATGTTTAATTACTAAATATGAAATATAACAAAACCTATAATACTCAAATGAAAATACTAGACAAGAACACCGACTCAAACTTAGAATTGAAAGTACTGCACGATCAGCTCTAGTCTAAAGGTAATCAGCTCAATATCGCCAAAGCATTTAAAAAAAGCCAAGCTTACCCGTTCTTGGCAGATTCGTTGACTAGAACAGTGACTCGCCTGGGAGCTGACCCTGGCCGCAACACCTGCTCGCCATATTCCTAAACAAAAATTAATAATACTCAAGCCGTCTACAAGTGCATGAAAGCGACATCTACCTTTGCCAGCTCACAGTAGTTCCGGAATACTTTGTTTCGTCTAGAAAAAACAAGACGCGCGGAATTGAATATATGCAAATGTCGCAAGTTGCATACAAAGCACTGAGATGTTTCTTCTCACTGACACACACGTTGCACGAATGCTACTTACTTTATACTTTAATATGCAAATAATGTGGAATGATTACTCTCAAATGCAGCACAAAAAATTAGAATTTCGCCGAGCCCAGGACCCAATATACTTTTCGGATATTTCTATTAAATAAAACTGTATTTTAGGCTCATAATAAAAAATAGCAGGATATATTATAATCTATGATTATACGGATCATCGCAACTTTCAGTCAGTTACCTTAAGCCCGAAACATACTTCACGCGATTCGCGCCGCAAAGGGGTTTGCGGCCACAGTATACCCAAAAATCGGACGTCATGGCGCGAAACTGGCGCGGCGAAATTCATCTACCGCTTCGCGTCACCTAGGTACATCACGCGGCGCAGTCGCCGCGCGGCAGAGAAAAAATGGCGCCAAATGGGCGACTCTTCGCCGCTTCGCTGCCGCTTCGCTCAATGTTGGCATACTCCGCGCGAATTGCCGCAATGATAGCGCGTTGATTTCTTCCATAATCGATTTTTTTAAATCGGCGAAAGCTCATTCAAATTCATTTATGTATTTACAATGTAAGATATCATTCTGAAAGAGATGGAGGAGGAAGTTTGTTTTACACTTTGCTTGTTATCTGCTTAGTGCAGGAAAATTCTGCACCTCATTTATCAGTGTTATATCGAAATCCATGATCCTAAGCAAAAAATGCGTTACAGCAAAAATAAAATCACACAACCGAGTGGTCAGAAGTATTCAGGATTCGTGCACCTTTTCTATACAAGAAATGACAAAACTTCCAGAATCAATGACTGAACGTCTTGATTTTTTAACACTATTTATTCAAAAGACAGGTATGTAAGCAATAATTAAAAGCTACACAACAAATTGGAGAAGATCCGATCAAAAACGTACAAATCCAGTACTGCCACATACGTACTTCTATGACATTTCAAAATCGACGAAGATCGTTTCGCGCTCACGTAGATACGTACTTCATTATAGATTCAGAGCAGATCGATACCGGCGCACCTCATTAGCATTCGCGAGGAAGTCCAAACGTTTGGACTTCTGCGGCGCGGCGAAAAAAATCGAAAAAATGCTAAAAATAGACATTATTTGCTTCTCGCCGCGCGGTGAAGTATGCCATGAAAAGCGGCGAAAAAAATTGGACTTTAGCGAATAAGGTTGCGGCGCGGCGGCCGCTTGAAGTATGCCTTGGGCCGCTTGAAGTATGCCTTGAATGCGGCGCGGCAAACTCGCCAGGAAGTATGCCATGGGTCAGCGCGAATTCGGCGCGGCGACTGCTGCGGCGAATTTGCGCCGTTCGCCGCGCCGCGTGAAGTATGTTTCGGGCTTAGACTACTTTTCTAATGTACATACTTACACACATACATATGTATGTACCGTAGACGAGTGTCATTTAGATATATGGCGCACAAGCCAACAACAGCGGCTGATGCCAGTTTCTTCGGATGATTCTTTAATATCGTCTTGCATTTATGGAATAGACCTTTAGTCATATTGCTGACTGATTGACCTGAGTTTACGGGCTACAATACAAGTTTACCATCATGCGTAGCCCATGTTAAATCGTCGCAACGCAACCACAATAACATTTGAAAGCGTATCAATAATTTTAAAAATTTTCTTTCAATCGCTCTAGGTATTTTAACTCAATTTTTCAATTTTATTTCTTTATTCAATACCTAATTCATTATTCGACACACACACATACAAAGGCGTACATATATGGATTGTGTCTCTACAGCCCCACCAGTCCCAACAGCCCCACCAAAAATCCCAACAGCCCCACCCGTCCCACCAATAATCCCAACAGCCCCACCAATTCCAATAGCCCCACCAATTCCAACAGCCCCACCGTCACAACAGCCCCATCGTCTTAACAGCTCCACCAATAATCCCAAGAGCCCCACCAATCCCAGCAGTTCCAACGTTCCAGCAGTCCTACTGTTCCAACAGTCGCACAGTCCCAACCACACATAAGCGTGGGGAGGGACTGTTTAGAGTTTGACCCCCAACCCGAAATTCTGGAAATCCTCAAAATTATGGTAGACCCCCAGGCTTCTATTTTTAGCACATTTATCGGATCACTTTACCCCACAAGACCCACAGAATTTGTGCGCTGCCAATGTTGGTTCCAACTGTCCCACTGTTATAATCATAGATGCACTGCAAAACCGGTTCGGAGAAGGGTTTTGAGCCAAACATGACCTCAAAACTGGTATGAATAGTCAAATAATGTAAAAACTACATTAATCCAAATTTTCTGACTATTTTGAAGCAGATTAGCGTGAAAGTTTTGATTTTCATTTAATTTTAACACTTATCTTTCCTTTTTTCACTAGAACATTTTACATTTTTTTGGCAGTCTAGACTGGACCATAATGAGCAGAAATCTAATCTTTGCGAGATGACTCAAATGAGGCAAAAATCCCGGATTGCGCAAAAATGCTGAAGCGCAATGCGGCCTTTTTGCCGGAACGGACAAGTTGTGTTGGTCTCAACTTTCGTCCGTCCGGCACACATGAAATGCAGAGGACAGCGTAAAAAATCCATATTTTTAGCGGACTGCCCTGTACTTTGGAAGATTAAAATCCAGATCAAAACGCGTACATACTACATAAAATACAAGCAACACAACAGTAGGAACCATAGGTGGGCGCCACCAAAGTTCTGGGGGCTGCAAGATTTTTTCAAAGGTCAAAGAATAACTTTGGTGGTATGACGAAAAAACACCATTTTTCAACGTTTCTCATCGAGCACTATCCATTGTCATCAAAAAATTGCGAAAAAAAAACAAAAAATTTCTCAAAAAGTGAATAATGGGGGTATTTTGGTTTCTGGGGGTATTTTGGTTTCTGGGGGTATTCTGGTATCTGCGGGGTTGAATACCCCCCAAACCGCCCACGCCCAGGTATGGTTGAAATCCACTTCGACAGAGAGACAATATAAAAACATTAATGTTTTATGCAGTGCAAAAGTTGATTTTTACTCGGAAGAAGCCGGATGAAGTATGAATGAAAGTCGGATTGGCTGTCCGATCTGGCGCCGCCGCATGCCGCATCCCACCGGACTCGTGCCGCACACTACCGCATGCGGCTTTGTCCGGCAAGAGTCCGGTGGGGTGCGGCATGCGGCGCCGCCAGATCGGACGAAATATGAATAGGCCTTTATTCTGAAAATGTAAACCTGCACGCTCGTGTATGGTCTTAATCAAATATGCAATGTCGACAAATAGTCAAAAAATATCTTTCATAGAAAATTAATATTGCCTGATTTAATTATATAGAAAAACATGTACCTGTCATTTTATGATCAAACGGGGCCCGTATAAGTTCTATGTTTCAAAGTACATCCACCAAACGCATTCCTCGTATAATAGTGATTGCAGTAATAGTGGGGCTGCTGGGATTACTAGTAGGGCTCTTGGGACGGTGGGGCTTTTGGGACGGTGGGGCTAATGGTACGGTGGGGCCGTTGGAAAGGTGGGGCTGTTGGTATTGGTGGGGCTGTTGTAATTGGTGGGGCTGTTGGGGTTGGTGGGGCTGTTGGGATTATTGGTGGGGCTGTTGGGACGATGGGGCTATTGGGACTGGTTAGGCAGTTGGGACGGGTGGGGCTCCCCACAAGAATTTCCTATACCCCAGAATTGGCGATTTTTTGAAAGTTCCTAGAAATTTTACAGGAAATTTGTATAAAAGATGTTTTTTAAAGGCATTTTTAGCTATTTTTAACTGAAAAAAGCCAAATTTTCGGCGCTTCGCACCATTATACTCATGTTTTGACTACATTTTGTTCTATTTTTCCACATTTTTGGTTTTTTTGTTTTTATGCTCTAGAAAGATAGAGCATCATCAGAAATGTTCGAAAACGATATTTTTGACGCGTACCTACCATTTCGGGACCCAAAAAGGCGCTCTATAATCTCAGCCCCACCCCATTTCCCAAGCTGCGCATGTATGGATAGAACTCGACGAGAAACGTACAAAATATCGTTTTTTACATTTATCATCAATTTTTAAGTGTTGTTAAGCTTTAAACAATTCTGAGCCCACAGAATAGGCACGCATCGCCCCCTCAAAACTTTCATCCTACACTTTTACGATGGTGGTGCATATTATAGTCAATAAAATACCGACAACAAAATAGACCGCGGAAGTAGACGTACGAAACGAATATAAAATTTTTATTCGCAAATACGCAAATAATCGCTAATTGCAATGATGCTGATAAGAAGATAAAGTCGACAAAATTTTCGAATTATTTCAGAATCCGTTTGATTTAAGTTTAATGCGCTTCGCTTTTGTCATTTTGATTTGCGGTACAATTCAAGATAAGCGAAATGACATAAAGCGTACGCGCAAAAAGCAAAACGGGAAAAATATTTCACACCGGAAACAACGATGAATATTTTATCTGCGCTTCGTGCTCGCAAAATTTTTGTTAGTCGACGAAGAGGCTAAGCTCTGAGAGGCGCGAATAATTTCCATCAGTTTGTCCACTTTAATCTTTCGCATGTGCGCCAGCTGCCGACTCTTCTTAAATTTGGACAAAAACTCTTCAACGGCCACCGATCCGGTCAAAAAACGTTCGGCGCATTGCTTAAAATTCTTATCAACTAGGTATGTATAAATATTCAACGGTGCTATTGCGGCAGACTATCGGTCATTGAAATTAAGTTTGCGAATCAGCGTAAAACTACAGTCTGTTTCATTTATCCGAGAGCTTTTTCCCGCAAATCTTTTCCGATGCTACGGTAAGTCTATTTTTCCTACTCACTGTAGGTCATTTAGAGATCACTATAGCTAGAAAGAAAAGTTTTCTTCAATATAAAACCTTGAGAAAGTGGCTAGCGCTGGTTGTAAATAACAATAAAGATGAATATGAATAAATGTTTCCGGAAAGCGACGACGATGCTCCGCTTTAGGCAACAAGCATTATGATATTATTGCATTTATTTTTGCTAAGGCAATTGAACAATTTACGTAAATAAAACTACGAATCAGACCCATTCTTCAGATATTTATCTTCCTTTGACAACTTACTTCGCTTTCCTCTTCCGCTTCGGCCGCCGCAGCCTGCAGCAAAGCCAAAGTCGTCTCAATTGATTTTTGGCTTTTGGCTCGCTCTAGTAATAAATAATAATTAAACCAAATTTTCCTTATTGATCGTCTAGATATATTTTTTTATTGTTCACCCATTCATAAATAATATTTCTGTCTCATTACGCATGAAAACAAATAATACTCGGGGCAATGGAATGGCCTGGACTATCAAATATACACGAAATAATGAAGAGAAAGTGTTTGGATGGACGAACTGCAAAGCCTATTGCTTAAAAATAAGCAAATGTATTGAAATATGCAGTTCCTCGCACGGAAAATGCAAACAAGCGCTGCTGTGATCTTTCATAGCCTTGCTTAGGGGGGCGAACTGTGCGGCCGCATAGGGCCGCTAAAAAAATTGTAGTGCATACCGCATAGAATTCATTTTTTGGCGGCCTTCATACAATAATTCGATACATACGTTCAAAAGGATCGATTTTTCGCCGTTTTAATGCAAACAACAGTTTAAAATCTTCACTGCAGATTTTTGCCTTAAATGATATGCGTGCCTGAACAAAAGTTGAATTTAAATTAGCAACCGTGTCCAGAAACAGACGAAAATCCATCGGTGCATTTTATAAATGACAGTCATTCACGTGTGTAGCTGTAGCTGTCTGAGTCATGCACGGTACTGCCAGGCACGTAGCTGTGGGGGACTGGGGGGTCCGGACCTATACGTGGGCAGCAAAAAGATTCTGGGGGGTGCAAGATTTTTCGAAGGTCAAAAAATGGCCTTTAAAATGGTGGTACGGCGAAAAAACACCATTTTTAGACGTTTCTCATCAAGCACTCCATTGGCATCAAAAAATTGCGAGAAAAACGAAAAAATTTTAAAAATTGAATTCTGGGGTGGGGGTATTTTGGTTTCTGGGGGGTGCATACGCCCAAACCTTCACTCGCACGCTCAGGTGTGGTCCGGACCCCCCTCAAAATTCAGAAAAAACCGGGAAAATAGGACTTTTTACACGTTATTTTGTGCTATTATTGGCTCAGACCCCCTCAAAATTGGTGTTGGTCCCCACAAAATAGGAGAGCCAGCTACGTGCCTGGGTACTGCCATGTACTTGCTCATATGAATGTAGGCTTATGGTTTTACTACATGAATACCGTTTTAATATGTTTCTGTCGATAAAGCTCCTCTGATATTAAAGTATTTCTACCGCACCCGATTTTCTGTGAAGCTTTACATATTCCGAAAATCTTAGATTTAATGAACAATTTTCATTTTGTTTTATTGATTTTAACCTTGTCGAATAAGAAAAAGTTAGATTCGTATAAACATTTAACGTGTTCAGTTACACTGATGTAGAGGCTTTACGAAATGCAAACAAAAATCCCATCTTATAATTGCTTTTAATAAATTTCAAATTATATTTTATTTTGAAATTCCTTATTTCTTATTAAAAAGTTGCAATAGCAAGCCATGAAATGAAATTCCTTTTTGCTTGTGCTCAATCTGACTTTAATTCGCTTATTCTCTTTAATAATAATAT
The DNA here is from genome assembly GCA_036768485.1 of Mermis nigrescens. NCBI lineage: Eukaryota > Metazoa > Nematoda > Enoplea > Mermithida > Mermithidae > Mermis > Mermis nigrescens. Next base: position 1,250,842 of record JAVLUZ010000124.1, read on the forward strand.
TAACAATAACTGTGCACTGCGAAATATCAATCATTTTCCATAAACATTCTTATTCTCCCTGTTTGTCTTTATCTGCATTTATCCTTGCAAAACTGATATAAGAGTTCAGATTTGCGATATTTCAGACGTTTTTAATTTTCTCGTTACATCAATATACTTAAATGCTGCTTATTTCTGTTGAACACCATACAAAAGATATAAAATTATTTTATATATTTATTTAATCAAAAATTCGGAAACTTATTTTCAGAATGCCAATCTATTAAATTCAGAATTTTATTTACAATACCTATTACTGCGTGGCCGCAGCAGAACGTTCCACGTTCCTTCTCGAAACTGGAATTAATAAAGACATATTTGCGGTCAACTATGACTTATTCTCGTCTAAGTGCAAATACCCATTATTTCAATTGAAAATGATTTATCATCTTCGTTAGATTTTTCGCAATTGATTGACCATTTTGCCGCTCAGAAAGCTAGGAAAATTATTTTATAATAAAGCACGTCATCATCCACGAAATAAGTACATTATTTGAGAAAAACATACGATACCTACTTAAAATAATGTAGCACAATGTGTATTTTGTTAGTAAATTTACAGTAGGATGCTAACTGCAATCCTATAGGTAAAGGCACATATGTCAAGAAGATACATAAATGATAATTATGATGCATATAATACCAGTTTTAAAAATTATGAGGGCCGCCAAAATAAGTTTTGCCCAGGGCCGCTAAACCCCTAAGCACGGCCACGATTGAACAACTGCAGTAGAACGTAAGCGCTTCAACCATAACCATGCGTGTTCGACCGTAGTAAGATTGCGCGCAGTCGTAGTAAGATTGCGTTCGGCCTTACTAGATCGCACTTAGCATATTGCGTTATTTGTCATAAACGGGCAAAAAATTTTTCTTAATCTGCTTTGATCTTTTGCATGCGTGCGTTTCAAAAATGCGTGCATGCTGCAGGTCCAGTCCGAGAAAAAAAGGTCAAAATAGATAGTCATTTTCGTGCGCCCGATCAGGTTTGGATTTAGGGAGGGGGCCGCCCCCCCATTGGCCCAAAATAGCGCGCAAAATTAAGGATTTTTGAGCGAATTTCAGCAGTTTTGGGGTTAAAACGGCTAATTTTTCCGCCCAAGTCAGGGTTCCGCCCCCCTTACGGGTACGCCTGGAAAATCCTGGATCCGCCACTGGGCCTGATATTTCTTTCGCCATTAGTTATATGATTTTAAAAAGCGCATCTTTTCGGCTAAATCAAAATTAGAAATAAAATCAAAGCAAATTGCTATTATCTTTTGGAGGAAAAGCTTTTTTTACAAAGGTATTTTCCGTCTTCTACAAGCCAGAGGCGTAGCCAGGATTTTGGTTCGGTGGGGGCATAAACAAAAATTTTTTAAGACTAATTTTGCATTGAATGCCAGTAACGTTATCAGTGCTTTTTTAGTACAAGCTCCGTTTGTACATGTACAAAGATGGTCCCCAAAAGTCTTTGTACATTTTGTACATGCAAATTTTTGTGTACTATACTATAGTACAGTAGCGATTTTAGTGTGTTAAAACAGGGTTTTCGATCTTTGGTAGTGTATTTTAGCTAATTTCTGGGTTTCTGACGCCAAAAATTACTAAAAATTGTCTCAAAATGGCGCGAAGCGCCGAAAAATTTGACATTTTTCCATTCTAAATCCAAATTCTACCATTTCAAAGATATATAGGACAAACAATTACTCATTTCGGCGTGCAGCGCCGAAAATTTTTGTGAATTTCAGATTTTTTTGTAGTATGTACAAAGACGGTCCCGAAAAGTCTTTGTACATCAGGAAAAATCTTTGCTGAGTACAAAAAAAACACTGAAGGTCATGTATAGTAAAACTGAGTTTTTCGACCTTTAGTAGTGTAGCCTAGCTAATTTATGGGTTTCTGACGATCAAAAATACAAAAAGTGTAAAGCAGCGCGAAGTGCCGAATATTTTCGGAATTTCTACCGTTTTCATGTAGAATTTACAGCCTTTCTATTGACAAATAGTTCGGAAATCATAAGAAGCGCAAAGTGCCAATAAGTTTAGTCATTTCTTACCGTCCTTAACGTTTTGTAGCTCTGTGAATACTAATAGTCTGACAGCAGAAAATAATCAAATTTGTACAAAACAATTTTGACAGTTCAAGCTTATAACAAGACAACTGCGAATTACTAACTTTGTCTGAAGATATTTTGAGTGATTCAGGCTTTTAAACGCAATGTTGGAGCTTTACAAAAAGAAAGAACAGTAACTGGCGGCGCTATGCGCCGAAAATTTTGACGTTTTTGCACTTTAAATCCAATTTTTACTGCTTAAATCATACAAAACAGACAAATTAATGCCGGCGCGAAACGCCGGGCAATTTTTAGAAATTCCAAAGCCTTTTACCAGGCTTGTTCTCCCTTAAATCTCGTTGCGCATGTAAAACGAGATTTTACGGTTGTGGGGGTCTGGCGTGGCGCGCTCAAGCGTTCAAAGCGGTGTCCGGGGCAGAGTCCTGGAAAATTTTGTAGAAAAAGCATTTTAATGTTGAATTAAAATTTTCGCAAAATCGGCCAAATCTCGGTTCTGAATCAAGTCCAAAAACACTTAATATTGATGAACTCCTAAATTGCACAAAACTCTTGGGCTGAAATGCGGTTTTCGACCCCTGCTAATTACATAGCGCAGCAACGGGTCGTTGGCAATAAGATATAGAAAAATGTACCAATGAAAATTTTGTTCTTACCGTTTTCAGGCCCATTTGTGGCTTTCTTATTAACACCATGTCTTATAGCAACTTAGCGTGCAATAAAAATCATTAGAAACTTCCAAGGAAAGTCAATTTACCTCTTTTCCAGGACGCTGGGCCCGTTGTGCATATATGTATATAAATACATACATTGCATAAAAATCCGGATTGCACACTACGCGTTCATGAGTTTTAATCCACAAATCGGTACCTAATATTTATTTGCTTATTAACTTATTTATTCATTTAATTATTTATTTTGTATATCTAAGTTTTATATTCGATAAGTCCAATTTAATACAAAAGAACATCCGATGCTTCTTTCGGAATAAAAATTAGCTTGCTGATTAAAGTTACTTATCTAATCCATGAAATTCTCATAATCTGACACGTAGTTGATTTTTTGAATTTAAGGTGACGAAACTTTTATAATCGCACGACCATACAAGCACAGCATGGGAATTTGGGGGGAGAGGGGATACGATTTTAAAGTGCTGTTTTGGGCCTAAAAATTGTAGGTACGCGTCAAAAAATCGTTTTCCGGCGTTTCTGACGATGCTCTACGAGTATCTTGCTAGAGCATAAAAACATTTAAGAATTTTGAAAAAGTCAAACAAATTAAACAAAATATAGTCAAACAAAACATGTGTACAGTGTATCTGGCGCGAAGCGCCTCAAATTTGACACTTTTAAGGAAATATTTAGATAGCTAAAAACGCTTAAGAAATGCACCTTCTCTACGTATTTTATGTAAGAACATTTTGGGAACTTTCATAAAATCGTGAATTCTGAGAGGGGTGAAAAAGTTTCTGCGGGATATAAGGTGAAAATTTTTCTGGAGGGGGTGAACCCCCAAGATCATGTATGCGAACGACTACGCATAGATAAGCAAAAATAATGGTTTAACCTAAACATTAGAAAAAGCTTTTTCAAGCTTCATATGTATCAATCAGATTCAGAAAATGTTGTATATGAATTGATCACATAAACGATTCCTCAATATTAAGTTCAAGCTCGACCCTACTGGAAAATCATTTATGTTTTCTAAACTCAATTTTAACGCATTGTAAAGAAAAGCGGATCTTATGTAGAAATTCACCGCCGCGATTTTAAGCTATAGTAACCAAACTTTACATACACATTGCTCTTGGTACTAGATATTTTAAGCAAAAAGTGTGACTGCCGTGTAAAGTAAAATGGAAATTATTCATTCAGTTTACGCTAAGCGATACTAGCCCTTTGTAACAGTGGCGGTGAAATTCTACATAAGATCCAGAAAAGCAATACGGAGGATGAATAATTCTAAGCGCGATAAGATTTTGACACATTATATTCACCAGCCCTGATCAAACTTGCGCTGTTTGGAAGACAAAAGTTAAATTTTTGACCTATAACAACTCAAAAGATGTGCTTCTAGAATTTTGAATTTTATCCTCGAGGGAACCCGTGTACATAACAAAATTTGTACTCGCGATATCCTGGGGGACCATTCTCCCTATCCCTTCAACTTGCCAGCTCTTATTTAAATACTTCAGCGAAAGTGTGCAATTAAATCAGTGGATATGAAAATTAAATTGGAAAGGAGATTCGATGCTGAATTTACTGAGCTCGGCGTCGAGTCGATCACACTCCTGCTTCAAGCGAGTCGCCTCCTCGAAAGCATTCGTCAATCTCTCCTTGCCCTGACGGATTTTCGACTCCTGGGACATGTTGCATTCGGCCAAAGTTCGATTCTTGGCCAACAACATCTCTTTTTCAGTTATCAATGACTTGAGCTGCATTAAAAAACTTTGTCATAGAAGTGACCAAAGTACAATAAGACGACAATTTGTATTTTATACGTCCAGTGTGTAAAATATTGCTGAATCAGCGCCAAAATTATGCAGCTCAAATAATAATAATGATAATAATAATAATCTTTATAAGCCAATTACTACCGTGGGAATGCGATAAATTACATGAAAAAAGGATTTAACGAAAGATAAAATACCAAGGATGGACCGGATTCAAAATTTTTAAAATTTCGGATCCGGGTCCGGATCTCAACGAATTAAAATTTTGGGTCCGGGTCCGGATCCGGATATTTGACCTTAGACCCGACCGTGTCCGGATCCGGATCCGGGTCCAAAGTTACCCTAAACTGTGCGATAATTATTTATATCTGCTGTGATATTATATTATTATATTCATTGTTTTCAATTAAGATGGGGCTGGTAACATTGTTTTTTTGTATAAGGTCCATTTGTACATGTATAAAGATGGTCCCCAAAAGCCTTTGTACATTTTATACATGCAAATTTTTGTTACAGTAGCAATTTTAGTGTGGTAAAATAGAGTTTTATATCTTTGGTAGCGTATTTTAGCTAGTTTCTGGGTTTCTGACGCCAAAAATTACTGAAACTTGTCTCAAAACGGCGTCGAAACGCCGAAATTTTTGACATTTCCCATTCTAAATACAAATTCTTCCATTTTAAACATATATACATCAAGCAATTACTCATTTCGGCGCGAAGCGCCGAAAATTTTCTGGAAATTTACACCTTTTTACAGTTTTTGTCTTCCCTAAAATCTTTGTACATGTTGTACACACAAATTTTGGAATACTTTAATATGGTATAGCCGCGATTTAAGTGTGGTAAAAACAGAGTTGTTCGACTTTTGGTAATGTATTTTAGCTAATTTCTGGATCTCTAAGAGCAGAAATCACTAAGAATTGTCTTCAAACGGCGCAAAGCGCCAAAACATTTTGATATTTTTCCATTTTAATTGCAAATTCTGCCATTTTAAACATATATAGGACAAACAATTACTCATTTCGGGCCGAAGCGCCGAAATTTTTTGTGCATTTTACACCTTTTTACAGTTTTTCTCTTCCCAAAAATCTTTGTACATTTAATACACAAAAATTTTTGGGTACTATAATATGGTAAAGTAGCGATTTTAGTGTGGTAAAAACAGAGTTGTTTGACTTTTGATAGTGTACTTTAGCTAATTTCTGGGTCTCTAAGGGCAAAAATCTCTAAGAATCGTCTTAGAACTGCGCGAAGCGCCAAAAATTTGACATTTTTTCTTTTGAAATGCAATTTCTGCCATTATGAAGATGTATAGAACACACAATTACTCATTTCGGCGCGAAGCGCCGAAAATTTCCGCGAATTTAAGACCTTTTTTGCAATTATTGTCTTCCCAAAAATCGTTGTACATAGACAGTTCCGAAAAGAATTTGTACATGAGTAAAAATCTTTGCCGAGTACAAAAAAACAACACTAGGTAACATGATCAAAAATCATAAATAAAAAATGAATAATACTGTTCAAAAGAAGGTTAAGCTAGCTTTGATCCTATTGGCTCATGATAAATGGATTTGCATGATGTACATAGCTTCTGCCATCATGATTAATACTCTATTTGAATAGATGCAAATAAAAATATACAAAATATTTTTGCTCCGAAATCCGCGCTTATATGTTTATTCTCGAAAACATTTAACCTCAATAGAAAATATACCGCATGAATAAAAAAAATACAAAAAGATATTAGATTTAAATGGTAATTGCGACAGCCTAGGTCCGCCGGCTCGACGCCATCCACGTTATAATGATTAAGCACTATAGCTGTTTGCCATAAACCACATCGCTACGTCTAATTTGAATAAAATTCAGGAAAAAACATTCATCGGTTCGATTTGTTAAACCTCTCTCACTCACTGCTATATAAACCCTCGCGCAGGCATATTTCAATTTTTCCAACCAGCAATTTTTGGGATTAAATACTTATTTATCAGTTTACTCAGAATGCAATTTGACTCGATTCCTAAAAATTCATAATTTACGGGTCCGGGTCCGGATCTTTATTTTTGAAAATTTCGGGTACGGGTCCGGATCTTTACTTTCAAAAATTTCGGGTCCGGATCCAGAAAAATCGTCGGATAGTACCGGATCCGGGTCCGGATACTTAGACCCGGTCCATCCCTAGTATATACGAGCGTGCTAAAGAGCATTAATCGAACAAAATGCGTAGTTCTAAAAGAGTTTTACATTAAACTATTATCTCCGCTCCGGGTAGCATTTTTCTTAAACAACCCAGTCTTCTCCGACCGTTTCTGAAGGCATAGGTCAAAAAATACAATGCGCTTTAATTACAACGCAAGCGAACGTAAACTGCGGCAAAAAAAACCTGCGGAACGTCTCGAACCATTTCTTCGATTCTGCCTTCATCGATGAGCAAATTTCGCAATTCTTCATTGCTAAGCCGCTGCAGGCCGAGTGAACAGCTGGCTAAGCCGGCATCCAATAATGATTCATACATCGAAAATAGTGCCTTTATAAAAGTATAATAACGGAACATAAATCGAAAGAATAAAGAAAGTCAAAAAATGGAATAGACATGTCTTTGTAGCTAAAAGCTCGATAGCCATTCTTAAATCTTTCCTGTCAAGGTACGTAAGTATTTAATTTAACTTTACAAACGGGTTGCGTTAAATGAAAAGCATGTTTCGAAGTGAAGCATGGTTCATATGCCTAATTCAGTTTGCATCACGAGCGAGTTTAATGCAAAAGAACAATGTTATGGAAACATTTGTAATTTTCGAAAATCTGGCAACATTCATCAAGAACTTGAATCATCCATTCGTTTAAATTTCTTACCAATATTAATTCAGTTTCTTGCTTACTTTGAATTTTCTCCAAAATTGCATAACACGACATAAACGTAGGTACATCATTTTTGCGCATTGGAGGATTTCATCCCCCACAACAAATTTTTAACTCAGCAGAGAAATGTCAGCCATAGAATTTGCGATTTTCCGAAAAATTGTAGGAAATGCCTCGTTTTAAGCGGCGATCTTTTAGTTCGAAATTGCAAAGTTTCACGATACTTTCGACTAAATTTATTGTATTTAGTGCAATTATTTCTATAATTATCATAGTCAATGATGTATAAATGATTATTATTCTGTAGAAGGACCAATTTTCCTCGTAAATTTATTTATATTTTTCTATATCAATTTATTTATCGTCTAGGAAAAACGTGCATCGTTAAAAACATCAAAAACGGCCTTTTTAACGCGCATCCACCGGTTTTGATCACAAAGAAAAACGTGATTCAGAAACACCTTTTGACAGTAACCCTCAGACATGTGCAATGGCTGGAGCTTCGTCCCATACAAACGCTAGAAATTGTTTTGTGCGGGAGAATTTAGATGCAGCCCCTTGAAAATCGCCTGCATGTCCTAACCTACTCATTTTTAGAGTAGGCAAGCATAATTGACTGATACTGGACTTGTCTTTAATTCAAAAAGTCGACTTTTCAGTGCCAAGTTGACAAGAAAAAACCAAAACTATGCCGATTTTCAAACCATAGAAAAAAACAAAAACCAAAAAAAACTGTAACCGGCCAACCCAGATCTCATGCGTTTAAACATTCTTCTAGTCATCCTGGCATAGGGATATCAGAAAATTTTCGCACTTCCCCTTTACTTATTTATTTGATGAATCTAGTCCCAAGATTCGGAAGATTTTTTGAAAATTTTAGAAATGCAATTCAAGATTCAAATGCTTATTTTGCAGGATTTTCCCAGAGGCTCTGCCCCAGACCTCGCTGGGGGAGGGGCACTTGAGTGTGCCATCCCACACCCTCCAGCCCCAAATCAGAGGGTTCCCTTGCATTCTCTCTTATATAAGGTTCTACGCAATTAGTAAATTTGCAAAGGGTGCAGTAATATTGGCGAAAAATTTTCAAAGAAGATTATTTTAATATGCATTTAGATTGATACAGGATGATGTGAAGAGTTCAAAAAAAATTATATTCCGTAGCTAAACATGAAGTCATTGACTTTCTAACCAAAAAAGTTTTTGGTTTCCCCTCCCCCGGGAAAAAATCTAACTATGCCTATGCGCGCCACCCCCAAAGAAAGGGTTTCCGTTGCATTCTCTAATTTAAGTTCCTACCGGAGTGGTAAAACCTGCAGAGTGTGCTGTGTTGAATGTGGAAATTTTCGAATAACATTTCTTTTTCAACCTAATCATTTAAATTGTTGCAAGACGATGCGTAACGTTCGAAAAAGGCATCATTTCACGACTAGGATGCATTTTTTTAACCTTTTATCGACTTTTGAATAATAAATTTTTCGGACTCGCCCTGAGAAAAATCGTGGTTATGCCTATGATACCTAGTGATCTAACCATACATGTAAGAGGGAGGATGGGATCCCCCACCCAAAGTCGACCGTCCCCCATCCCCCTGAGCCAGAGAATTTTTGACCCCCCTCCCTCGATTTTTGAAAAACCCGAATTTTTCGGACGTTTTTAGGTGTTTTGGTCGTTTTGAGTCAAAAATTGGAGGTCCTCACCCCCCCTTAAAAGTAGCCGGGAACACCACCCTAAAAATTTTGAGCCGTTACATGCATGGATCTGACCATACATGATCTTCGGGGATTTTTCAACCCCCAGAAAAATTTTCCCACCTTCGCAAAAATTTTTCACCTTCCCCCAGAATAGGTGATTTTTTGAGAATTCCTAAAAAAATTTTAAAAATTTGTAGAAAAGATGCTATTTTAAACGTTTTTAGCTATCTATTTGCTCAAAAGTACCAAATTGTCGTCGCTTCGCGTCATTATACTCATGTTTTGACTATATTTTGTTCAATTTGTTCCGACTTCTTTTTACATTTTTTCGAACTGTTTTTATGTTTTCATGCTCTAGAAAGATTAAGCATTATCAGAAACGCTTAAAAACGATGTTTTTGACGCGTACCTACCATTTTTGGACCCAAAAATGCACTTTATCATTTCATCCCCCCAGAATTCCTATGCTGCGCATGTATGGATCTGACTCAAATAATGGTGTAGCGCAAAGTACCAAAAATTTCGGCATTTTCACGCTAAAACATACTGAACTGAAATTTATTGCATTGCAAGTACGCGGGACAATTATAATAAATGCAAAAAGATAGGATAATGAACATGTATTGTCGATAAAACGAATGACGTTTCAATGAAAAAGGAGACAAGCGAGTCACGCACGATAATGACGCTATTTCACGCCTGCCCTAGTAAACACTCACTTAGATAAGTCAACATCAGTTAACCTAGATTTAAATGTATTCAAATATACTTATGAAAAAAATCTAATTTTTGTAAATTAGAGCGAGCAAAAGATAGGTAAACATATAGTTTCGTAGCTGAAAATTTCAAAAAACTTGCAGGGGGAATTGCTCCTTCACTTTATTTCGTGGATACCTGTCTTGTAGGGCACTTCGCTACTGGGGTATAAATACAGGCGTAGCCGGGATTTTTCCCATGAGAGAAACAAAAATTTTTATTCATTTTAAAAGTCGATAAAACCGTATAAAAATGCGTCCTAGGTGTGAAATTATGCCTTTTTTGGACTTTCCACATCGTCCTGCAGCAATTAAAATGCATATACCCCAGTGATCATACCGGGTCAGATTTTAACCCCCGGTCAGGGTGGGGTTGGGGATGAAAAACCCCGGTTTTTGGGGTCGGGGTTGGGGTTGAAGATTAACTATTGACATTGCATGATTACATACTAATTTAAACAGGATAAAAACGATACGTTCACTTGTTTGTAGAGCATAAAAATAAAGCTGGTTATGTTCAACATTTTATTTTCATTCCAAGTTCAAACATGGTTTTAGCAATTTAGCATTGTATGTACAGTCACCGTTTTTTCCCAGCGATTTGGTTGACATTATAGACCAGACCCAAAATTTTTTTCCGCTTTTTCCGACCATTTTCGACGTTTTTTTGGGAGGTCTAAAAACGTTCAAAATAGAGCGCCTGTGTTTAAAAATTAGTGTTTTTCAGGTAGAAAATTTTATGTACACATGCAATAGCGGTGTTTGATGCACTTTTTGTATAAAAATTTCGCGCTCTACAAGAAATATCAGGATCAATATACGTTATTTATGTTGAAACTTGAATTTCCTTCCTTCAGTAAAGCATTTTAGCCGATTCTGAAGTCGTTTTTGACAATTAAAACTATAATTTATCAAATGGTGCGAAGCGCCAGAAAATTTTGAAATTTTAGTTTTTTAAATCATTTTTGCATTACAAAAACTGTGCAGAGGTAAGGATTTTCAATCGTAGCGGAGTTCTAGGACCAGATAATCGATAAAAATGCTGCGACTGGCGCCGCAGCGGCTTAAACATTAATAACAAGTAAGAATTAAATCAATTCGGCGCGAAGCACCAAAAAATTTTTGTAGTTTCACCTCTCTAAAACGCATCTTTGCATTACAAAAAGTAACCGAATCCGTACAGAAGATAAGGATTTTCAATCGTAGTAAAGTTCTAGATCAAATTGTCACGAAAAATGTTGCAATTGACGCGGTGCGGCTTGAAGATTAATAGCAAGTAAGAATGAAATCAATTCGGCGCGAAGCGCCGAAAAATTTTGTAGTTTCACCTCTCACCAAGATTTATGCAAAGTCTCAGCACTTTTTCCATCTTCAAAATTTGCTAAATCGAATTTCTGAATGGTCAGATGTTTGGCAGCTTTCTTTATCCTTACCAAAATGTCAGGTCCTTCATTTTGGTCATAATAATTCTCGAATGGTTTACACGATAAAAAATAGCCTTATCTCAACCTCAAAATCCCATGTAAAATCAATTGATGAAAAACTATATTTTACTGCTCACATAAGCAAACTTGTAAAGCTGGCCTTTCATCACATGTCACTAATTTTTCGCTGTTTCAAGAGTAAGGACTTGACACTTCTCACAATGGCCTCTAAAACTTATGTACGGCCTCTTTAGAATATTCGACCTCTGTTTGGTCACCACATACAAAGCATAATATTCGTAACATTGAAAAGGTTCAAAGATATTTTATTAAACGCGTCTTAGGGTGCCGTTATCCAAACATCATGTCTTATCACGATCGACTTCAGGTATTCAATCTAGAGTATCTGGAAAATAGAAGGTTTTTGTACGATTTAACTACGGTATACAAAATGTTTCATTCAGCAGTTGATGTTAATCTAAATGACTTCTTCACATTATCAGACAACACTATATCCAACAACACATTAAATTTAAAAGTCACTGCTCCAAAATCTAACTTGGAGAAATATTTTTTTCAGTCACAGAATAATTAATGTTTGAAACATGCTCCCTGAATCTGTGGTAAACGCTTCCAGTAGTAATGTGTTTAGGCTAGAAAATCTAAAAATGAACCATGGAGAATAAACCTTAGTCATAAGTAAGAGACTGCCTTTATGACCTTGCACAGCAATGTTTCTTCTTGGTACGACTGTACGAGCTGTATTCACATTATTGCTTTAATGTCTTTTATTCTGTATTCTACATTTTCCGCGACTGTACATTTTTCTCTTCGTTAAAGTTTCTGATGACGTTTTTTTGCTGTTGCAATAAACTTAACTAAACTAAAAAAAGGCTAAACTTAAGAATATGGTACTTTTGGAAAAGGTGCAAAATGAATACGGAATGCCAAAATTTTTTTGCCAAGATGGTAGAACATAATAAAATGAAGAGCGGAAAAAAATTTGGTGAAAATCTGAGCCGTACTTGCGAAGTTGCAGGCAACTCTCGATTTGAGTGTCGTGTGGGAAAATTAAACGGCTCTATCAAGGACTTACACATTTGTCAGAAATAAATAATATGGGCTGAAATTACGGAAGGAAGCATAGCAATGAAGGATTAAAAAGAAAAAAAGGCGCGGAAAGCTGTTTGAAATTTTTGAAAACTTAAAAAAATTTTCATATTCCTTTTGCGTGTTTTTTGGTTTTACTCGATAAGATATACAAAAATCTAAGTTTTTGCTTCTATTATACTCAGGCTTAGGCTTAGTATATCTGGAAAGGTGTTTCAAGCTGCTTAGGTCGAGGTCAGCGCTTGCTCAGGTAGATGTATAGATGCTTAGGTCAATGTATAGATGCTCAGATCGACGTATAGTGCTTATGTCAATGTATTGTTCTATTGATTATGATAAAAACGATTTGTCTGCCATGATAAATGATGTGATTGAAAGGGATTCTAAAAAGTGCAATGCCGTTTTATTCAATTTGCCTTTATCAAACAGTGTCGAGGACATAAATCAGGTAAAATCTCTAATCGACTCTCATTCTGACGGTCATGATCTAGTGTTGTCCAACGTTACTCGCGTCTTTCATGATGGTCCCATTCACGATAATCGTGTTCAATTTGTCAAAGTTTGCCTGACTTCGGCTCAGGCAAGGCATCGTTTTATCTCATTGATTAATAAGACAGTCCGTGTCCAATCCAAAGGCCCACTTTCGCGTCTACGTTGTCATCCTGACCTATCTTTTCTACAACAAAAATGACAACGCAAACTGGTTTATGAGCTGAATGATCGCAAATCTCGAGGTGAACAAGGACTATACATTGATTTTCGTGCTAATTGCGTTAAATGTAAACCTAATGTAAATATTAATAGCCCGCGACTCGCTCATTAGGTATCCGCGCCCCAAGATTATTTAAAATTTCAATGTTTTCATGCTTATGTTCGAAGTCTTTTGAACAAACTTAGCAACTTACATTTTTTGCAGAATGAAGAAAGTTTTGATGCTCTATTTTTTCTGAAACATGGTTCCATATTGATATTTCCAATGTATTATTTTCCCCTCGCAAAAATTATCGCATTTTCCGCTGTGATCAAAATGGTAAACGTGGTAGGGGTGTAGCTTTATTTCTTGAAACTTCTTTTAATGCTATTCAAATAAATCCGCCACCCGCTTTTAAAGCTTCGGAAATTCTAATAACTGATATTTTTGATTCTGATAGAAAGATCAGATTTATTTTGGTTTACCGACCCCCTGATTTTGATCTAGCTTATGCTGAAATTTTATGTAGATGTATTGAATAGGCTTGTTCTGTTCCTTTCCCTTTTGTAATCTTAGGAGATTTTAATTTGCCAAAAATCAATTGGTGGATAAGTTCGGTTCCTACTGATAATCTTAATACCCTATTTTTTGACACACTTTCGGGCTAGATCTCCTCTTTGCATCTGATCAAATTTCTAAAGTAAAAGTTGATATTCCTTTTTCTAATAGTGACCATAATTCAATTATATTCGATTGTCTTATGATGCCAGTCCAAAATCCTAGATCATCTTTTTTTAACTTTCGTAAAGCTGATTTTAATGCGTTAGGTCTAGCACTGTCTCAGATTTCTTGGCCTGATCTTTTTGATACCTGTTCTAATGTAAATTATATGTATAATTTGTTTGTTGGAGTGCTTCACTCTTTAATTTATGCATTTGTCCCATTAAGTCACCCCAAGCCCATGAAACGTAAATATCCCAAACTAATTAAAAGAATGTTAACTAAAAAACGTATGCTTTGGAAGAAACATAAACTTTATCACTCCACCGATACAAAAATCAAATATAAATCTTTTTGTAAAAAATCGGATTTTGAAATTAAAAATTCCTCTGCTTCTGAAGAAATAAATCTTCTTTCTGACAAAAGTTTGAAATCATTTTATAAATTTGTCAATAATCGGTTGAATAATCATCGCTCTTTTTCATCTCTTTTTCATGACCACAAAATCGTTTCTGATCCTTTAGAAAACGCAAGTTTGTTCAATAACTACTACTTTTCTTCTGTTTTTTCTGTTGATAATAATCTTCCTTTTTTAGATTCGATGACTGGTTTTGCATTGCAACCCATTCATTTTGACGCTTGGAACGTGCATCTGGTTTTAAATCAAATAAAAGGTTCTTTTTCTATTGGTCCCGATAAACTCTGTCATTTTTCTTGAAAAAACTTTCAAATTATCGTCGCTGAGCCTTTAGCTAGTATCTTTAATGTTTCATTTTTGACTAGCACTATCCCCAATTTATGGAAATTGGCAAATGTAACCCCAGTCTTTAAAAAAGGTGACGCAGCTTTAGTGAGAAATTACAGGCCGATTTCTATTTGCTGCTCATCAAGTAAAATCATGGAAAATTTGATAAATTCAAAAATTGTCGATTTTCTCACTACAAACAGACTCTTATCTCCTTCTCAGTTTGGTTTTCTAAAATCAAAATCTTGTGAATTACAACTACTTAAATGTAAACACAGTTGGACGGTATCTTTGAGTAATAGAACCCCTGTCAATGTTGCTTACATCGACTTTTCTAAAGCTTTTGATAAAATTCCCTTTTCTAAGCTTTTATATAAGCTCTCTAAATATGGAATAAAAGGTCTACTTTTTAATTGGCTCAAATCCTTTTAACATGGTCGATTTCAGTGTGTTTGTATTAACGGAGTTTTTTCTGACTTCATGCCTGTTGGCAGTGGTGTCCCCCAAGGTAGTTGTACTAGTACTACTTTATTCTTAATCTATGTAAATGACCTATGTAACTTGATTAAATACAGTAAAATTTACCTCTTTGCCGATGATGTCAAAATCTTTGGTCCATCTTCTGATAATCATTTAATACAAAAAGATCTGGACAATATTTATATTTGGTCTATAGATTGGCAACTTCCTGTTGCTTCGGAAAAATGTGCAGTTTTACATCTTGGTAAAAATAATCCAAAAAAGCTTTATTCTTTGAATAATATAAATATTCCAAATGATATTAGTTCCGTTCGTGATCTGGGTCTTTATATTTCCCACAATCTCAATTGTAAGGAACATTTAAATCACATAATTAAAAAAGCTGTTTCTCGTTGTTTTCTAATACACAAAGCTTTTCTTTCTCGTGATAAAGATATTTTAGTTAGGGCCTATAATACTTTGTAAGACCTATGCTTGAGTATGCTGTTTCTGTATGGAATCCATATTATGCAAATGATATAAATCGTCTTGAAAATGTTCAGCGTAAATTTACTAAACGTCTTTTTGGTTTTAATAGCAATCTATCCTATCTTGAACGCCTAAAGCTACTTAACCTGCCTTCTTTAGAACTTCGTCGTCTTCACATATGTCTATGTCTCACGTATCAAATTATTAATGGTTTATCTTGTATTGATGCTAATGAATTTTTCATTTTTAGTCAAGGCACTATCCGATCAGTTAAGAGTCGTAAACTTACGTTACCAGTTGTCCGTTCCAATGCTCACCTCAACGATTTTTCGCAAAGATACCGAAAAATCTGTAAATCCTTACCTAATCAAATAGTCTCTCTTCTCCCAATATCCGTTTGTTCAAAAAAGAGCTCCAAAACATTGATTTTACAAATTTATTGTTGGGGCATACCTAGTTGTATCACTTCCGTGATCTTTGTATGTCCTTTTGTTCAGTCACTATTTTATCATGTATTTGCGTTTTATCAAATTTCGTGTATTTTTCTGACAATAAACACTTTCTTGTCTTGTCTTGTTATAGATGCTTAGGTCGATGTATAGATGCTTAGGTCAATATTTTGATGCTTAGGTCGACGTAAATTGGGTATCTACATGTGATCTGCATTCAGCTGTTTGAATCTTCAAATACTTAGGTCGAGAAGATGCTTGCTTAGTCGAGAAGAGGCTAATTAAAGAAACCCATAGCTTTTGTAATATTGATCATAGATGGATGAAATTTTTTTCCGCGCTTTTTTTCAGCATATTCTAAGTACTGAGCGAAAAAATCCGTTCTACTGAAGTTTATTTTTTAGTATTCTGAAAGTACCATATTCTTAAGTTACTCCGAATTAAATCAATTAGGCGCTATGCGCCGAAAAATTTTGAAATTTTAACTCTCTAAAACGCATTTTTAAAATTACAAAAATTTTCCACAAATACTAACCAAGCCCAAAATTTTTTTCCATTTCCCAAAATTTTGGCTTGACAAATAGACCAAAAATGCACTCGAGGTTTTAAGCATGACGTACATTTAAGTCTGTTTCATTTATCCGAGAGCTTTTTCAGCAAATGTTTTCGGAGGTTACAGTAACCCCTTCTTTCTTATTTACTGTAGGTCGCTAGATCTCACTACAGCTATGTAGTAAAGACGGGTTTTTCAACAGCATTTTTGCGGCATAATTTATTCTCGTCTTCCAGCAGATAAATTAACTTACTGATAAAAATCGCGCGTTCATCATATCCTGAGTCGACACTTTAAACACAATCGACTAAGATGTTAAGAAACGCCGCGAACCCCCGCATAGCTCAGTGGTAAAACCTCTTGCTTGTAGTCGAAGCAACCCGGGTTCGATTCCAGCCGATAGCTTTTTGTTTGGCGCACTCACTGTAGTATGTCCCAGCACTGATTAAATGCCTAAATCAAATTTATTTGGGCGTATTAGAGCATTAAAAATGGAAGAATTCTAGCCACTCGCCCTCACTGAGCTGATCTGCCGAAGTACAGTAATTCGTCTTGTTTAGCTTACTGTAGCATTTCCGCCAATTGACCATAAATATGCTCTCGAGGATTTTGAAGCATGAGACGTACATATAGTCTATTAACCTTTAGTGTATGAATTCGTCGACAAACCAACTTCCTCATTACTCTAATAACGATTTCTTCTCATTTCACATGTCCCGTCATTTACAAGAAAATTTGCCACCTCTCAACAAAACGTCCCCAACAAAACATCAAAAATGGAAAAACATCACAGCAAAATATGACAAAAAGTTATAGTGTGGTGTTGTGAGCCACTCTTACACTTACCTTGTATCTACTGAGCTGAATTCCGTTTTTGGTTGAGCTGCCCGGCGTTGCCCGGGCTGACCTTAGGCCTGATAGCCATATGGAATTAATATGTCTCTTGTATTTTTTATTTTTCAAGACTTTTGATGTTTTTGGGATATTTCTAAAAAAATTGTTGGTACAAACCATATTTTATTTTTTGGATTTTTTTAAAATGTCTTTTGTCAACCATTTTTTTGATCAAATCCATATTTTTGACGTTACAGAATGGTTTTGAAAATTGTTTAGCCATAATCATATTTTTGATGTTCTGGGGTGTTCTGGAAATTTTTTTAATAAAACCCATATTGTTGATGTTTTGGGATGTTTTGGAAAATTTTTTTCGTCAAACCATATTTTTGATGTTTTGGGATGTTTTGGAAAATTTTTTTCGTCAAACCATATTTTTGATGTTTTAGGATGTTTTGACAAATTTTTTCGGTCAAACCATATTTTTGATGTTTTAAAAATTTTTTGTTTGTTGTAGCAAAGGGTGTCATATATCACGTGATATGTTATAGCTGATGGTATCTCCTATCTTATATCACTGCATGTTATGGCACAGACAGGGTATCTATACCAAACCTATCTTATAGCATTGCCTTATAACATTGCCTATCTTGCAGCTCGGGGTATCTTATATCACTTCCTATCTTATAGCATTGCCTATCTTGTAGCACGGGGTATCTTTTATAACGTTCTATCTTATAGCATTGCCTATCTTGTAGCACGGGGTGTCTTATATCACGTCCTATCTTATAGTATTGCCTATCCTGTAGCACAGAGTATCTTATATCACGTCCTATCTTATAGCATTGCTTATCTTGTTGCACATAGTATTTCATACCATACCTATCTTATAAAATTGCCTATGTTATAGCATCATTTGGTTAAACCCGTATTTTGATGTTTCACAGTGCCGACCAATGCTATAACATATAACAATGTACATAGTGTCGCCAGGCATGCTCCTCTTGGCCGGGGTATCCCTATACAAACAGTATAAACTAATTTTTGAAAAAAAATAGCAAAAAATCGGCCATCTCCCGAAATCGTGGAGGCTTATAGCACAGGGGCCAAACCCTGCTCCCTCCCTGCCCAGGGCCAATGGGTGCGTTTGTCGAAATTTTAAGATCGCTACGGCTCCTTCCCCCATTGGACCGACCTCGGCCCAAAATATCAGCCCACCAAATTTCATTGGGCCGGAGCCAACCCGGCACAAACATACGAACATACATACATACAAACAAACAAACTTTCAAAAATATATAGCAGTGTTCTAAATGGTGGAAAATACGTTTTTGTTGCGCTTTTTGTTCGCCACTTTCTCCGTCCAGAAGTCGGGATAAGTCCAATAGAATAAAAATAAAGTGCTTTATATCGGGTGCATGTTAAAGCAAATTGTCTATACATTAATATTTAGCGAGTGTAAAGTCAAAAATTAGGTGTTTAAAATACGCTTCTGTCTTGTTTTTTCTGCCTGCTTCTCCGGTTACGAGTCAGGGACACGTTTATCAAGTCTAGAAATGGACCAGGAATCAAATTTGATATGCCAGTCTGGCGCATATGTTTACACTCTAACCCATGCTATTACATAGCGCACCAAAGGGTCGCTGCCAATAAGATATAAAAAGATGTATCAATGAAAATTTCGTTCTTACCCTTTTCGGGCCCATTTGTGGCCTTCTTATTAACAAGATGCATTTCAGAAAACATGAAATGCGCAAAAACATAAGAAAATTTAGCCATTCCTTTCATTTAAAATAGGATTATGTGTCCTTGTAAAGAAAGACAAACAAAGCAAAGAATCGGCAAACTGGTACACAAAAGACAAACAAAGCAGAGAATAGACAAACTAATACTCAATCATTTTCGTACTTTTACTTTTAGGCTCAAACAAGCATGCGCAGTTTCAATCAACGAACAAATAGTGCATTAAATTACTAAAGTGATGTGAAGTGCTGAATTATTTTAGCTGATTCAAGCTTTTCAATTCATTAGATCTATATAACAATAAATAATAATGACTCGGTGCGGAGCGCCGGAAAATTTCGACCTTTTTGCCTTTTTGAACTCAGTTTTCTGGACACACGTCATTGCAACAGACAAGTCAACAATATTTCTGAAAAAAATGGGGGGGGCATGTGCCCCCAATGCACCCCCTGGCTACGCCTATGCTTCAACGGTGATCTAGGCAGACACATACTAGACCTCCTGCCATCTTGGCTAATGAGGGTATCTCACCCTCACCCGACAATGAATATTATCTTTTTGGACCTCTAAGGTATGAGCTCAATTTGCTCACCAAATAGTAATAATGATCATAATAAGTGATAAATGAAGGAGAATAATTTGTGATATTTTTTTATTTTGTAGGTTGTTGGAATCTATCCAACACTATCTGAATTTAGGCCCTCTCCAGGGTTTTCCCTCTCAATAAGAGTGACTCTGTTAGCACAGCATAAGCTTACCTGTTGGAGGTGGCACAAAAACTCCTGTCCAACTGTCTCTGCGATGGGATTGGCGAACTGACAATTGCAGACTTGCCAATTATCACCTCATTGACTGTCAGACTCGGAAGTATACTTCCTTTACCCTCCAAACCAACGTATTCATCACTTAACCCTGTGTGATACGGAGACGCTTTGTTTGAAATGATATAAGAGGTATTGGGGTTTATAGGAAAATTAATAATTTTGGTTTTGCTATTGGTCATTTTTCCCTTAATTTGTATTTTTATTTAGTAATGCAACATTGTTTCTAAAAAATGTTCGAAACTTGCTTAACAACAAATATTAATAATATCGTTTCAATCTATGCGCGGAAAAATCTTCTCTTTTACGCCTTTTCACATCATTGAACAAGCTTGTCACGTTCATTGGGTTTGTTCGGCAGTTTGACCAGCTAAAAAGACGAAGGCTGGCTCAGGGCGATGAATGGCATAACTTATCTAGCCAGAACTGAGCTTTTCACACTAGCATTCACGCAGACAGCCTTTTTCGAACAGAATTTTCCAAGTCGATGCAAAATTCTAACATCCCTACGAACTAAATTTAGCTGGAACCAAACAAAAACACAACCGCCCATTAAGCGTCAGAAAAAATAGCCGACATTGATTGAACTTTGCTTAACGACCAATGTCACGAGTATATCCCGCATTATTCTTACCATTTTTCCGAAAAATATAATTCTAGCGAATATCTAGAAATATTCATCAGAAAATAAACAAGATTAAACGACATCATTCGCACATCTTCAAACTCTACATTTGGAACGTGAAATACAACAACTTTGAGAAAAGCCGCCTCTCTAAGAAGTCTAAATCGCTGAATTCGAAAAAAACGTACATTCTTTAAAAAAACAAAGACTTGCCTTAAGAGCATGCACACTAATAATTAATTTATTCTGATTTGTAAACGAATTGGGGAGCTGAATCCCGAAAATTTTGATCCGAAAAATACGTTAATCAAAACTAAAACGAGGAACCCGATGAAAACCTGAATATTCTCGAAATGCCGAACATCTTTAGACCACGATTTCTGTCTATTTTGATTCATTTACTGTCCTAATGAAAAATTCATACGTTCTTGACACGTCCGATTAGCATGATTACGATAACAAGAATTTGGCATACAATTTCTCACCCCATCCAGCTCCATCTGCAATCGTCGGTTTTCCTGCTCCAAGCGCTCCATTCGATCCTTCCAACTAAATTCCTCAATCCTTTGTGGCTGAGTTCGATAATCAGGAAGTTACGCTGTATTGACTTAGAATTGGATGGGACGTCGGCTTTCTAACTAACAACGAAATTTCGGCATTAAGCGCTCGTTCTCGTGCCTCATCCAACGATTGAGGCTTACCGAATAAATGGACCCGTTCCTGAATATCATCAGCTAAACCACAGACGAATCGGTAGAACATGTCTGCACTGAGCTCTTGGTCCGACCAATATGGATTAGCCAGGTGACCGAGACTCCAGAGCTCCGTGTAGAATTGTTCTACTGTTTCGCCTGCGTTTTGTCGTCGACTCTCGTATCTCTAACGCGGCTTGTCCGGCCGACTCAAATCCGTGAAATTCGAAATAAATTTCTGCTTCAACAAAATATAATTATTTTCAACATGATTTGGCAGCGACTGAAAGGTTCTGAGGACCTGTCCACCCAAAATGACTTGAAAAGCGACAAACTTTTGACTATTGCAGTGTAAACTTTACACAACTACAGAGTGCAAAGAATATTTTAGCCGGATTCGTAATCCTGATATTACTCTGATTTAAGGATCAACATTTATGAAAAAATCAAGTCTCCACAATGCTCAGAGAACAAATAAGTATTATGTGTAAACAACTTTACATTACTATTGAGTGTTAAACAAATGCACTTAACTGGCGTATCACCTTAGATTCATGGCACAGTTTTAGACTTGATATTATGCCCAGACTCTAACTGGAGAAGTTGGCAGAAAAAAACAAGCACAGAAATGCGTTTCAAACTTAATTATTGACTTTACACCTCCCGAAAAAACTCAATATTGAAGTAAATAAACACAATTTGCTGCGACCTGTACCCCTTAGAAAGTACTTTATTTTTCTTTTATTCGACCTGTCCCGACTTTTACACGGAGAAAATGCGAACAAAAATCGGATAAAAACGTATTTACCGCATTTGTAAACTTTAAAAATCTGAACCTATCTCCCCATTGAAGGTAGAGAAATTTGGGTTGAATCAGCTTGTAGCCTTTTAATCTTTGTACGTTTGTATGAGAAAAACTCCTGTTCCGCAAAATATTTGAGATATTTACAAATCAAAATAGGGGAAAATGTGATTTTTTCGCCCATATTACACCCCTGATTTTGAACTTTACACCCCCACCATTGAATAAATAAATATTGCATTTTTCGAACGCAATTTGCTGCGATATGTAGCTCTCAAAAGGTAATTAATTTCTATTCTACTCAATGAATCCCGACATGTAAGCGAAAAAGTTAGCTGAGAAATCTTAGAAAAATCTGTTTTTTAACTATCCATCCACTAGAGTGTAAAGTGTAAACCCTAGATCTAGCTCCGCATTCAGCGTAAAAAGGTTTGCTGGTAAGAATAAAGTAGCGCATAAAGCGTAGTACATTTATATCAGATAAAATCTCTTGGAACTCATAACCGGGGTTGTTGGCAGACATAAGTCGAAAACTCGACCAAATCTTTACACCTGCAGATTTTTACACTCTTTACACTCCTTTACAAGAAATAATGCGAAATTCAAAAACAAAAACCTTTTTCAAGAGAATTTTATCCTCTACCATTCTATACTATTATATTGTATGAGGCATTTAAAGAGTGGAATGTGTACACGCTGCTGAAAAACACCACCAGAATTCACTCCGTGCTATAACGTTACGCTAAAACTTTAAACGCGCTTTATACACTAGGTATTAGGTTTAAACAAAAAAAGCTAAATCAACTTTTTATTATCTCTCTTTTAACCCATTATTGTGGGCTTCTATACTGTGAAACTTCATTTATTCATATTGATAATCAGATTCCCCATCATTCAAATAGGGTCTCTGATTTTTTCCGTGATTATAGATGCAACTGGAATAAATGTCCCATTCTCGAGACAGCCATCAATAAGCGTCTCTCGTCTTTTTTGAGGACAGCCCTCAAAAAGTACTTACCCCATTAATGCACAAAGACACATAAAAGTCATGTTTGAATGATAAGGTCTAATGGACATGATTAACGTTCTTTAGCACCCACATTGGATAAGATTTAGTATATTAATGACATATCTAAATGCTAACTAGCAGTTATGTAAGTAAAATATTGATTTTCCCGATGCACAGGTTTCCGCAGTCATTGGCAGGCCCGTCCCAAATTTAGGACATTTTGCATGATAAACGCTCTAGTACAGAAGAAACTTAAATGAAAGAATCAATATATTGTTTGAAAGAGATTTTTGAGGACTACAAACAAATTTAATTCAAAACATAAGAAGCTTGAAATCAGAGGAGCACGAGGTCTCCAAAGTCGCACCGCAAAAGTAACCCTTTTTCATTACAGCATATCTCCACAAAATATCTTCCTCTTTGAAAACTAACTTTGTTAGGTCGTGTGCATCAAACTTGTTTAGGATTAACCCAAGCTTTTTGGCTCAGATTGTTTCAACAAAGTTGTGGCGTAAATTTCCACACAAAGTTGTCGGGTAAATCCGACAATATTTTACAATGCTGTTTCGCATAACTTTGTGCATGAATTTCAAGAATTTTCATCAACAATAAGCCGAAGGTTACGATAATGATATATCAGATCAATGCTATAATCGCAATCTGTCAGCTTCTTGTTGATGGTTTTAATTTTTGACCGGAGTTGTGCGGATCAGACTATTACCTATCAGTGATGCACTCAAATGAGGCTAAAGTTATTGAAGTATTGTGAATTCATGATTATTTTGTAATGTTAAGAAAAAAACAACGTCACGCATGAGATAAAATAATAGAAACAATATACATACTAAATCGAAGTTGTAAACATATTTATAGTCTGTTTCATTTATTCGAGAGCTTTTTTCAGTAACTTTTTTTGAAGGCTACAGTATACCTAACTAGAGTAATTTACTGTAACTCGATAGAAAAGTTGAGTGGGGATGAGCAGCCGCCATTTTTCCATTTTCAATGCACTAAACCGTCCATATATGTGGACTTAATTCAAGCATCTAAACAGTGCAATGACATAATCCAGTGAGCGCGCTTAATAAGAATCTTGCAGCAAGAATCGAACCCGTGTTACTTCAACGACAATCAGACATTCTACTACTACGCTAAGCGGGAGATTTCTGCGTTGTTTAAAAGCCGATTGTGCTTAACAATCAATTTATAACAAGCTGAATGCGCGAATTTCATCCGCATGTTGCATGATCTGCTGGAAGACGAGAACAAATTATGCCGTAAGAAATTTTATTGAAAAACCCTTCCTTCGTATGTAGCTACAGTGATCTCTAAATGACCTACAGTAAGAAGGAAAAATAGAGTTAGTGTAGCCTCGGAAAAGGTTTGCTGAAAAAGCTCTCGGATAAATGAAACAGACCATATGTAGATAAAAACTGAAAATTTGAGGAGAGACGAATGAAATAAGATAATAGATTAATAAATTGTAACAAATAAAACAAATAAAACTCGTACCAAATTAAAATTGAGAAAGAAGCACGAAGCAACTGAAACAAAGTTCGTCGAATTTGAGAAATTCCTGTTATCTCATCATTTAAAGGTACATATCAACTGCACTGCACGTAGACTTAAACAAAAGATTGAAATGAAATACTGCACTGATCGGATCAAAACGACGCGAATGAAAAAAATTTAAAAAATTTCATTCCGCGTTGATCAGGCAGGATAAAATGTGACGCAGTACTATGCACTTCATTAGCGCATTTTGGAGAATAAAAAATAGCTTTCGGCGTTGCTGGGACCCACGGGCGAATTTAAGGGAGGTAGATGCGGTCCCCCATCGGCCTAGGTAAAGAGTAGATATGTAATTTGTAATGATTTTTGACCGTCAGTGATCATAGTTTCACTCAAATTTTTCAGGCGCTTAGCGCCGGATAATACTTAATACATTTATTCACTGCCTTGACGGCCTGGAAGCTATTTTCGCTTTTAGAATAGGTTTTCAAAGCAATTTGAAGAGCGTAAACGGCTATTTCAGGATAGATTTATTCTGTATTCAAGCATAACTTTTAATAATTTTAGACGCTCCGCGTCAAATGCCACACAGAAAAACGAGCAGAAAATCAAGCTTGGAAACGTCCTTCCGCCTAAATTTCACAAATTTTCCGGCAATTGGTGCCGGATTTTCTCTAAAGTGGAACAAATTTAATGATTTTTCTGCACAAAATTGTCGGAGGTTTCAAAATTTTTTTGGAAAAAGTTGCGTCAAATGGGAGTTTCGGGCAGATTTTTGGTCCTATTTTTGGCTGCTTTTAGAGATGTTATGTTACTGACTCCTCTTCGGAAAATTCTGGATCCGTCATTGTATGTACTACCTTGATCTACAAATGTAAGAACATTGTACACCCGTCGGACAAGTAAGAGCACTTGAAGTAAATTATACATAAGGAAATACAATTTTGCACCCACATCAAAAGGCAAACTTACGCATATACAATACTAGCAAAGAAAAATGCTCCGATGGAACAAAAAAGATGAATATACTTGGAATTGTGGATTATTATGGATGTAAAAGGAGGGGACTAGGAAAAATCTACCTAAAGTCGGAAAATCTGCTAAAAATCACACTTTCTCTAAGCAACGCAAAAAATCGATGTATATTCTGCGGCCAACAGATTAAAATAAATATTCAACCATAACAATGATTGAAACAGCAGCACGTTAGCTATGCAGTAGCTATGGGAAATGATATTAAGTAAACTAACAGTCTTCCAAGCCAATTGAATGAAATAGCAAACATCGAAGACAATTGAAGACATGGTTGGTTAAAAACAGTAGGAAACACGTAAGTTGACTTGAAACAGACTTAATGTAGATACACTAGCATGCCCGAAACGACTGTGTGCACTAATCAATCGGCTCCTGCTTTGCTTGCTATAATGCTCATAAAACAAAACAACTTTAAATACAATACCTCTTAGTTTTCTATCAATCAGGTGCCAGCAATTTAAAAAAGTAACCTTGATAGATTTCGTTTATACACTCTTATCTGAAACTTCGAACATTATTTAAAAAAGACACTTTTTTAGAGGCCGCAGAATATACATCGATTTTTTGCGTTGCTTAGAGAAAGTGTGATTTTTAGCAGATTTTCCGACTTTAGGTAGATTTTTCCTAGTCCCCTCCTTTTACATCCATAATAATCCACAATTCCAAGTATATTCATCTTTTTTGTTCCATCGGAGCATTTTTCTTTGCTAGTACACTACTTTTAATTAGCGTGATTTCAGTACATCAGTCAGTAAACACAATCAGTAACATGCCACAATAATGACAACAGTCCAAGAACGCGGAAAACAATATTGTTCTTAACATCAGCATTATCCTTTTTAAACAAGACAACCTTATTGACACCATCCATTTTCAAATTAAAACTGCATTAAGTTATTTCTTCTTAATGTGCAGTTCACTTATAATCAAGCACAAAAATTTAACCAACGAATTCACATTGCAAATCCTCACTCAATCAATACACAAGCACAATGTGTTGTGACTTTTGAAATTGAAAACACCCAATTTTCAATTTTCAAATTGAAAATTGGATCAATTTTCAAATTGAAAATTGGGTCAATTTTCAAATTGAAAATTGGGTGTTTGAATTTGCGATGAAGAAAATAATCAAAAGATAGTCACTTGGTTTATTTAAGCCGAGTAATAAAATAACGACCGTCCACCAATTCCAAACTAAACGCAACTAATCTGATCACTATGAAAAAGTTTTGAAAAATGAGCTTGCTAAGCGAGAGTTGTAAACCAAGAGAAACTTAAAGTTAAAACCTACCATTAAATTATGAGAGAATTATAAAAGATTTTAAACTTCAAGAAAATGGAAAAGGCGGGATGTTGGTAAATTAGAAGGCAAAGATTTTCGGCAAAAATTCAAAAACTTCACGCAAATATCAAATGTAAGGAACACTAACGCTTTGATTTGGTAGTAAAATAAATTTGTAGTATAGACTACATATTAACAACAAATGAATAGTGCAAACTTTACACAACTACTAGGTGTAGAGAATACTAACAGTTTACGGCTTATTAATGTACATGATTACAATAAAGCTGTATATCTTTGTCGACTTCTGTGCACAGTAGTGTGATAGCTGTTCATTTTAAACCACTTTTGCAGGCAATTTACATCAATTAAACGATAGCTCTCCATGTGCAAGATTTTGTGAAACATATTATAAACACGGCTAAGAAAGATTTAACTTTAATGCAACCCATTTAAGACAAAATTACATCTCTTCAATGATCTAAGGACACTTGAACATAATTTTTAAATCACTTTAGATTACTTTTGAGGGTAAATAAACTCACTTAATTTATGTCTCAGATATGAATCCTCGAAAATTTCTTGACTTCAGTTACAAAGTCTCTGCAAGTCTATCGAATTAGGGTTAACACGTAAGGTTAACTTTACACAAACACATAGCGTAAAGAATATTTTAGTCGGATTCGTAATTTTGATATTGCTCCGATATTTCTTTCAACATTTATGGAAAAATGAGTCTCCATAATGTTTTAAAGACAATAAACATTAGGTTTAAACCACTTTGCAATACTGCTGAGTGTAAGCAAGCGCGCCCAATTGACGTATATATTTCATTCCCTGTAAATTTTTATATCTCAGGAAAAAATTTCGATTTTTGCAATGCTATAGAACAAAGGCTAACCTAACATGCAGTGTAAAAAATTACTCGGATATTATGATCAACATTCATGAAAAAATTATGTCTCTACAATGGTCTGAGGACATATAAACAATGAATGTAAACTACTTTACATCACTGTTGGATGTAAACAAACGCGCCTACGTGACGTCTCACATTTGATCCTTTGAAAACTTCCAGGCTCCAAGAAAAAATTAGGTTTCAGGAATGCTCAAAAACGAAGATAAATATATATATATATGTAGTGTAAACTTCATGTAAACACCTAGTGTAAAGAAGATTTTAGTCAGATTCGTAATTTTGATATTGTTCCGATATTACGATTAATATTTATGAAAAAATTAAGTCTACATAATGTTCTATGGGCAAACTAACAATTGGTGTAAACTACTTTACAACACCGTAGAGTGTAAACATATGCGCCAGACTGGCATATCAAATTTGATTCCTGGTCCATTTCTAGACTTGATAAACGTGTCCCTGAGTCGTAACCGGAGAAGCAGGCAGAAAAAACAAGACAGAAACGCATTTAAAACTCCAAATTTTTGACTTTACACTCGCTAAATATTAATGTATAGACAATTTGCTTTGACATGCACCCGATATAAAGCACTTTATTTTTATTCTATTAGACTTATCCCGACTTCTGGACGGAGAAAGTGGCGAACAAAAAACGCAACAAAAACGTATTTTCCATCATTTAGAACACTGTAAACTTTAAAATTCCGTACCGAACTCCCCATTGAGTTTAAAGAAATTCGGTTTGGTACAATTTGTAGCTTTTAAATCGTAGTACATTCCTGTGTGCCAAAATTCTGTTGCAAAAATTATTTGGCATGATTTATCAATCAAACTTCGGAAAAAACGTGTTTTTTAGCCCATTTTTTACCTCTGATTTCGAACTTTACACCCCCATAAATAACTCAATATTGCGTTTTTTTAAATGCGGTTTGCTGCGATGTTTAGCCCCTGTGAGGCACTTTATTAATGCTGTCTTCGATTTGCACTGACTCATAAGCGGAAAAATTTGGCAGAGAAATCTTAGTTAAAATCCGTTTTTTTACACCATCCACTAGAGTGTAAACTTTAAACCCCAGGATCTAACTCACCATAGAGCATAGAAGACTTTGCTTATATGCAGAATGTAGCCCTTGATCCGCTCTACATTTCTGTCAGAAAACATTTTAAAAACCTCATAACCGGAGTTAGTATCGGACATAGGAAGGTTGAAAACTCGACCAAAAAGTGCTTTTTCACCCCCAGATGTTCGCACTCTTTACACTGCCGTTCGATAAATAATGCGAATTTCAAAAAACAAAAAAAGTGTCATCTGTAGAATTCATCCCTCTATTATCCTATTCTGTTCAATCCTTCGAGTCATCAATACTCAGTTGTCCACATGCCGCAGTAAAAAGGTCCCAAAATTTGTCCTATGTTATAACGTTACACAAAAACTTTACACCTTCTTTACACAGTCAATTTTGAGTTTCAAGAAAAACAAAAAAACACGGGCAGCGAATTTTTTTATTATCTTTCTTTTAAAAAAACCGCACCTTCCAGAAGTGTCCCGTTATAGCTGTAGGGGGGTGCCCAGGTGATATATATATATATATATATATATATATATATATATATATATATATATATATATATATATATATATATATATATATATATATATATATATATATATATATATATATATATATATATATATATATATATATATATATATATATATATATATATATATATATATATATATATATATATATATATATATATATATATATATATATATATATATATAGATGTGTACGCGCAACTAAATTTATTGTATTCCGCAATATATTCCATGCAAAATCGAAGGGTGCATCTCAAAATGTTGTTTATGTAACTTGCACGCGAAAATCGAACAATGAGGACTATGTTTTGTTCAAAGTGAAAATCTGAGCAAAATGTTAGACGAAGATGTCAAAAGTCGACGTCATCACTAAACTTCTTCGATAGAAGAGCTGCGACGCTGCGGATCAGTGCTTTGATGCCTAGGAGCATTTGGACTGGGACTAGGAGGCCAATTGTCAACGCTGGTGCTGACCAAAAAGCGCAGCGGCGGTGCTCTGGCCGTGTGCATCGATTCCAATGACGACGTCAATGCATCGGCGCCGTCGTCAAAGTCGTCGTCGCTGCTGACCAGCTGCTCTTCGGCGCCTGGCCACTTGCCGATCTCCTCTTCATCCGATGCTGTTGTCACTCGGGTGATGGGAATCAGACGAAAACCACCACAACTTAAAATATTTAGGGAAAAGTTAATCAAGTCAAGTTTATACTCAGCATTTCGAATTATGCATACTATATAATGAATTACGCAATACGCCGATCCAACGACACGCTTACTTATTTTTTCGAAAAACCGAATGCGTCCTCCAAAAATTTGTTTCTAATTAATTATGTTAAAAATACTAGAGCGTTGACGGAGTTCAGGGAAAAAAATGAGTTTTAGTTTGTGCACTCAATTATAAGTTCGAGTGAACCCTGAACTGAGGGTAAAACTTGAGGCATTTAATGATAAAAAGGTGAATTTTAAAATTATTTTCTGATTTTTTTATGCCAAAGGATGAATGTCGAAAAATGGTTTTTGTTGATATCATCATTTTTTATCTCTTAAAACATTTGTAACCACAAAATTCGAGCTTGACCATGTTTGGTCAGCAGCAGATACAGTAAAGAGTGTTCTGAATTTGAAAAAACTTTTAATTTGCACTTTTTCAGGGGCTCTGTTAAATTATGAATGTAGACCTTAGGTGCACAACATGGCCGATCTAGGGCCTGTTGCATCGATTCAAAGGTTCAGTAGTCCAGTGGTGTTCAGAGGTGCGCTTCGCAGGTTTAGAGGTGTTGCACCATTGACTTCAAGAAAGGTTGGGTTTTCAAATGATCAGAGGTTTTTTCCTAGAGGTTCAATGCTTCAGAGGTGTACATTTTTCTTTAATGCGACGTATTTTCGACGAAAAATAGAGCGGTATACACTAATAAAGTGATGATTCTTTCCGTTTTGGCGCATTTTCTGCATAGTTAATAAAACATTTCACTTTTGCAGAAAAGTGTAAAACACAAGAATTTATTTTAGGGTTATTTTCAGCAACGATCACAAATGAAATAAAAATTAAATTTGGAGCGATTAAGCTAAAGTAATCGATTACTCCTCCTCCAGATACGCAGCTAGAAATGAAAAATTCTATATCTGGTTCGCGAAATCTTTAATCGATGCTGTTTTAGCTACAAAATCGTTTATTAAAGGAGCAAATCGTCCACTAGAAATGACTGCACCAAGTACATCTTGACCTCTTAACCACTGAACCACTAGATTATTGGTGCAATAGAAGCCTTTGTACTTATTGGATCTTTTTAGAGGTCCTTTGAACCTTTCTAGATTCAGAAGAGACGTAGTGCAACAGAATTTTAGCGCTTTTAAATCTCTAAAAGTTCAGAGGCGTCCCCTGAAGTAGGGGGTCAGCCGGTCTGGGGAGGCAAGAATCGAACTGTTTTTTTGGGCTAAAATGACCTAAAAAACTAACATAAGCGCTGAAATAGCCTTGAAAATACGTTATTACACAGTTTCTGGTCACTTCGAAGCACATTTGAAGAAAATTAAGGATTTCCATCCGTTTTTGGCCTCCGTATTACCTCATTTTCCACACAAAATTTTCCATTTTTCCATTTGGGGGTCTAGACCGCCCAAACCTCCGACGTGCATGTCTGGTCCATACCGCAGACCTTCACGCCCATGTGCGAACACGACCTCGCATAGTGTCAATCTATTTTTATGTGTAAAAAAAGAATCACACAAAAAACTTTAATTACCGGCAGCTTTTTAATCATACGCGTTTTCAAATTAGATTTCTGCTTTAGTCCTCGATTTTTCGCACTTTTTCGGCCAACTTGACAGAATGCTTCAAAAACTTATGTATACCTTATAACTTTAAAGTGACATTGATACATGTAAGGGCTCGAAATGGAGGGAATCCCGGCCATTTTTAGGGGAGGGGTTTAAATGATCTCCAATTTTCGGCCAAAAACGGCCGAAAAACGGCCGAAAAACGGCCAAAATTTCAATATTTTCCAAAAATCGGGGGAAGGGGGTCGAAAATTTTCTGGCTTTGGGGGATGGGGGGACGTCCGACTTTAGGTGGGGGTTCCCCATCCCCCCTGATACATGTACGGTCACATTGGAGAAATATCCAAATATATGTAAGTAGATGTGTTTTTACATGTTGGTAGGGGACGACGAATCAGCAGCTTCGCCTCTCTCCTTTTTCCACATTCTTGGAGAAATTGTGCCCTCGTTCGTCTCCTGATCAGCTGGGCTACTCTGCATCCACATAAAATTATTTTGCCACACGAGTCGAGTGTTCGATCAGAATCAGTTGTGAATGAAGAAAACAAATGATTGCTTACTACCATACATGTTCTTGGGGGATGGAGTTGACCCCCGCTGGATGGCAACTGACCCCTCGCAAAAATGGCTGCGACTCCCCCAGAATTGTCGATTTTTCAAAAGTTTCTGAAATTTTTTAACAATTCGTTTAAAAGAAGCTTTTTAAAGCGTTTTTAGCTGTCTATTTGCTCAAGAGTCTCGAATTCTCGGCGCTTCGCGCATATACACATTTTTTGGCTATATTCTGTTCAATTTGCTCAATTTTTTTCGAATTTTGTTAGAAATTTTTTTCCTGTTTATATGCTTTAGAAAGAACGAGCATTGGCTGAAACAACAAAAAACAGTGTTTTTGACGCGTACTCATCGTTTTTAGCCTAAAAAGGCGCTTTTTTAAATTTTTTTGGGCATGACACCCTTCCCCTCGGAATCTCATGCTGTAGATTCAAACTTAATACACGTACAAGCATGGGCAGACCTAGATCCTATTGAAAATGAACTACTTTCTATGGAAAATAGGGTAAATTTGTGAACGAAGGGCCAAAAATAAAACATTGTGTCAAGAAAAAAGGAAAGAAAAATTTATCGCATTAGGCGCAAGATATTAAATAGGAAGCGATAACAAAACTTGTCAAGATTATAACTTGATTTGCACTGTGTGCTGACAAATTAATGCATCACTTTTTTCTTCTCGTAATACCACTCATCAGGTATGTAACCACCATAGGTGGGTGGCACCAAAATTCTAGGGGGAGGGTGCACGATTTTTCAAAGGTCAAAAAATGGCCTTAAAAATGGTGGTATGGCGAAAAAACACAATTTTTCAACGTTTCTCATCGAGCATTATTCATCGGCTTGAAAAAATCGCGAAAAAAACAAAAAAATTTGAAAAATTGAATTCTGGGGGGAGTATTCTGGGTTCTCGGGGGAAGGGGTCAAACCCCTAACCCCCACGCCCAGGTGTGGTAATCACGCTTAAGCGTGAGGGACGTCCGCGGAGGGGAGTCTGGATCGCTTTCCTCCGAGAATCTGAAAGACCCCTCCCCCAAATCGATCGACCCACAGATTGAAATTTTAGTGTTATTTTTGGCGATTTCGCCCCATCGAACCCCAGAATTTGGCTGCTGCACACCTATGTAAGTAACTGCCCTTCTGAAGGGACGAAAACTTTCAAGTCAGATATCTCGACGACTGCTAAATGGAGTATTTTTCAGTGATATTTAAACACTAGAAAAAAATTTAAAAAACATTTTTTTCAGTTGTTTTATACTCAATTCTGATGAATTGCCAAGAAAAGGAATACGGAAAATAAATAATTGTGTGGAAACGGCTAGAAAATTATGACATGTTTGCTACGTGTTACTAGAACTGTTTGGAAGAAAAAAGTAAAAAAACACTAGCCAACTAGGCGCGAATCGCCTTAAAATATTGATCTTATCAGCTCTGAGTAAGCTAAAATCCATTCTGGCGGTTTTCCAAATGGGCTTAAGGAATTATAAATTTTTACTTTGAGGAACACTAGTTAACATTACTCGTATTTCCAAAATTTGCTGAACTGACTCCCAGCCCGCCCTAATATACGTATCTGATTTTTATAAACTATAAGCGCCTACAACTTTGTCTAGCCTTATTTTAACCCCACACGACTTTCAATACTTGAGTAATCTCTTTAAATTCAGTAGGAGGGCCATGGCGCTAAAAGACTTCACTTTTTGTCCTAAAAAAATTTCTACTTATTTATAAGCATTTTCTCGCATGCGGAAAATCTCGTCAGTGTAATTCGCCATAATCTTACTTGAACTTCGGTATGATCTTCGTTGCGAGCCAATGAATCGCCATAGAAAG
Organism: Mermis nigrescens; assembly: GCA_036768485.1. Classification (NCBI taxonomy): domain Eukaryota; kingdom Metazoa; phylum Nematoda; class Enoplea; order Mermithida; family Mermithidae; genus Mermis; species Mermis nigrescens. Next base: position 1,284,861 of record JAVLUZ010000124.1, read on the forward strand.
AACAAAGAGCCGATGTAGATTTTGATTTTTCAGCACTTTTGTTCACGTTTTCTAAGGTGGTACTAAGCAGCTATAAAAAATTCTGGCTCATTCATCACGCACTAGCGGGACTCGAATGAATAGATATAGGTACTTTTTTGCGTGAGCCAGGCGATCGGCCGGTGTGCATGAGACGAAAAAACGACAACTCGTTGCTGAGAACTTCCGACACATCTTGCATCATCTCTGCACAACATTCTTGCAATCTAAAATTTCCGCATAAATAAAAACGCTCATACGTATCTTCTAAAAAACGAATAAAATTCGATTTAATTTGGTAGAAGGCAATGATGAACAAATTACTCAAAAACAAACCGTGTTCAATAACACTTTTCTGTTGGAGCTACATGCATTATTGCGAAAGTATATTTTTCACACTTAAATCTGCCGCGCTGTAAAAAACAATTTTTACATTTCGATTATAAACCAACAACAGCTGGGACTTCACCTTGTTCTGACAGAGATTATGAGCTTTTTGACAAAATAAAGTGCGTTTTTATTCAAGTATCCGAAAAGCTTTAAGGTCCAACATGCCACTCATTTTTTATTCACACTGTAAACACGAATTTGAGCATGGTAGTAAAATGTTTTTAAATGTAGGGAAGAAATGACGCGTCACGGTCAACATATTCGGGGTACATGCTTGCATAGGCAGTGCCTCAGTTCCGCGGTATCGTGGGAGGGGTCCTAAAAATTGAAAAAAATTAAAATTCTGAAAAATCTACGCTTATCAAAAACCAGCGACGTTTCTCATAGAACTCTATTCGTAACCAAAAAACCGCAAAAAATGAAAACATGTCGATTATAAAATTTCTGGTATAGTTTTGACTCTTTTGCATTCTTAGGTCCAACCCATTGGCACACAGCACGAATGACCATAGTCAGCTGAAGAGTCTTCGGCTAGAACGGCCATAAAAATTGATGTGAAGACACGCATAACAACAACAACCATAATTTACATTTTCGATCGACTCCGAGCACTTTTTCAACTGTAGTAACATCCGGTTGTAGCCGTAGCCTTCTTTTTTTACAAAAAATCTTGTTTTTTGCGCTTCAAAGGGGACAAGCCAGAATCTCTCCCTTTCACACGTGCATATTTTATCATAGCAATATAAGCACAGTATAGCCAATCAAACATGAAAAATTCAGCCAGAGAGCTTTTTGACCAAAATTACTTAGCCTTTTAAAATACTAATTAGCGTAAAAGCTATAGTAATCCAAAGTTCATGTCAATTTAAAGCGCTTCTTGAAATAAGCTCCCCACGCGCATGTCCGGTCCAGATCCCTAACTGTACATTTGCGCATGCAAGCTTTTTTGGAATCTACGCACAAACTTGTAGAACTGAAGAAATATAAAGCTAATCTTAAATGTTAGAATTTCGGAAAAATGATAATCTCATGCGCAGGCGTGGGGTCTGAGGGATTACGACCCTCAGAAACCGGCCGACCCCAAAAACCTTGAATTTTTGGTGCATTTTTGACAATTTTGCCGCATCGAACCCCCAGTATTTGGCTGCTACCCGTATATAGTCTCACGAATTTTGTTCAATGCTTACGGCCTTTGCTCATAAAATTTCTGGGTATATACCTACGTAATTTTTGAAGTTATAATTAATGAAGAGTAGAGCTGAGGCAAATGTAAAGGTGAAAAAAAAATGCACATATGTACATAGTAGCTTCGCGCACAAGGCAGACGGGACAAAGGTACAATTCTCTCGCAGCAGTTCTATTTTCAAATATAAGTGGTCTAAGAAGCACTAACACTTTTCCACGAAATCTCGCGAAGATGTCGTCAAGAATAGATGAAATCTGGCGTTTGAAAAAATTGTTTTTGATGGCAGAGCCGACGAATGTGCTGGCTTTGGCCGTAGTCAGAGCAACGATTTGTTTTCTGAGGTAGATGGCGAAACCTGCATCGCAGATTGTGTTTTCGTTTAGACTAAATGCATAGATCCCGATGAAAATATTTGAACATGTACAACGAACGCTTATTTAAATTAATATTCTGCTCTTATGATATTCGGAACAACACCTAAGGTACTGAAAAACCGACGTTTTTTTTCGCTAATCTCTATTTTTTTAAATCTTTCTAATTTTTCTTTTCTATTTTTTCTTCGCTAATTTTTCTTCGGCTAATTCTATTCGAAATCAAGCAATGGAGCGTTATAATCGCTTTAAAATCCACTAACCTTAAAAAGTTCAGCAGAACAAGTGCTTTTCCTCAGGTTTAAATTTGAAAGAGCAATGATGATTAACAACATGCGCTGGCATGCAGCAGTAGAACACAAACAGGTACCGCTGAACGTATTGGCTACGTTTCATGCAGACCCGTATCCAGAGGGGTAAAGGTGGAAAATTTCCCGCTGAATTTTTTTTAGAATTTTTTGTTAAGAAAATAAGTTTTATTATTTAAGTCCATATTTTTAGCTGGAATATTAAAATCATTCTTCAAGCTAAAATTTTCTGCCCACTGAAAATTTTCTGCAGTCGTCATCTTCAGAAAGGTACAAAGTTGGGCTTAAAAAGTTGATGTTTTGTTGGCAGTCGAAGGGCACCATCATAGGACGCCGTTGTAGTCCATGTTAAGCTACACCTTCTTTACATACTCTGGCATTTATTACTTTCGTTTTTGCAAGTGTTTATGTTCTTTCTAAATACAAATGTTGCATTTCATGAAAGATATTGTTGAAAGAGTTACAAGTGTAAAAAACTATTACAGTGCGTCTGGTGAACATCGATGCAAAAATATGAAGAAGCAGATTCCGGCTCTGTTAGTTAGACACAACTAAGCTGAAAAGGAATAAAGCATTTGAAAAGCTGAAAAGGAATAAAGCCCTAAACTTTTTATTAGAACGCTATTTCCTCATTTTAAGTTTTTGTGATATCAATGTAAATTAGCCAAAAAATGCTTATTTCTTACTGCTCTATAACTTTCCATAGAGCTGAACCATTCAAAACGATGCAACTAGAGCCAAAATGAGGCTAGACAAAGTTCTAGATACAGGGATAAGGTAGATCGGAAGAAAATGCCAATAAAGTGATTCACTAGGACGCTGTTTTGGAACAAGGTAAACGGTGTGTGTTAAACGATAAAGATTTTGAAATTTTCTGTCATTTCCCTTCAAAAATATATACATTATTTCTGTATGGCGTATTTCCAGAAAGCTACAAAATTGGGTTTAAAGGGATAAAAATATCAAAAGTTGCCGGTGGATTTTTATACTATGTACGTTTTTGTCTTGTTATACGTGAAAGGCAGCAAAATTGAGTTATAAAGAGTAAAAATATAAAACCTTTCATCAAATCAATTAATTTTTGTGTTTTATCATACATTACAAGCGACAATGCGTGGAAAAATGCCGTTTCATCATGCAAAATCGCTAGTGCATATTTTCGAAATTTTGACGATCAACCCTTAATGAAATCAAGATGAAAATCCACAACGGAATGTGTCTTTCGTAGCTAACTGAATGAATGACTGGACATTAAAAAAGACTTAGGAAAGGAATAGAATGACTTCAAAGTAAACTTACGGTTTGAAGTATATTATCTGTTGATGATGTTCGGTAAAAGTGCAAGTCTAAAAATTTTTAAATATTTGATGACTGGAAAAATAATGCACGGTAGCATGTAAAGCATTAAAAAAATCCACCGCTTGAGGTTACTGTTTTAACAACTGCTCTCTTTTCTAAAGTTCTCTGCAAGTCGTATTATAATTAATCTTGCTTTTCACAGATTTTTAATATAATTAATGTATAGCACCCTTAAACATCACAAAAAATTAAGCAGCATTTAAATGTGGAAACTTTGTTGAGCAGCCTCAAAAAATGCAATGTTAAACTGGTATATGGCGACTCCACAAGGGCCAAAGGTGAAGTTTACGCACCAAGCACAAGCAGCACCTAAAGCTTGGGGTTTCGGTATCTAAAATTTTTTTGTACATTATAGAGACAGTTTATGTATCTACAATCAATTAAAATTTTCTGGAAAACATAACGTTGTGGGTAATCAAGTTGCTAATGTACGAGTATATTGTGCATTTTCGAAACATCAGGCTTACTTCATTATTGGCTGTAAGCTCGATATTATGTGCTGAATCTGCTGTTCAACGTTTTGATCGAAGGAAGATTCGGATTCACGATCAATCTACAATTATAGTCTGTTTTAGATAAGTTTGAGAATAATCTTTAAGAATTAAAACCGAAAATTAGGTAAAAAATTTGTATTATGGCATGTCTGAAATAATCGTAATCTGTCGGCTTACTGTCGATGAGAATTCTTAAGATTTATGCTCAAAGTTATGTGAAACAGATTTTAGTAGCTTAGCTTGCATAATATTTTAATCTTAATGAAGTGAAAAATGTTAATTTGGAAGACTTTAATCCTTTTTTCAGAAATTAGAATAAACGTACTTGGATTAATTTGCCATTAAAGCAGTGGTTTAGCAGTGGTGGGGATTTGGGGGACTAGTCCCTTGGAAACTTTGGAGGTATGAATAATTTCTTACAAGAGTTCACAAAAGGAAAAAATTGGAAATCTTAAAGCCTTTCTGAAAGACCGCTAGAATAGATTTTAACATACCTTTTAAGTTGATAAGCCCAAAATTTTTGGGCGCTTTGGGTTTTATTTATTTAATTTATTTATGTACGACATATTTGTTTAATATAGTTTTAAATCAAATTTGATGTTTAAAAAAGTTTTCTCTTCTCTATTAAATAGATTTCGTTGAGACAAGCTCCAAAACACCATTATTTTTGCCTATTCATAAGTAGCTGTTGAGATATCCAACTTCAAAATTTTCGCCCCCCCCAAGGCCAGATACGCCACTGCAAGAAAGAGATAGGAATGGTGTGATTTTTCAGACAACTGGCTATGACTGTCACGAACCTACTATCTAGAAATACGCAACGGTATTCGCGAAAGCCAGATTGAAGCGAAGTTAAAGGCATCGAGCATTTATAAGAATAAAATTTTTCCGCAAACAGTCCTACACATACCTGGGCGTGGGGGGTGCTGGGGTTGGGGGTATGCACCTCCCAGGAACCAAAATACCCCCTAAGAATTCAATTTTTGAAATTTTTTCTGTTTTTTCGCAATTTTTTGATGTAAATGGATAGTGCTCGATGAGAAACGTTGAAAATGGGGTTTTTTCGCCATACCACTAAGGCCATTTTTTTACCTTTGAAAATTTTGCACCCACCAGAATTTGGGTGCCGCCCACCAATGTTCCTATACGCAATATGAGTGTTTTTGAGCAGCGAATATATAAATTTTAAAAATCATAATGCTATCAGATGGTAATGGTGAATAGAAATTCTCAAAAAAATCGACCCTCATTGTGACAAGCTGACATGTATGCTACGTACACTTTTCCTGATTCATAACGTTAATATTTTTCATTTAGCATATCCTTCGTAAAGCTATCGTGGAGGAGATAAATTCCTTTACTGTACTAATTCGATTCAGATAAAATTTTCCACGATGATACATTATATAGTTTTAATCGGATACTTAAAAACCGCTCATTTTCTCATTTTCATAAAGTTAAGTCTTAATATAAAACTATAAATAATTGTTTCAAGGCAAATTAAGGCGTTGTAAAAAATTTCACTGAGCTAAATTACTTATTACAATTCGAATAACGCTGATTACGATTTTTGGCGCGATCCAATCTAGCGAATAATTCGATGCCGATTAATGGAGAAATCTGTTTTGTAAGCATGCGTCTTTCAATGAACGATTTTTAGACGTTGTTAGCCAACATTCTCCTCAATTGTGTTGAATTAATTTATTTATTGACCGTAAGCTTTTATAGGCTGCTTCATTATCTCCGGGGCTTTTCAAAAAAAGTTTTAAAGCGGTTACCAAAGTGTTTTGAACTAATACCACAAAAATTATATTCTACAGCACGATCGAGAATGATCTTTAATCTTGTCCACTCACAAAACTGTATCATATTTACAAGCCACTTTTGTAGCCTAATTCATGTAAATGAAATTCAGTGCAAAAGGGCTCGAATAAATGTAAGAGACAATGGTTCGTGTCGGGAGGGTTGTGTGAAACGGACTATAGAGCTTGACTATGTAAAATTCGCAGTGGATGTAATATCGCATTTGCCTTAGTAAGCTTATATATGTAAAAGAAATTAGAGAAATACATAGCGTCTAAAAATGAGATCGCTTAAAAATTATTTGAAAGTGATTTAATTAAATAATTACAGAGATTCATACCGATAAAATAGAAATTTAAAAATTCCAAATTATAGAAATTGTAAATTATAAGCCTTTTTTACATTATAAATTCCCTTATCCGAAAATTATTATATAAAAAATTAGCATAAAAAATGTGCGTTACGCATTCTAAGCGACACTTGGACATTGGCTCCAATTGACCTCTTTCCGCCGAACGCAATATCCGTCGTATTTGTTCAGAAGCCTGTGGAGTCAAAGAGTGCGTCGAAGCTATTAAGTGATAAATAGTGTCCGCTGCGTTTTCGCCCATTCGCAATTTGAACGGAAGGTCACTACATTTTAAATTTGAAAATATAACATTCGTAAAAAGAATTGACGTACCTACTTTTGGAATCGGGGACCTACGTACCTTTTAGTCAAGTACGTACAACGGTGTTTTAAAAGAGATAACAACTTATTTTCCTGACTCTCTAAGTCTAAGGTGAGAGTGATCGGGCACTTTGAAAAACAATTCCGGCGAAATAGAGCCGGGCTTCTCAGTATGCCAAGTTATTATGCTTCGTTTAAGTTTAAGAATTGGCTTTGTAGCCTTTTCAGACAATAAATCGCATACACACAACAGGGTGTTCGGTAAAAAGGACAAATTTTCTTTCACCTTAGCCCATGGCGCAAACATCCTTGAACATGCCAAGAAAAAATTACAGTACATCACTTAAGGCTAGTTGTTTGACACCTTATTAAATAAATTCAACCGAGCATTTACTTCTGTCAATTTTTCATTTTCACAATGCATATTATTCATGGAACATATCTTCCGATTACAAATGTTTTACTTATAAGCTTTAATAAGTCTTATTTTTGTATTTTAGCGATTCCTTATATGTAACAATTTTAAATAAAGGTTCGCCATTGGTAGTCCGAAACCAATCTTTGCACAACTATAATCTTTACATTTGCGCAGCAAGAAATGATGCTCTTAATAAACCGGTGACTGCACAAAAACCGTGCCAGAACCTGCTTGGAATAAATTATTTATGCTCAAAGAGACGCCTTTTTATAGTCTGTTTCACATAACTTTAGGCATAAATTTTAAGAATGATCGGCAATAGGCCGACATATTACGATTACTATATATAAGATCAATGCTATAATCGCAATCTGTCAGCTTATTGTCGAATATGGTTTTTAAAACTTATGCACAAACTCGTGTGACGCGGACTAAAGTTTTTAATTTTTTTTAAATTTTTCAATTTTTAATCCTAAAAAGTGTAATAACAGCTTAAACCGGGTCTAATTTCTTTTCTTTAGCAAATGTACGATACTGAGGCAAGATTACTCAAATAATTTTGATATTTATACCTTTAATTTGCAAAACACCAAGTTTTAAACGGAAATTCGTGTTCTAAACCGATGGTTAAAGTACGACTCCTGGCACAAGATTGACATTATTTGTATGAAAATCGTCTTTGAAACAGTATTATTAACTTTGCTTAGGTTAAAAAAATTGTCGTTCTTTCCGACCACCCTTTACATATGCATACTCGCGGATCAACTAGATAGTCCCACAGCTCAAGATTCAAGTGACAGAGTCAGCAAGAGGTTTTAGTCATCAGTCCAAGTACCGGGCGAGACAAAACTAAAATATTGGAAATATGGTTTACGCTTATTCATTAACAATTTATAACCAGGAAAGAAAAATGCTCCGATGTAACAAAAAGGACGAATATACTTGGAATTACGCATCATTAAGGGCATAAAAGGAGGAAACAAGGGAAACATTGCCTACGAATGCATGTGAAAGTTGTAAATCGATGTTTATATATTCTGTGGCCGGCAGGAGTTGCACCTCCGACGGAAAAATAAATAATATGAACAGCTTATTAATAAAAGAGAAGCGATCACTAATCAAAAAAGGACAGATGGTGCATTCTAACGCTAGCACTAGTCACGTAAAAACACCATAAACTACTACAGTAATCTATTGACCCCTGATGCGAAATCTTTTATGGAGCCATTGATGATTAACTAAATCTTGCTTAGATACTGAAAGAAAAATTTGATATTGATAAGAAACTGAATCGGTTATTAAAACACATCAAAGCTTCCTTATTATCTCTTTTTCTGAGGCAGTGAATAACGTTTTTGTGAAGGCGCGTTTTTTAGAAGCCGCAGAATATACTCCGATTTTTTGCGTTTCTCAGCGGAAGTCGCATTTTTAGTTGATGCTTGCAACTTTCTCAGGCATACATAGGTAACTTTTCCCTAGTCCCCTCCTTTTTGTATCCTTAATGATTCGTAATTCCAAGTATATTCGTCCTTCTTGTTATATCGGAGCATTTCCCTTTGCTTAAACCTTACTTTTAATTGACATGATTTGATCAAGTAACTCATTAAACACATACGGTAGCATGCTACAACAATGAGAGCAGTTCAAGAACGCGGGAAACAATATTAGTCTGAACATCCGCATTATCTTTTTTTAAACAAGACAAGGCCATCTTACCTTATTTAAACAGATCAAATGTATACAGCATAAATTTTACCCAACTAATGGGTATAAAGAACACTCACATTCAAATTTTTAATCCTAACGTAATATCATTTGAAAAAAGCTTTTGCAATACTCCGATCTAAAGTTAATTTTCAGTGTAAACTTTATACAAGTACTGAGTTTAAAGAAAACATACAGTCAGATTCGTAATCCTGACCTTTTCGGGACATTTTTTGAACAAATTTACGCTTTGCAATGCTCTGGAAGTGCAATAAATTTGTAGTGTAAACTTAACGTATTCAAAATACATGAATAGTGTAGACATTACACAACTACTAGGTGTAGAGAATTCTAACAGTCAGATTCGTAATTCTGATGTTACATAGCACATTAAAAGAAATTAAGCTTCCGCAATGCTCTAGAACTTGAGTCAATTTTTACTGTGAACTTTACACAACCCTGATTGTAAAGAAGATTCTGGCCGGATTCGTTATCTTGATATTACTCTGATATTCCGATCAATATTTATGAAAAAATTGACTCCCCCAACGGTCTACAGACAAATAAACATTAAATGAAAGCCATTTTACACCATGTTGAGTGTAAACAAACGCGCTCGACTGACGTATCACGTATGACCCCTGGTACATTTTTAAACTTTTGATCATGTTCTGACTCATAAGCGGAAAAGTTGTCAGAAAAAAACAAGACAGAAAGACGTTTAACACTCCGGTTTTTGACTTTACACCTCCCGAAAAAGCTCAATATTAATGTAAATAAACACAATTCGCTTTGATGTATACCCCTTAGTGAGTACTTTATTTTTATTCTATTCGACTTATTATGACTTCTTAACGTTGAAATTTGCGATAAAAAAGGACAAAATCATGTTTTTCCACCATCCACCACAATGAAAACTCAAAAAATCTAAAACCGACTCCTTATCGAGTGTAGAGAAATTCGGTTTAAACTAGTTTGTAGACTTTGAATTGTACTACATTTGTGTGCGGAACCCTTCTGTTCCGCAAAATATTTGAGATATTGACCAATCAAAAAAGAGAAAAAACTTTTTCACCCTATGTGACACCCCTGATTTCAAGCTTTACACTTCAAAAAATAACTCAATATTGAGTTATTTCAAACCCAATTTGCCACGACGTAAAGCCCTTAGAACGTACTCTAATTTGGTTCCATTCAATTTGTCTCAGACTCATAACCGGAGAATTTGACAGAAATCTGAGACAAAATCCGTTTTTTTACACCACCCACTAGAGTGTAAAGTTTGAACCCTTAGATCTAACTTCTTATTGAATGTAAAAAAGTTTGGGGGTTAGCCGAAGGTAGCCCTTAAAAGGTGGTACATTTCCATAAATAGGTTTTTGAGGGACTCTTATACAAAGAGCCGTAAACAAGTCGAAAACTCGACTAAAATTTGTTTTTTCAACCCCAGATTTTTTCACTCTTTACGCTGCCTCTCCGGAAATAAGTCATTTAAAAAATCTTAAAATTGTTCAGAGCAAATTCTTGCCTACATTTAAAAAATCAGACTAAACAGAATGCAAAACTGAGCTAGAAAAGTCGTTTGACCGACCAAAGTTTTTATGTTATAACGTTTCAATAAAACATTGCACGCTCTTTACACACCGGGTATTGATTTGAAAAAAACAGAAAAACATGGTAAGCGATTTTTTTATTATCTATCTTTAAAAAAACGGCACAATACAGAAGTGCCCTGTGTGGCTGTAGGAGAAAATGGGTGGAAATATGCATTTTTGGGGTACCGAAATATATTTTAGGTACGCGCTAAAGCGCTACCTATGATTCAAGTCCGTCAAATGTGGACGGTCAGCCAGTGAGCCTTGTTTGCAATGGCCTAAAAATGTTCGAATGACCCAAAAGCTGTCAATATCCCTACAGTTTCTGATCAATTCTAACGCTTTCCTCATTTTGCGTCATGTTTCCAAAAAAAACTTTTTCCATTTTTCCACTCAGGTATTCAAGACATACGAACCCCTTTCCCACTTGCACGTCTGGGTCCTAACTGATTGCGCTGTACCTAAATCAGATTTAAGATCGTCTCAATTAAGTAATGCCATTAAATAAATCGATGCTTTTTGCGTGTTATTTAGGCAGGCGTACATATCAGAATCTCACTTTGTAGAAACATGATGCAAAACTAACCGAATATCAAGATCTATAGTAGTGTCAGTTTGCACGCAAACATGGGCGAAATGGCCCCTATTTCCGTATTGAATGCGCGAGTGATCCTTTATAAAATACGAAAAAGCACAAGCCTGACGCTGATCGCGGTGTTTCAGCCAACTGGTTACCTCGATCATATTCGCACCACTGTCTAATAAAAACGATTCAGAAAAATTTTGCACATTGTTTGGCGAAAACAAAACATTCTGTTGGCATTAGTTAGACACGTCGACACCATGCATGGGCGTGGGTGTCTGGGGTCTGGCTGGACTTCCCCACCCGAGAATTTGGCGTAGCCCCCAAATTGATCGCTTAGAATTGAATTTCCGATGCAATTTTTTTACTATTTGGCCCCATCGACCCCCCAGAATTTAGCTGCTGCCCATGTATGGTCGACACCCTTTATTTTTCGCAATTTTCGAAGAGTACGAGTATGATTGTTTTTATGTACCTATCCAGACATTTCAGCAAAACGAATAGACGAATAATAGAATATTTCAAATTAACCGAGTGAATCTTGTCTCGAATTAATCGAGTAACGCTTATTTTTACTTCAATTTTGAGCGATTAATTTGACCAATGTTTATTTTTTATATTTTTCATAATTTTAGTCGTCGGAACATGTCAAAAATCTCTGTTCGTCGAAACATGCCGAAAATATTCCATTCAATCCAGTATCAATCACTGTCATTTTTGTAGGTCTCGAATTGTTGATCTCACTGACCTGAAAAGTCAAATAAATCTTACGCGAATTGGTAGAGGCTGACTGGCGACTCAAAAATGAAGTTCGCCAAGAAATTTAAATCACGTTGCAAAATGTTCGCACACAATAATAACATGGTTACTCTGTTACGTCGTCTATGGTAACTAAAGAAATAAAATCGATGTTTAATTAGGGATCCAGGAATTGATTTAGGTATCCTGAAGAAAATGACTAGGTTCGCCATTTTTCGAAAATTGCGGACTATAAAACGGGGGTGTCTGTCATAGATGCATAGCAAGGGAGGGGGTACAGTAGGTCTCTAGGGGTGGTGCATATAATGAGTTTTTGGGTCAAAGGTCAAAATGACTTCAAAAACAAGTTCGAATGTTAAACTAGCGTTAAAACGATGTTATTCCACAGTTTCTAATCAATTTTAAGCACTTTTTGAGAAACATTTTGATTTTCATCGCTCTCTAGTCTTCACTTTGCCTCATTTTTTCAGAAAATTTCTCATTTTTCCATTCTGAAGAGTTTTCAGACCCCTGAACCGCACAAGTGCCCTCTAGTGTCGATGTACTAAACTATCGATACCCATAGTATTGCGCATTCGAGGCACACGGCATTTTCTCACAAACTGACAAATTGACACATTTATGCTTGTGACTTTTGCGTCGATACTCAGGAGAAAAGTAAATACATTAATAAATAATAGGGATATATTGGTCTTCAGAAAATTTAGTGCAAATTACATGATATTATGCACCTAAAGTGTAACTACTGGTCGAAGTGAGTACACCTCTGTCCATCATATTGAAAAATTCTGTAATTTTAGACGTTTTCATCTTGAATATTTAAAAGTTTAAACATTTTTCGAAATTATTATAATGCTCTCTTCAATGAGCTATGTATGATGATTTTTATATTTGATATTTCTCTTATAATTATATTTATTGTATCTCTGATATTTTTTAATTCTTTTAGGAATTTCATGAACCTTCAAAAATATTCATTGTGCGCTAAAAATGACGTGGAGCAATAAGTAGATGCCTGCGATGCGAAGTGCACGTTATGCGCTTATGTACCAATCAGGCTCTTATGAATTAATCAATCTACAGCAAATTGTTTTGCAATCGCTTGCGATTTTTTTGCGAATCTACGTTCCAGCAGACATGTTGAAGTGGAGATTTATGCGGCAGGCAGAATACCACCAAGGTTGTTAACTACAAATAAGTCAGACAAAGAATAACTTATAGACTACTGTTATTGAGTTTCAAAGTATCTAAGTAAGAAATAAATTAGAATTTCAATGGTGAAATGTTGTGCATGACAAATCGCATTGCCTTGCCTTCATCGTTGATAGCGAGCTTAACCATAATTTTATTTAACAAAGTTTGAAAGCGATCTATATGTTGCTGGTGCTCAATAAGCTGCCGCTCTAGTGCAATAATTCGATTTTGACATTGGCTCCTGGTGACAGTCTCGCGCTTCTCGAAGCCAAACGGCACCTGAAATCGATTACACAATAAAACAAAATAAAAAACAAGCCAACTTCACGCATGACAAACATAAGGGGAAGCAAGCGCCAAAATTCTAGGGGTAGGTTCAAGATTTTTCAAAGGTCAAAAAATGGTTTTAAGAATGGTGGTTTGGCGAAAAAACACCATTTTTCAACGTTTCATCGAGCACTATCCATTGGCATCAAAAAATTGCGAAAAAACCAAAAAAATTTTCAAAAATTGAATTGTAGGGGTATTTTGGTTTCTGGGAGGTATTCGGACTTCTGGGGAATGCACACCCCCAAACCCCCTCCGTCCCACTCCCACGTGTGATGACAAGTGCCAATTACCTCCATAATGATTAATCAAAATTTTGAAACGAGAGAATTCGCTTCGTCATTTGAAACAAACCGATTATCAACGAGTATTTTTAGCATCTCGCGTTTATAATGACATACATCTTTATTGATACCTCATGCACATAAAAATGGATAATCACAACTTTTTTATAAAAGTGCTTGGAATCGATCATAAACTGTTAATTATGGCATTTTATACGCTATTGACATTTTAACTTTTGAAAATCATTTCTCTTATTCATCACTGTTACTCATATCTAATTCACTGTGTATTTGTGACCTTGCGCTCTCAATATTAGAACTTTCTGGATTTTTTAAACGTTTGAAAATGTTTTCTGAATATCGCTTGCTATTCTGAATATTTTATCCATTGTGTATTATCACTTGCCAGTATTTTTACATTATTGTAACAAAATTATATATTATTGACTAATAAGCAATCAGAATTTCGATTCATTCAAATATTGATAGCGATTTGGAGACTTGTGATGCCTGGTACAAGGACATGGATGTGCAGGAAACAGTAAAGGGACCTGCAAGTTCATTGTCTGATGATGTCATGTCATACGAGCTGGAAGTGGCCAGTTTGATTGATGATATCCGGGATGTTGATATATTATGAATTGGGTGAGCCAACCGAACAGCGGGTCCGGCGGCTGAATAATATGGCCATTTTATGCCACCTATTCTTCAAAAACTTGGACCACTTTAATATTTCGGAAGAATCGCCGAACATTTTTGATTAAGCCATTGCCGAAATATTGTCTGATTTGCAGCCTACTGATTTGATTGAAGCCGAGATATTCCATCCTTGACTCGATAAGCCGGTGCTTATTTCATCCCGCCGGCAAGAATTAAATTCATTAAATTAAATTTTAAATTCATGGCGAACAATTTGTACACATATTTGAATGTGTACAACAGTCCAACAAGGAAATGGACCTGAATATGCTCGATATTAAGCCGACTCAAATTAGCCTATCAATTGGTCAGGGGCGCTGCTACACTTCGCGCTCCATTATAAGCCTGGAAAAATGATTGAACGCCTGTCATTGCTTTATTCAAATTGAGAATAAAGACAATTTGGGCCTATCTTACACCCTAGTGTTTGGCCATGCACATACTATGCATAAAGCCAACCTTGCCAAAAACGATTACAAAATCGATATCAAAATTTGGATATGGACGATACAGGGTGCCGCAGAAGAGTCAAATATTGGGAGGCGGTTGCCTTGATGTAGCAAGCAGGACTGCAGGATCATCGAACATCCTGTGGAAATATTGAAACTTATTGTCTTTCAAGCCGCTATGCCTGAATTCTAAATCAAGGCATTAAGCAGGGACTTCTGTAGAGCATGATATTCCAAGGTCCTCCTGCGGCCTACAACGTACATTTATTCCATCACGGTAAAAATTTTAAGGTTATCACATCAATGGCCGCATTCTTTTGCCATAGTTACTACCATACATGCACAGCATGGGAATTCTAGGGGGGTGAAAACCTAAAGTGCCTTTTTTGAGCCCAAAAATGGCCGGTACGCGTTGAAAAATATCGTTTTTTGGCGTTTCTGACGATACTCTATCCTTCTAGAGCATAAAATCATGAAAAAATGTCGAAAAAAGTCAAATAAATAGACCAATATATCGCTTAAAACATGAATATATGGCGCGAAGCGCCGAAAATTTGGCGATTTTGAGCAAATAGATAGCTAAAAACCCTTAAAAAGACACTTTTTCTACCAATTTTCAGGTAAGTCTAGGAAACTTTTGAAAAATCGCCAATTCTGGGGGAGGGATGAAAAATTTTTTACGGGGGAGGGTGGGGGGTTAAAAATGATTCTGCGGGGGGTGAAACCCCCCAAACCCCCCAAACCCCCCAAGATCATGTACATATGGTTACTACTGCAAAGATTACAACAAGGCCTATAGTAACATTGAATATAATCATTGCAGCCATACGAGGGCAGCAATAAAATTCTGGGGGGGTGTGCAAGATTTTTCAAGGGACAAAAAATGGCCTTAAAAATGGTGGTATGGCGAAAAAACACAATTTTTCGAGGTTTCTTATCGAGCATCTATCTATTGGCATGAAAAAATTGCGAAAAAACGAAAAAATTTTCAAAAATTGAATTATGGGGGTATTTTGATTTCTTGAGGGGGGGTATTTCGATTTCTCGCGGGGTGCATACCCCTAGACCCCCCACGCACAGGAATGATTGTAGCGCCAATGCCCTTGGTGCCATTTTGGACAATGCCCGGACATCATACCTTTGATTATGTGCCCCAACTGCAATTGATTATTTAAAAGGGGCTTTTACTTTAATAATCATAAGGAGGAATGGGCTGACTCGTCCACTCGCGATTGCCTCCATAAATGCTCAAATTGTGGCCAACACCTATGCGGCACAAAAAACATTATTACTCATCAATGCGACCACTACTATTATCGTACATTCCACCAAAACAAGCCTTTGGAAGACCATCTATGCTATATCTTTTGCACACCAATGATTAAGGATAGTGACGCTATTCTAGCATAGGATACTACTTATTGGTAACTTTTGTAGCCCGATTCATGTGGATTAAATTTAGTAAAAAAACCCGTGAGAGACAATAAGAACAAGCATTCGGGTAGACGGGGAGAAATGGAGGGGTGTGGATCTCCAGAATAGAAAAATCGGAAATTTTTATAATAAAAATAAATAAAATTTGAATAATTTCTTCCAAAGTACTAGACATTGACCAGAAACTATGAATTATCGTACTTACAACGCTATTTTAGCATTTATAATAGTTTTTTAGATGATTTTGCTCCAAAAAAATCAATTTTTAACTCTGTGCATCTATGACTAAGAATCGTAATTTTCTATAATACTTCCATGTATTCAACATGCGTGCATATGTAGATCGTATTTGCACTAATGTTTACTGCCTCTTAAGTTTCCAATGCCTTTTTCTTTCACCGTGCCAAATGAAAAAGATGCACATAATCGCTTCTGAAAAGGAAGATTCAAGCATTTAATGATAAATGTGAACGCCTTCCGGCCAAAAATAGGGCTATGGTACATTTCCCAGTTGCAAGAGTCGGCTGCACCGAGAAATGCATTCGACCCCACTTACAGAATGATAGCAGTAACTTGGACAACAACGACAACAGGAAATGCGATGCAAAGAATCTTCTAATGATTTAAGCTTCATGCGAAGTTCGACAATTATCGTGAGTTGCTCGCAAAGAGGGTCCTAAGAAAGTAAAAAATCGTATCACGAGAAAGAAAGCAACCATGTAAAGTTTTTGTGTTCATACGACGCAAACGTATGAAAAATGAGTTTTGCCTATTTTTTATTCATTAACCCAGCAATTAATGGATATCGTCCACTTAAATTATGGACCGTCACATCCTAAAGCTAAAAATTGACTAAAGGCAGTGGCGAATCCAGGATATTCTGACAGGGGGACTTCTAATGTTCCTTTTAGTATTAAAAATTTTTGTTGATTCATATTTTGAGTTGTTGGCAGACAGAAAGGAATTGGAAATGCGACAAAAATCTGTCTTTACACCACTAGATTCGTAACTCTTTACATTCCCCGTCGAAAATCGATGCGAAATTCAAAAAAACGAAGAAGAAAATATCTATTGAATTATATCTTCTACAATTCTATACTGCTAAATTGCATGTCACATTTACGCAGAGTTCTTTAGACGCTGGCGGAAAAACCACAGAAAATCGCTATATGTTATAAACATTACGGCAAAACTTTACACATTCATCGCAAACTCAATATTGAGTGTAAACAAAAAAAGCGCATAATCTGTTTTCATTATCTATCTTTTTAAAAACCCGCATCTCCCAGATGTGTCCCGTCACAGCTGTAGAGGGGTTCATATGTTGGGGGTATCCAGGTACGCGCTAATGCGCTACCTATGATTAAAAGTATTATAGTATTCGTAGATCGGGTTGGTTGATGTTACGAAGGCGTGTTAATCCTCAAATTAAAATAAACAGTGCCATTACAAATGCTAAAAAACTTGAGTGGAACGGGAGATTCAGTGGTTCAACGAAGTGAACTATATTTTGATGACTTTATACAACACTTTTCAAATTTTAAACACAAAGGCGAAAATATTCAGGGTTTAAGATTGCAATAGAGCTTACGACAATCAATGGTAAACTTATTGGAACCGCAAACGATTTGCAGCCTACATACCATGATTTTCCTGAAAGTTAAATTCAAATTTGCGCAAATGGTCAACTTGATGCATTCACGTAGAGGGGGTAAAAATAAAAAACATGAATTCGTTCAATCAAGCCGTCTCTAAATATTCGGGCATTAACATTTAATTTGCAATGCGCGGAAAAGTTCTCTAACAGCACTAGATACGATTCTTAAGAAAAAGCAAAGCGTATTCAAAGACAGTGTATTGTGGTATGTTTTCGGAACCATCCTGATAACGCAAAATCTCATTCTTGCATAGAAGTTAAGAGAGTCGACAACTGCCCAGCATTTGACAAATGGTAAAATGTGTCCTTGGACGTTCAACTCGTCGAAAAGCCGTGATATTAATGTGCATCTGGCCGACGTCTCGACTAGCATCACAGTTTTCAAGAGGAATGAGAAAAATATTGCTGTTTAAATGAAGCACGTCGTTATTCTTGCTTGAAAAAGAAAAGGAAAATGGAAAATTTTCTACAAAAATAAATCGTAAATGGTCGAAACTGTTCTGCAAAAATGCTACTTGATATACATCTGGTTAGAATTTAAATAATTAATCAAAGTTAATTAAATCAAATTAATTAAAATACGCTTTTAAAAGCTATTTTGACTAAAAAGTTTTGGCTGAGCCTCCAGATCGGCAATGTTTGGCATCAATGGTTACGCTGAAAAATTGTAAATTACGTCGCGCAAATATAAAATTAATAGTCAACAGGCAGTTCTACTTACTTAAGTCAATAATTGAGTTACTAATTGAAGCCCTTTTTTGCGCCCTCCAAACGTGCACGATTAGTTAGAAGGCAAAAGCTTAATGCCTCTTTTCAAATACGGCCGCCCCCTAATGCCAAATTCACGACAACGAGCAATGTTGCTTAAAAGCAATTGGGCAAATAACCTCCATACGAGATGCAATTATTTTTTTTGTCATTTTCGGTCTTTCTACCTACAATGCATAGCAGTAGCAGTGTGGTGGCGGATCCGGAATTTCCGTGCGGTACCCCAGTTTTTCGAAAACAATCAAAAATACAAAATGATTTCTAATGCATGTATTTTTCAAAAACTCAAAATTTAAAGCTTTTCTAAGCAAAAAATGCTTAAATTCCTTTAACTATACTAGAACTCGACGGTAAGCAAGAAAAATTGGTGAAATTCAGACCGAGAGATGTTTAGAGTCAATTTTTAGTACTTACATACTTATTTCCGGTTTTTTGGTTAGAGGCCAATTGTTGTAGCATTTTATGCGAAGCGTAGAGAAAACTTTTAGAATTTATGCTTAAAATGGAAGAAAACTAAAAAAATATGGCTTCCAGGCTGCCGAGAAAGTGCGTAATGTAAATAAGAGAAATTATTGATAAGAAATGCAAAGTACTTATCAATACATTATCTCCTCACTTATCTTGGACCATTGGAGTAAGGTGCGGGGGCGGCAGGCGACAAACGCCCCTCCAATAACCCAACATAATGGGCGAGATAAAGAATGGACATGTAATTGGAGACATCTTTGGTCATCAGGATCAGAATTTCTCAATTTCTTCCGGCGATTCGCAATCGCGCCGAATAAAACGAATTAAGGACATTTACATCGGCGGCCTAGAAGCCACATTTTGGTCGAATGGATTTAAAACAATTTCAAGAGCAGAAGCTGCTATCCCAACATATGTAGTTTTCTGTTTTTTCAAGCATAACTTTTAAAAGTTTTCGATGTATTGCGCTAAATGCTAAAAGCACAGGCAATCGAACAGCAATTCATGCAAATAAACGTTCTTCCGTCTAAACTTCACGAATCTTTTGGCGCAGAGTTAAAGAAACTTAATTATTTTTTGCACTAAATTATCGAAAATTTCAAAATTTTCCGGGAAACATTACTCCAAACGCGATTTTAAATTAACGTAAGATGCCGAAAAGGAGCGCTTCCTCGCATGTTAAGTACAAATGTTTAGGTCTATTTTTGACTGTTTTTGGAGAACTTAAGGTACTGCCTATAGGAAAGTCCTAGATTCACCAGTGAATGACCTCCATAAATTCGTCTCAGATGCGTAGTGAATGCCAGTATGCGCAAATTCGAGCCGAGCTATTTCTTTCAACATGTTGCATCACAAACACGAGAAAATCAATTTTTGTCGCAAAATAAGGTAGGTATATATTGTTTAAAATTGGCTGAGTAAATCTACGTAGATTTTTATCAAAAAACCACCTTTTATATGAATGTTCCGTCCTTTTAGTATTGGATAAAAAACGATTTTTTAAAGATGTCACCTACATATATATTTTTCTTTTTTAACAATCCTTTCCGAAGCTTGGCACTTCGAACAACAATTATCTGACGATAATGCTCTGCTATTTCTTAAAAATAATATGGCTCTAATGGTTTCTGGTGAATCTAAGCGTTTTTGCAGAAAAAGTTTGAAATAATAGGAAGTCATAAATATGATTAAGTAAATGAAAAAAAGGAGATAAGAGAGGACAAAATTAATATAGAAAAATAAATAAATAAATGAAAAATGAATAAACGTGGCATGCTGTTAGTATAAAAGAAACAAAAAGACGCGATATGAGAAATTACGGGTTATACGAGGCGCAAGAGTCTAAGTGAAACGAGAAGAAGTAAGCAGGAGTATATACAGAAAAATACACAAAAAACATGAAAAATCATATGAACTGGCGGGATCATCAGAGAGAACTAGGTTGCTACAGTTTCGTGCCTTTAATCCTCTGACTGTCAAAGCAACCGTAATAAATTGGCCTTCAGTCTGCACTATTTTTCCAGAAAATTTCATATTTTTCCTTTCTTCCGGAGAAAAGACCCTAAACATCCCGTTGTTCTCAACGGGCCACTCTGCCTAACTTTTTTTGCAGAGCACGGTTAGTGTGCTAGAGGCGAGGGTCGGTCAGTATGGATCATCAGAGAAGCGAATCAAAATATGGGCATAAGTGATAAAATAGCGTAAGGACCTTAATTATGTTAATTCGTAGTTGCTGATGAATTTCAAAAGTCCTGGCAAATTTTTTAATTAAATTTATTTTCTGTCTCCTTTTAGTCTTATTTCTATCGAAAATTTTCCATTTTTTAATTCTAAGGGAATACATCTACCAGGTGTGCACTTCTGATCGAAGTTCCGCAAGTATATGAATATACAAAATGTACATGGGGTGTCTCATACTTAGCTTGCACGAATTTATACGCAGGAAAAGCATCGAAATTTTGTTCAGAAAAATTCCACCACGTGCACAGGTATAAACAACCAACTATGATTCAGTAAATTCGCCCCTACTTCTGAAAATTTGTTTTGACCTATACAGTAACTTTTTATCTTATTTCGACATAATTGACAAAAGGGTAAAAATTGTTTATTTTTCAGTTGTGTTTAAACTTTTGACTTATTATAATTCACTGAAAAAATTGCAAAACATCAAAGCGAGTGAAAGTCGATCGCAAAGGTATCAAAGTCGGTGGGTCATTCAATTTGACGACGTTCACTACTTTTGGCATTTTCCCACATGGTGTCTTATCAAATTAAAAGGTCTACAGTGTCCTTAAACATTCAAGATAAGAAAAATATTACATTGATACATTTTGCGCATTGCTGAAATGAGACCAAAAGTCCAGTCGGAATACTGCGAATGCATGTAATGTTGAACGAGGTAAATATGATAATACATTGTAATTATCTTAATGATCGTTTTCAAACAAAATTTCAATGCTTTTTCTACTTAGCGGGTCGAAATTTTGTATTTTTTCAGAAAGTTCTCGAAAACCAAAGTCATAGTGAAATACGTATGTGTCACCTGTGTGCGGTAAATT
This sequence comes from Mermis nigrescens, assembly GCA_036768485.1. Taxonomy (NCBI): domain Eukaryota; kingdom Metazoa; phylum Nematoda; class Enoplea; order Mermithida; family Mermithidae; genus Mermis; species Mermis nigrescens. Next base: position 1,306,357 of record JAVLUZ010000124.1, read on the forward strand.
CCAAAACAAGAATGTATCGAGTTGCTGGAATATTTCGCAGTGCTGTACCAAATTTCGCAGCCCAAATGTGGATTCAGGCGAAAACCCTCAATCTTAAAAGTCCATGTATAGAATTTTTGCTTTAAAATGGATGTAGGATACTAAAAAATACCGAGTAACGATCATAAAAAACCTCAAGATTTATTCAACTGGGAATTTGGGAATTTTAGTAGCAGGGTTACGAACAAAAACTGTAGTCGATTGATGCGGTGCAGTCCAAGAAGAATCTTAAGATAATAATGCACTATGTAAAAACTCACAATTTTTTTTATTACCTTCTTACATTGCATACGCACTACTTCTAACATTCGAAAAATTATCCATAATGATTGCAGTACTTTTTCTTTCTTTAGAATGCTTTATTGTGCAGAAAGGTTTTCGCTTAGCATCGCGTTGTGTATGATCGCAATGCACATAAAAACAGAGACATAGCCAGGATTTTGATTCGGGGACAAGGGCATGTAAAACATTTCTCAAGGGTGTTTTGCATCAATACCTGGCCATTTCATTATTCAGGGCGCCCCCTCTGCAATTGCAGAGCCCCGGAAAATTTTGAATCTTGGTAACCTGAAAATAGTTGAAGTTTATTAACTTATAGATTCGCCAAACTTTTTTCGACTGCTAGCCTCCAGTGAAATGCGTTTTCCGCTTCTGCTCGGTGCAGCAACGAATCACTATAATATAAATCGCTTATAAAATACATAAAAATTTATTTTTGGCCATTTTGTTTTCACCGTTTTCATGTTAAATACTTGACTTTCTATTAATTAGTTAAGAAACCAGAAAATGCGTAAAGCATAAAAAAATTTAGTCACCCCTGCTAATTAAAATGACGTTTGATATCATTGTAATGAGAAGAATAAAACAAAGAGTTGTTATACTGACGCAGTAAGATTTCCACATTTTTAAAATAATGCCAAACAAGCATTTAGAGCTTCATTCATTGGATAAATTGTACATTAAATCACAAGTGTAAGTGTTTAAACTACTTAAACACTTATCTGATTTATTGGGATGCTGCCTACCTAGGCTACCTAAGCGCTGGTCTGGTTGCTGTGCGTATAAAGGTCACGAGGCAGCCTAGGCCCTGGGTCTCAACAACCCGAACCGTACACCCTTGTTTACCCCAGGCAGCTACGCCTAGATACCAAAGTCAAATTACTTATTTAACCCCAACTAAATACAAACGCGCTTTAACTACTAAGATCTCCGACCAAATCCTATTCCCCAAGGTAGGCGTCAGGATATTTACTTTTACCTTGTCATCTGACTTTGCAATATGGCCGGAAGAAGGCTTCTAGTGCAAGGATATGAATCCATAACAACCTAGAGCTCTTATCAGACAAGTCATCTTTGAAAATAATTATCTTCTTTTGAAACATTTTTTGGAATAAAGAAAATAAGTCTTTTACAAAAGAAAAATATTTAGATGGGCTCAACCTCGTCGTAGTTGATTTACTTTAATGCTGTTAGATCACATACTAATCTAGTATAACTGACGATCGGGGGACCTATCATAAAGGATACTTATGCGCGTATCAGAATGACGACACTAAAATTAGCGCGTATCCCTGCGCTGGTTTTACTTAACGGCTGAATAAACCAGAAAAGGACACGAATATTAGAGCGAAACCGCAACAAGAAATTAGCATAGGTACATTTACGAGGAAAGGCGTTAAAATAGCAGGGAAAATAAATAGGCTTGTACAAAGGCATAAATGGAAAATGAGACCTAATAATTTTACTTAGTATAAATATAGTAAGTACTAGCAAAGAAAAATGCTCCGATGGAACAAAAAAGTTTTTCTTCATTGTTAAGGATGTAAAAGGAGGGGATTAGGGAAAAGTTCGCTATATGCGAAGAAGCCATAGGAATGTGCTAAACAGTTAAACTTCCCCTGAACAACGCAAAGATCGAAGTATATTCTGCGGCCTGTGCGCGTTTCTGCAGATTTTCCATGGTAATTTCGATTGAGATGGCGAGTATTTTGATTACTTTATTTTAGAAAATTTAAAGAAATTTTTTATGGTTTTTCATGCATACTATTGAGTTGGCCATGTAGGTGTAAAGTTTACACTATTATCTTTTACTCCAGAGCTTTGTGGAAGGTCAAGATTTCATTAAATAAATAATACATTGATTATTTAAAAGTCATGAAAGTGTCTTCAATGCTCTTCAATGAAACACTTCAAAACGTTTTGTGACTACACCCTTATTTTTCACAGACCGCCGAATATACTTCGATTTTTGCGTTGTTTAGGGGAAGTCTAACTATTTAGCACATTCCTATGGCTTCTACACATATAGGGAAATTTTCCCTAGTCCCCTCCTTTTACATCTTTAACAATGAAGAAATTCAAGTATATTTACCTTTTTTGTTCCATCGGAGCATTTTTCTTTGCTAGTTCCCTTCTTTTATTTAATAATTCAGGCCATATATCCATAGGTGGGCAGCGCCGAAATTCTGGGGGTGCAAGTAGCTGGATAAATTTATTTTTTCGTCTTGAACCCTTTACACTAAAATGATCACAGATCAAGTAATATTGCGTTAAAAGGGAAAAAAATTTTCGTTTTGAGACATTGTAGCCCTCTACATTATAACACTATTTACTGCACGGAAACCAAAATTGAGTTAGATAAGCTTTAGGATATGCTAACAGTAAAAAACCCGTATACTTGACACTTTTGTGCAACAACCATTGAATGTAGGGAAATTTTAAGGTCAGATTCGTAATCTGCAACTCAGGGGCAACATTTTTTAAAAAAATTGGCCCTCCGCAAATTGTTTGATACCCAATGCTCTAGGCAGAAAAGTGCTTCTCAGTGTAAACTTCTTGTTCTAATAACGCAATATTGGGTGCATAGAAACAAAATAAAACTAAAATCTGTAACGCTAAGGTCAGGGCACATTTCAAGCATAATTAGCATATTCCGCCTACTTAGTGGAGTAGCTGAAGAGCTGAAGAAATTTCGTTTTTTCGCCTTGAACTCTTTACACTAAAACGAACACAGAAAAAATTGGGTTTTGGGATATTGCCACCCTCTACATTATTAAACCAATTGGACTGCACATCAACCAAAATTGACTTAGATAAGCTGAAGGACACGCAATGAGTAAAAAACACGTATACTTTACGCTTTTGTGTAACAACCATTGAGTGTAAAGAAATTTCAAGTTCAAATTTGTAATCTACAACTCAGGGCAACATTTAAAAAAATTAGCCCTCCGCAAATTATTTGATTTTTCGGTTTACACTTTACATACTCATTGCTAACTTGGTATTGAGTGTAAACAAAACAAAGATATGCATCGAATTTTTAATTATCCATCGATTTAGAAAAATCGCACCTCCCAGGTGTGTGCCGTTGTTGCTGTGAGGAGGAGACACAATTTTCGCACTCGCTGTGATAAATATGTAAGAAAAAGGATGGCCAAGTATATTATAATTAGCGCTATCGCGCTACCTATGATGAAATAACGCGGTAACCAATTTGGTAACAAATCACATTTGAGTAAGCACCGATCTGGTTGATCAGTTTTGTGGTATAAAAAATATAAATTTAGGTGAATTTTGGATGATGAGGGGAGGAATGTGAAGTGTTGCTGAGTGTCTTTAAGATACCTGTAACAATTGTCAAAGAGGCTCTTTGATAATATCTTTGCAAGACGTTGAACCGAATTATCGGCGGTAGCAAAGCACGATTGAAGGATGAAGTAACGCAAATGAACCACGTGAGCGAAAAAGTTAGCAACAGGGTGTGTAGCTCCACTGCTACACTAGTTTGAAGCGCTTGAATATCCAGTGGCGTAGCTGGGCTTTCCAATTTCCGGGGGATTTCACAATTAAATACCTCAACAACTTTTCCTGGAAAGGCAAAAATAAGGCTCTTTTTTAGCTTTTCTCATTGGAGAAGGAAAAATTTTAAAAAATCAAATTTGATTTCAATTATATCAGACATATATGTGAATAAATAAGGCGCGAAGCGCTCAAAAATTGGTCTTATTAATTCAATAAAGTGCTAAAATCTATTCTAGCGGTTTTTCAGGTATGCTTTGAAAATTTCCAATTTTTTTCCTTTGAGAGACCCTTGTAAAATATATTCATACTTCCAAAATTTAGGGGGCACTAGTCCCCCTGTCCCAACTTCTAAAATTGAAAGTTTGCACTTATCGAAAAACAGCAATGATTCGACGCGAAGAACCGAAGAAATTTGATCGTCTTGAATTCAGTCTCATCCACAAACTATTGCACCATAAAATTTAAAAAAAAACTTCTGAAAAAATTCCGGAGGTTGGGCATGTGACGTGCCCCTATGCCCCGCTACGCCCTTTTAAAAACCTACATATCCTCTTACAGAGAACGAATAGATCAAAGATCACGGAGAGCAGTGCGGATTCAGGATTTCCTGACAGGAGGGGGAGGAACGCGTCACCCCAGATTTTTTGTCTCAAAATCCGTATATTATCCTTGATGTATCGCTTTTTTAGATAGACAGAATCATTTGTGATCCGAAAAAAGATGGAAATTTTCGAATGTTTTTTACAACAAAACGCACAAAAGAAGTGCAAAAATCGGCACAAAAACTTAATTGTAAGATGTAAAAAATCCTTATTCTGTACATAAACTACTCTTCTGATGCGAAGTAAATTCATCAGAGTGCCAAGGAAGTCAATAGGCCAGTAAATGTCGTCAAAGAGGAAAAATTCGAAATACCGTGATAAAAACGGCTAAAATCTTGAAAAACATAATAATCTATTGCGCCCAAGTATTTTTGACGACAGAGGGGAGCGGCTGCCTTGCATCAGCTACTTATCAGGCCTCGTCTTAGGCATCTGCTGAGTGTACGGCCGCACATGCCCCGGGGTCCCAAGGGGGCCCCCGAGGGCCCCTGATACGCTAAGCAAGGATAAGTAGTGGATAACGGGCGGTCGTCATAATCGTCTGAGCTTGCATTTTTGAACATCCTCGTTCAATAAATAGACACATGTTCATGAAAATTCAAAAAAATTTGGCACACAATTTTCTCTTGGCTTTTGTTTGTTTTTTGACAATGCATTTTTATAATGATTGACATTTTGCTTTATATATGCAAGCAAGTGTATTATCAAGAAACCTTTCGCTAGGTAATCGAAAAGAACTACATATATGTATGTGAAGTCTGAAAACCACAAACTCGGCGCATGGTCTTCACTTTAATTGAATTTGGCAGCTTGGGCGTAAGTTATGTTTTATCTTATGAATTATTTTCTCACAACAAAGGGTCCTTCAAAAAAGCGTTAATTCTTGAAACGCATTTGAAGAACCGTCAAAATTGATTTGACACACTTTTGAGCTAAAAAGTCCAAAATTCCAGGTGCTTTGCGCCGGATTTATTATTTTGGATAATTTTTATCTTCTGAACACCTGCAATTGAAGGAAGGCATTATAAATACGTCAAAATTTTCAGGCGCCTCGTGCTAATCCTTTATTTCCTGCATTGCTTTTTTATGCAATGACCATAATTGAGTATAAGGCAAGCTGAAAAGCTTTTAAGCAGGAGTTTGGGCTTCTATATAAAACTGAAATTAAATGTTTTTAAAAATTCTTTCAATAAATTTTTTCTACGATGTTTAGAGCTGGCAAAGAAACACTCGAAAATATCAATATTTTTGCCTACGTAGTTGTTGAGACTATTCAAATTCAAAATTTTCGTCCCCAAGAGTTAAAAGATCAACACTACCTGTTTTTTTTAGAAAAAATCTTAAAATTATGACGCTTTTTGCCAATACTTCAGTGAGCGTGTATTTGTAATATTGCTTGCTCAGCACAACTGCAGACAGTGATCCTTCTGTCTACGTAAATCTCAGGAATTTTCATATTCGGAATTTTTGCATAAGTTGATGAAATTCAAGCACCTTTTTACAGAGCAAATAGTCGAAAATTTTGAAATTGTACGGATCGAACAAAAGTAGGCAATTTAGAACGACGAAAATCGCTATTTTGCAAGTGAAAACCGAATCGCACTAATTTTCGACCGTTTGCGCAAAAGCTGGTGCGCCGGTGTCTGATGTTGAAATGTCCTACGTGTTAAAGTGTCTGGCTTTATCATTTCAAAGAAAAAATTGTTTAGTATTTGAACATTTTTAATTTTAATTTTTTTCACATTTTTTAACAAAAACGCGTAAATTGGTATTTTTATATACTTTAGCGAACCTTAAAAATAAATATTTATCCCCAAGAATTCTGCATATGAAAAGTGCTTGAAAACACTATTTTTCTCCCTTTTTTACATACAGTATGTTACTTTCGTTATATCACGAGATCGTTTTATTGACATTGCGCTTATTTTGTCCAGAATGGTATTATCTCGTTTCCACGCGTATCCCTTTTCGTTGCGCATCCCGTTTCCTCGTGCGTTCCATTCACACATGGGCGTGGGGGGTTTGGGGGAGGGTATGCACCCTCACCAGAAGTTGAAATACCCTTCCCCCAGAAATCAAAATACCCCGCCCCCCAGAAAAAAAATTTTTTTAGCAATTTTTTGATGCCATTGGATAGTGCTCGATGAGAAACGTCAAAAAATGGTGTTTTTTTCCGCCATACGACCACTTGTAAGACCATTTTTTGACCTTCAAAAAATTTTTCACCCCCCTACCCAAGAATTTTGGTGCTGCCCACCTATGGTCCCGTTCCCTTGCGCGTCCCAATCCCTCGCCAAATGATATAACGTGGAAATTACTTACTGCAGACAATCCCATTTCTTCGTGCGTCATAATTCCTCGCGTGTACCTTTTCTTCGCGCATCCTATTTCCTCGTGCGTCCCACTTGCTCGACAAATGATAATGAAGTGGTAGGTAACACTCATACTCGTGGAGGAAAGCGCATCCCACTTCTTCGAGTGTCCCATTTCTTCGCCTGTTCTGTGTTCTCGCGGGTCCCTACCTGCTTGAAATTCATCAATATGACTATCGGAGGAACTTTTCATGGGAAAAGACACCTTTCTATGTGAAATATACCTCTAATCCAGCTTACTCGCCATTTAATACGTAAAAATAATTGTTAGAATAAATTTTAACTTTGTTTTCTCGTGGACCAGGACTAAAGTTCCAAAACACGTGATTTCTTTATTTACTTTCTCAGATTGGTGCATTTGCTATTTATTACATCATTGTAACAAAAAGTCGTAAAACAGCACGCATTTCTATTTGACTGTTGCGAGTATTGTCCTCTCCTGGATCACCATTGTCACTGAACGAATCCATGCATCGCGATTTTATCCGTTCGTTAGACTAGGTTGCGTCTTAAAAATAACTCATGATTTTGGGGAATCAGTTTTCATATTAACTAAGCATGGCAGCTCGACTCTGCGGATATGCGAAAGCCGTACAATACCGAATTATTTTTGATTTTTTCAAAAGAATAAAAGTTCTCGTTCATCAGATAGATCTCAATCATTTTTCGGCGTTTCTCGTCAAGCTCTATCCATTGACATCAAAAAACTGCGAAAAAAACAAAAAATTATAAAAATTTAATTCTGGGAGGGGTATTTTGATATGTTTCGGTTTTTATCTTTGCTATTTTGCCTTCTGGGGAGATGGGAAGCGTGAGGATATGAGATTTCTGAAGTAATGGGAAACGCGAGGAAATGGGACGCACGAGAAAATGGGACACGCGAGGAACTGGGACGCACGAAGAAATGGGATTTTCGAAGAAAAGGGACACGCGAGGAATTGGGACGCACGAGGAAATGACACGTACGAGGAAATGGGATGTGCGAGGAAAAGAGGCGCGAGGAATCGGGGCGGCACAATCTCCAAAATACAATGATAACAAGTTTTATTTATACCAAACATTATTTATAGAGAGATTCAAACTTTGCGTTAAGATTGACAAAAAAATTGAATCTTCGCTGATAACACCTGCTGGTGAAAATTTTGTTGATGCTTTGCTTGAGTTGGATATTTTTCGTAGGCTAAGTAAGCTACGATTTGACTTCTTTTCATCGAATCCATTTGCAAAAACCTTTCGATTAACAGCCAAATTTTAAGTGTCCAGTACATAATTGCCAAAAATTCAGTTAAATAAATTGAGTAGATTACGAAATCGGCTTCTGCGCTTCTTCATCTATTATCCTATGTATTGGCATTTTGTTACGTTTCCTGATTGATTCCAGTCATTCTTTTGTTTTCTATTGTGCTCATCAAGCTACAAGTGGAATAAACAAATACAATTTGAGGTTAGTAATAAAGCAAAATGTGCAGAGCGTTCCAAGTAGGGTTGTTTTAGTAAACGATATCAAAACGAAAAATATCGCAAATGACGTGTTTTTTAAGCCGTCGTTGGCGAAACGATATTTTTTCGAGGGTCGTTGTTAACGAAAACGGTATTAATTTTAGGATATATTATCCTGAAAATAATGTTAGTTTTCATTTGATCCTGTTTGACTGCCTAACGAGAGTTTGCTGAGGAGACTGCTGGCTGAGTGGGAGGGAGGGTAAAGCAGACAGACAGAGCCGAGCCGATCCGCTGGTTACTACTCTACGAAATTTACTCCTAAATTGACTTCAATCCAATATCAACTGTCTCTAGCTTAATCGAGACAAAAAGTTTTCTGCGACACACGGTGATTTCGGATTTGATAATGAAAATGCAAATTGTAAAAGCTATTTATTCCACATTATTGTTAATTGGAATTAGCGGTATTCACATAATTTTAATCCGTTTCTAATACCAACATTTCGAATTATATAAATAAAGTACGTACAACTCTATAGGTCTAAAAATAGGTAAAGAAGGTCCAAAAATTAGTCCTATGCGTGTACGGGGCAGCGTTTTTTCGGCGTTTTGCATTGTCTCCTTTTATTTAAAATCGCTTTTTTGCACAACATGTTTTGCAAAAAAATTTGAAATTTTTGACAATTTGCTTGAAAAACTCATAACATTTCTGTGACTTTGGCGAAAATCTGGCGCGAAGCGCCAGAAAATTCGTGAAACCAAAGCAGAAGAACCTCTAGAAGCTTGAATTACTGCTCGATCTCCTGTATTCATAGCATTTTAAGCAGAATGTCCAAAATTTTGAAGTTATGCTCGAAAAGAGAAGAAAACTATGCTGGAAAGGCTGTTTTTGTTATTAAAATCGTCTAAAACTAATTCCATGAGCAAAAACAATGGCTTCCGTACCGCCAAAAAAGGAAATAAATCTCATAAATAAGTATTACCCGGCGCGAAGCGCCGAAAAAACATGAGCAATTATGATCACTGACGGCCGAAAATCATTGAAAAATACATACCTTCCGTCACCTTGCCAATAGGGGCGGATTTAAGGGTAGGGGGACGGGGGAAGGGCGGCCGCTCTCCATTGGCCAAAAATATTTGGTGAGATAAAGAATGTATATGCAATTTGCAATGATTTTTGGCCGTCAGTGACCATAATTTCTCAAAGTTTTCCGGCGCGTAGCGCCGGATTTTACCTATTGATGACATTTATTTACTTTCTTGGGGACCTTGAAGCCATTTTCTGTTCATGTAGGTTTCAAAACAATTTTATCAGCTGAAACAGCTATTTTTGCATAGTTTTCTTCTATTTTCAATTAAATATTTCGTTGTTTCAGATCGAATGCTATAAATACCGGAAATCAAGCAGTAAATCAATGCTTCTAAACGTCTATCCGCCTTACTTTAATATATTTTCCGCCGCTTCGCGTCAGATTTTTGTTAAAGCCAAAGAAATTTAAAGATTTTTTCGCACAAAATTGTCGGAAATTTTAAAATTTTCAGAAAAAATATTGCGTCAAAATTGATTTTATGTTATACAATGTAAATACCGGAAAAAACGGTATTCCGCGCGTCAAGAGCAAATTTTTGGACCTATTTTTGACTGTTTTTAGGAAAGGTGGGATACCGCCACCTCTAGGAAAATCCTAGATCCGCCGCTGCTCGCCAATTATATTTGGCCAATAAGCGGTGGTGCCCCCCGAATCCGCCTATGCATTTTATTACGGTTTTTGAACAAATTTTTACTGACCAGAAAATTCGAAGATTTTTTACTAAGAGTTGCTGCCCTGAACATGGTCAGTGTGTGATATTTCGTTTTGATGGCCCATTATTTCATTTTGACGGAGCTCCTGAGCGCTTGTAGCATACATGCACATCGGGGAGGGGTGAGGATGGTATTATCCCCCTGAAGGGTCAGTCGGACAGGTACTTCCCGGCGATTTTGAGCTGATGGAACGTTTTATGCATTATTTGCGGGGTCAAAAGCAGTAAAAACGTCGAAATTGTTTGGCGCTTTGCGCCAGATTAGTACTTTTGCGTGCTTTTTACTCGAAAAGCGCCCTAAATTAATAAATTTTTTGTATTTTTTTAGTGTTAAAAGTGATATAATAAAGTCAGAATGGACTAAAAATTCTTTTAAAATGCGATGTTACCTTAAAAAAGCGTTCAATAGGCTATTCTGACCATTTTGATAGCTAAAACAGCAAAAAAATCATGAATGTTAAATTTACTGTTTTAGGTTTTTTTGATCTCACCCCCTCCCACCTGCCGATCCTGACCTTGTGCACCTATGACTTGTAGCCTAATTTATATTGGATTGAATTTTAGCTTCCGAGTAAAAGACCACAGGTTCTCAGATCTACCTAGGTAAAACACGTATTAGAAATGAAAATCACAAGAAAAGTGATGTTTATGGCAACACGCCTTAGCTATATCAACAAATGAGAGTAAAACCACTCAGTAAATGAACAGATGGGTAAAGATTAAAAAGTATGTACCTACATTAGTTTCCATAGTCAATTTCAAAATTCTTGAGACTTTTTTATAGTAAGGTGATTCGAAAGTATAAACAATTCGACCAATCGGCAAAAGGCATTTTTGCAGTACCCGCTTCTCCTGCTTTCTGGTTCCCCAGTCGTCTCCTGCATGTATTTTTTGCTCCTACGGCCTTTGTTTGACATTATTACCATTCAAATTTCGGTTTTAAGCGACCATGTAGTGCACGAGTGCACGAAAAAAAGTCGCGCGTGCGGTTAACTCCATCCCTTTGAAGTTGAACGCAGGCGTCTTAATCATGCATGGGCATGAGAGTTAGGGTAGGGTTTTAAGGGTGTGCATACACCCCCAGAATATGAAAAACCCCCGCAAAAATCGATAAGTCCTCCTAGAATTGAATTTTTGACATGTTTTCGGGATTTTTGTTGGTTTCCATCTCCCTCTGAATTTAGCAGATGCCCATGTATGGCCTTAACCGTAGCGGATTTAGGATTTCTTTAAGGGAGGAGGGCGGTACCCCAACTTTTCCTAAAATAGTCCAAAATAGGTCCGAAAATTCACCCATCACGTGCGAAATAAAGTTTTTTCGGCGTTTTACGTTGACTTCTTTTATTTAAAATCACTTTTGACGAAACCTTTTTAGAAAAAGTTTGAAATGTTTGACAATTTTGTGCTAAGTAATCATTGGATTTATTGATATTAGCGAAAATCCGGTGCAAAGCGCCGGAAAATTTGAGAAAACTAGGCGAAAACACGTTAAGAAGCTTGATTTACTCCTCGATTTCCTGTATTTGCAGCATTTGACGCGGAACGTCAAAAATTTTAAAAAGCTATGCTTTAAAATAGAATGAATCTATAGACGAAATACATAGCTGTTTCTGTACTTTAAATTGTTTTAAAATATAGTCTATGAGCAAAAAATGGCTTCTAGGTCGCCCAGAAAGTAAATAAATGTCATTAATAGGAATAATCCAGCACGAAGAGCTGGAAAAATTTGAGACATTGTGAACATTGACGGCCAAAAATCATTGCAAATCACGTATCCATTCTGTATCTCGCTAACTATTTTCGGCCAATGGGGAGGGCAGCCGCCACGCCCTCCCCCATCTCCCCTCAAATCCGTCCCTGGTCTTAACACCTAGGCTACCATCGGGTGACGGTCGCGTTGTTCAAAATATTAGTCAATGGTCCAAACGTGACGGGTGGGTAAGAAAGCCGTCGCTCTTTCCGCTTTACGCTAGTTGGTTGAATTGTCAATGCTTTCGAATCACCTAGCTGTAAAAAATCTCAAGAATTTCAATCAGACCATAAGAACATTGAAAACAACATGAAAATAGGGAAAATGGTAAATATTATTTCAAAAATCGATTTAATATCGTTAACGATATTTTTGGGGTCGTCGTTATCGTTAACGATATTTTTGGGGTCGTCGTTTTTGTTAACGAAACATTATTTTTTCTGGAAAAATATCCTTAACGAAAATGAAAACGATATCTTTATTCACTAACGATAACAACGCTAATTCCAAGTAAACATGATTATCTGTCCGGATACCTCAACATAAGGCCGGACGGGGAATATATGCGTTTCCATACGTTAAAGTGTTTGTCGGACACTTTATTAAATGTTAAAGCTTCCGGCCGGACACTTAAAAATCCGTGTACTCTAACACATGACAACGGCTGTCCTTACAAAAATCCTGGATCCGGCATAATAGATTACGTGCATACAAAACTTTTATTTGCCGTTTCGACCGTACAAGTAACACTTTTCAATGCGCCATTAAAAAGTATTGCGTTCATAGTTCTCCGCCACTGCTCAGACCAGGCACGTAGCTTTGGGGTATAGGGGGTCCAGACCCCCCAAAATTCAGAAAAATCGGACTTTCTAATTGTTATTTTGTGTTATTTTTAACCTTTTTGAGCTTAGTCCCCCCTAATTGGTGTTGGTCCCCCAAAATAGGACGGCCACGGCCAGCGTGCCTGACTCGGACTAAGGGTCCCTAAATTGTTTTTTCGCACAGGGCTCCCAAATGCCTAAGACCGGGCCTGTTATGTACGTATGTACAAATTAGCACAATCCACCGCTTCCCGGATGCTCAATAAAATTCCTGATAAATCTACGCTGCTCCTCGTGAGAACTTATTTCTTGGGCACATGTATTAGAATTTTATTTCTCTTTAGTCGGAAATAATCTTCTCAGGTGGGCAACACGTGTTCTGAAATTGATGAGCTCTTACGAGTTTTTATAGCTTCACTTTTAAGCTAAACGTAAGAAAGTCACGCATCGTGCGTCATTACAGTATTCGTGTTTAATTCGTTCTTCCGCAAACATCAAAGCAAACCGCTCGGTAGGCGAGGAGCGAAACGGGCGGAGCTTTGGAAGGCGGACGTCGTTCGATTGGCCATTCATTCTGACCATGGAAAGAGAGATACGAGGAGACGACGCTGTTAGGATCGTCATTAGCAGAGTATTTATTATCAACGATCAGGTGGCTTTAATTTATTAACGGCATTAATAGCCCTAGTCCGTCCATTAAACGCGTCATTACGATACTATGCCGACGTTTATTGGACAAATTACGATGACCAAAATTATCATCACGCATTGACAGTTTCGATCGGCTACTGTCACCAACAATTAAAAACAGCATTGGTGAGTAGTGTGCGTTTATTTTGCGCATCGAAAATCCTTTCGTAGTTCGAGATCGATCTTAGCGAATATTGCTTTGAATGAAAATAATGATTGTCTTAATACGTTTGATGAAACGGAAAAAGACGATGGAGGGTATTCGTATTGAATTTCATGCAAAATCGTACCAAAAATCAAAAGTTACTTCTCGGCGCAGGTTTTGCGAGATTCTTTGCTACAGAGTCTTGATGTTCCAAATTCGGTAATTCTGTTTTTCTTTCATACTTTTGGACTCGGTCGGCATCTATTACTTCTTTCTATGCGCATTCTACTCCGGTTAATTGGCTTACGAAGCACTACGGACGTTCCACACTTTGGGTAAGTTTCCCACATTTTTTTGAAATTAAAAATTTCAGGGCAACTGAAGCGGATATCATATCTTATCCAGTTGCTCTTATAAATGTTTTAATTTCCGAAAAAAGTTGCTTCACAATTATTTTGGAGAGCCAAGTCTTCGGATCAATGGCGTAGTCAGAATTTCGGTTTGGGAGCGCACATAAAATTTTCTTATGACTGCTTTGCACGAAATAGATCGATTTGCATGTTTTGCATTTCCATGGACGAATTCTATGCTTTTTTTGCATACAAATGAACGTTCCGTCCGACCCCTTCGATGCGGCGAGAATGCGAGAAAAGCGTATTGTTAGCACTGGGGTTATGAGATGAAGCGCTAAGCGCCCTCGGCGAGTGAGCCCCAAAAATTTGAAAAAAGCCTTTCGATGTTACATCGTACATTTGAAATTTTCACAAAGTCGGCAGAATCTTGGTTCTTAATTTGGCCTACAAAATTAAAATTTAAACTCAACAATAAAAAGTCTAGTTTTTATCGTTTTCAGATCGATATATCAGTCATTTTATTAACATGCAGTTCAGAAAGCGGGATATGCGCCAAACGCATGAAATCTTAGTCATCTATCGATTCAAAATAGAGTTACGCGTTCTAAAATAGGATAAACGAAACAGAAAACTGCCAAACTGGCTCAAAATAATTTTGATACTTTTATCCTAATGCTCAACGAGTATTCAGAGTTTCATCAGCGCACAAATAGTACATTAAACCATCAATATTTGAGCTCTACCCTGGAAAATAATATTGACTCGGCGCAAAGCGTCGGAAAATTTTAACTTTTTCCCTTTTTGAAGCTAATTTTAGGCGGATATGTACGATTGCAGCATAAAAAAATTTCTACTATTATTGCATAGGGGCTGGCTACGCCCTTGCTTTGTATGCAGCTAAACAAACGTTAAAAATCAAGACTGCGCTATGGCAGGATTATATACAGGGTGGCGCGAACATCTCAGGTAACAGTTCTGCTCTTGCGCTTTTTACAGTTTATACAAAATTTACCTGGTTATAATTCTGCGATGCTGTTATGAATAATCTTACTTACCTAAGTAATCTTTAAGCTTGTTGAATTTTCAAACAGTCATAGACGGAAATAAATAAATAAATAAATAAAATCAACATAAACATCATAAACATGGTTTTTTCTAATAGGAAGAAACATTGAAATTTAATTGCCTAAATGCGTAAAAGGCAGAAAATGTGATTAAAATGGATGGTAACGGTGCGCCTGAAATTAAAGCAAATATTCTCTTCATCTTAGAATCATTAGAGCGGAAACTTTCTAAACGGTTTATACATTTTACAATTGTATGTGTAAAAAAACCGAGATTTACTTCATTTATGACATCCAATCATTTTTTAAAAGTTAGGCTGAAATATGGCTGAAAACAATAACTTACTAATGGTCAAGCGGACCGTTTAATAAACTCAAAAGTTTTTCAAGTTTTTCAAACAAAATACAATAAGAACCCCAAAGTTACTAGGAGTTTTCGAACTCGTGTTCTAATGTGAATCTGGCACAAAAGTTACAAGAAGATCGTGAAATTTTAAGTCTGAAATGTTAGTGCATTTCAGTAAGAATCGGTATGCAATGCTAAACAACTTCGAAATTCATGCAGGAGGATAGCCAAAAATTCATTTTATTTCAGTAATGCTAACAATAGATAGAACTTGCAGCAATAATCTTTTAGAACGATTCTAGCACGGCCAAAGGTGTGCTTCTGTGCTCCAAAATTCGACTCGCTCATACTACGTACCAGTGTTTTTTTTGTACAAGGTCCGTTTGTACATGTACGAAGATGGTCCCTAAAAGTCTTTGTACATTTTGTACACACAAATTTTTGGGTACTATAATATGGTACAGTAGCAATTTTAGTGTGGCAAAAACAGAGTTGTTCGACCTTTGGTTATGTATTTTAGCAATTTCTAGGTTTCTGAGGGCAAAAATCAGTAATAATCGTCTCAAAGCGGCGCGAAGCGCTGAAAAATTTGGCATTTTTCCTATCAAAATGCAATTTCTGAAATTATAAAGATATATAGAACACACAATTGCTCATTTCGGCGCGGAGCGCCGAGAATTTTTGCGAATTACGAAGCTTTTTTGCAGTTTTTGTCTTCCAAAATCTTTGTACATGTACAGAGACGGTCCCCGAAAGTCTTTGTACATCGCGAAAAATCTTTGCCGAATACAAAAAAAACCGTGCTACGTACACTTAGTCAAAAGAAGATCGTATCGCAAATATTTCTCCAAATATAAATGCTCTACGAATGCATTCGTTTTTTGTTTATGGCAGAAATTCACACCGTGTATTCAGTATTTTTCCTTAAGCAAATCGAGCAAACGTATGTACCCCGCATAATGACCGTGATAAAAAATTCACAATAATGTATCAATTCACATAAGTTTTAAGGACAAAGTTTGTTTGTTTCCAGGTGTGCTTCCATCGAAATTTTTTTTGTCAATAAGCATGTTCATAAATATTTAAGCGGGATCATTAGTACAAGATAAGGAGCTTTGTATCTTCATTTTACAAATTATGCTATAAGACATTGCTCAATACTTTTGGAGTCAAGGGCAAAATTAATTAGGTAAAGATCGGTAAAAGATCTAGAATTTTTTTAAGATAAGTTGTCTATTGACGATATTCCAATAAGTCTGCCAAACTTTCGCGAAGCATTTACCAAACGAACTCTTGGGAAATAAAAAAGCGGAAACGGCTGTCAAAACACCAAACAAAATTTTCGATCTTCGTAATTTTCGCATTTTTTGGTCAAGAATTTTTCGTCTAAAATACACATACTCGTATTATGAAATTTCGTTTTCCGCTGTGTCACGATTACGCATAATCTGCAACCAAATTCTGGGGGTCTGGATGGAACGAAATTGGCAAAAACACTAAAAATGCAAAAAATTCAATCTATAGTATAATGTAACTTTTCCGCATAATTTGCCATTCATATGAATAAATATTTGGGCTTACGCTTAATTTTCCAGATTAATCGCTGGATTGCGCCGCGAAACAAAAAGCGGAAGTTATATGACGTCAACGGCAGCATTTGGTTACGGTAATAGCGCCGACGCTTCATCTCTGTTTGGCGCTGGCGGCGGCAATGGACCCGCTTCAGCCAACGCTACTCCGAGCAGCTCGCTTTTAGCAGCCGCTGCGTCCGGCGCCTTCTATGCGCCGGCCGATGCTTCAAATTATTACACGCCGGGCTCGGCGGCGATGCAGCACTCGTCGCAAGCGGTGTTCGCCTGCAACCAACACCCGGGCAGCAAATGCTCGGCGGCGGCGGCGAGCGGCTACCCAGCGTCGGCGCTGTATCGAGGGCCTGGCGCCCCTTCCGCTTACGGACACCCGCTGGATGCAGCAGCAGCCGCTGCTGCGGCCAATCTGCTCCATCACAATCCTTATTCCTCCGCAACAGATAGCTTCGGACAAACTTCGTATTCGGGCGCGGTAGCAGCCTCGGCGACACCTTTTTATTCGCCCAACCAGGCAATGCACTTCTATGGCATGATGGCTTCACCTGGCCAACCTTACCCATTTTCCTCCTATCATCCTTGGATGCGAGCGCAGCCATTCGGTGAGCATTTTATTGACTGCGCGATTGAATTTTAAGGGCGAGCTGTAGTTTTCGTTATTCAGACGTTATACCAACAATTATTATATTTTCTTATGATATTTGGCCGAACTTCATCCCTAATTTTTCAATTTTTTCAGCCGAAATGATAACTATGAAATTTTAACGACACTCGCTTGTTTGCTCTTAAATATTTTCTTGAAAAATATTTTGTACGAAATTGTCACGGGCAATGTAAAATGATGAAAACCCAATATTTTGCTCCCAAAAAAACACATTTCTAGAACTATTTTTGCTGTTATTCGAAAATTAGGATTTACCTCTCTATACGAAAACACTAGAACCGCTACTGCTGGAAATTTATATTATGTTTCATATGTAATTATTTATATTTTCCAGCCTGCGTACACACTTACTTACTTTTGACTCTAACCTGGAATACACCTTCTATAGGCATCCCCAAAAAGCAAATCCCAAAAAATCAATTGCATCATATGCAAATATGTTTTACAAAATGAGCATTTTTTAAAAATAATAACATTATGGAATGCTTAGACGTATAAATTTCTATATCGGGACACCAATTAAAATTCCAAAATCGAATTGAATCTGATAGAAATTCATACCCTATCTAATGAAAAGTTGAAAAATTCACCGAAATAAGGTTAAGAAAAACTGTTTCTTCAAACAATTGAAATTCCTGTTTATTGTCGCATTTTTGATGAAATAAAAATATTTATCAAATACACTTTCTGTGCATTCTCTGTAAAAACAACCTTACTCTTTTTGGATTGAAAAAAATTGGAGAATACGGCAAAATTAATGCCAAACAAGAAAAAAATTTAAAAGTGTGGGTAAAAGTGCTTGAAATCGACTAGAAACTGATAAATAATGTAGTGTGCACTTAGACCAACATTGATGGAAATAATGTTTTGACCATGCTGCTTTGCGATATAATCGCTGAACTCAAAAAGCAGCTTCTGTTGGTTAAAGTTTTGTGACAGTTTCGTCCATGCCACTCTTTATCTTTTAAGCGATGAATGAAAATTGAAAGTTCATTTTTATTCGTGATCGTACAAACGATTGCATAAAAATTTAGCATTGCACTTATTTGTATTCCGTGCTAAAATCTAATTAATAACCTCACAATTAATTGACACATTACTTTCACAAGGTAAAAATATAGAGATTTCGAACTCTCAAAAACCGTTACGTAAGACTCCGGCAGACGCCAGGAAAAGAAATGCAAAAATCTGAGGTTGTAAATACACATTTTGGTCGCATTTTTGACCTTTTTGTGTCAGTCAACTTCTCCGCTTAAGAGTCCGCTACCGATAAAAAGTTTCTAGTGGACAAGCCCTACACTCGAAGGGCTACTCGATGAACGATGAACTTGACCGCGTTTGTATAAAGTCAATACGGAGTTAATTCTGTCAGTCTAAAATTTACACTCTGGTGGTGGACGAAGAAACCCGTCTTTACCTCCTTTTAGTTTGTCAACAGCTTCGGTTATAAAGGGGAATGCGCAAAGTATTCTAAAAATGAAGTACGTCTCAAGGATTATACATCACACTTGGACGCGTTTCTTTAAACTCTTAACCGAGTTAATTACAGTGGTGTAAAATTTAAAGTCTGAGGTAAAAAAACGTGTTTTTGATTCTGTTAACTACCCTGGCGGTTATGAATCGGATGGTGCAAATTATTCTAAGACTAGCGTGCATGTTAGTGGTTACGCATCGCACTTAGTCGCCATTCTTTACACTCAATATTGAATTATTTTTTTGAAGTGTAAAGTTGCAACTTTAAGGTGAAAAAAGACGGTTTTGTCAAATTATTGTCAATCAATTTCCCCTGATACGAGTTTGAAATAATAAAAATTTATAATGCATTGAGGATAACACACACGCGTAGGCGCTATTAATTACATCAAGTATTGAGTTATTGTAGAGTTGTAAACTTAACACAAAAAGTCTTTTTAATTCAAGAGCGTTACAGAACGTGAATTCTTTTTCAAAATGTTCTCCGTAACGTCAGGATTAAGAATCTGACTGTTAAATTTCTCTACACCGAGTAATTGCGTGAGGTTTACACTGTTCAGACACTAACAATTTCTTTCTTTACCAGCGCATTGCAGCACGTAAATTGATTTCCAAATTTTCTCCGGTACACCAGGATTACGAATCTGACGGTAATTTTTATTTACACCCAGTAGTTGTGTAATGTTTACAAGTACAAAATAAAATGGTGTAAAGTTAACACTACAAATTTATTTTACTTCCAGAGCGTTGCAAAACGTTAATTTTTTAAGAATGTTCTTGGTAATGTCAAAATTTTGAACCTGACTGTATAATTCTTTTACACCCAGTAGTTGTGTGAAGTCTACACTGAAAACTAACTTTAGTTCTAGAGCGTTGTAAAAGGCGAATTTTTCCAAAATGTTTTCCGTAACGTCAGGATTACAAATCTGACTGTATATCTATTTCACACCTTGTAGTTGCGTATATTTTACACGGAAAATTAATGTTAGTACAAGAGCATTGCAGAAGCTTAATTTTTGCGATATTGTTGTATATTACGTCAGAATTACGGATTTGAATCTTATTATTCTTCAAACACAGTAGTTGCTTAAAGTTTACACTGAAATCATTTGATCTGGTTAAATTATGTAAGCTTGACTTGTTCATAAAAGAAAATGCCCATGTTCAGAACAATCTTGTTCTTCAATCTTGTCATTATCTTGGCATGTTGCCTTTTGAGTTTACTGAATGATTTACTCAAATCTTGCGTAATAAAAGTAGGGTACTATAGCAAACAAAAATGCTTCAATGGAACGAAAAAGGACGAATATATTTGGAATAGCGGATTATTAGACATATAAGGAGATGACTAAGAAAAAGTCAACTAAGCGCGCAAAAATCTTAAGAATCTGCTAAGAATTAGACTCTATCTAACCAACACAAGAATCGAAGTATATTCTGCGACCTCAGAAAAAAGAAGATGCCATCTCTAAAAATTTCTCACTGGTTTAATAAAGAGCTCAGAAGGAAACTTTGACCTGTACTAAATAGCCGATTTAGTTGGATATCAGTATCGCATTTTCATGATATTATCAATATTCAGGTAAATCAACAGATGAATTATGACATTCGCATCATGCTTTTTATTATGGCTCTACTGTCACAAGATGATGTAGGCACATTTTCTCCTGCTTCGGCATTCTACATACTCGTATATGAGCTCTTAAAATTTCGGGTCTATCATTGGGCACTATTGCATTTATTTGCGCGGTTATCTCGCTCTTTGGTGCTTACCTCTTTGTGCGTTTTATTGCCTTTCCGCATCTCTAAACTGCAACAGCGGTCATTCGGACTTGCGTTCAGTGAAAGTTTGTAAACAAACAATGCGATTCGTGTTTACCACAACTACCTTCTATAGGCCGCAGAATACACTTCGATTTTTGTGTTGGTTAGAGAAAGGCTTACTTTACCACGTCCTTGTGAATTTTTGCGCGCATGTGACTTTTTCTCAGTCCCCTCCTCTTATATTTTTAATAATCCGCTATTCCAAGTATATTCGTCTGTTTTTGTTCCATCGGAGTGTTTTTGCTTTATGTATATTCTTTTTTCCCGTTTTTTGCTGCATGACGATGTGATTAGATTCTTTTTGTCTATACTATATCCTATTCGTAAGCAAGCTGACTCTATTGCCAAAATAACTTAGCTTTCGATCATAATATAACTTATGATTCTTTCATTCAATTGAATGTTAGCTTTCTGAGCCAACTCACTTAAAAATTTGTTTGTAACTGTGATTTATATGCATTGCGTTTATATCGACATTATTGATTTCCTGAGATCGTGTATTTACTTACATACGTATATTTTTTTAAAAGATAAAAGAAAACAGTGTTTCAAGTAGAGGTGTGCCAGGTGGTGGCGCCGGGACCTGGGTCAAGCTGTGTCCGGCACCAGGGCCTGCGAAAAACGAAAAAATTAATGAAATTTAGATAAGATTAGTTTATTTGAAATTATTTGAAAAGTTTGGTTTAATCAGCGATCTTTATGACGAATATTAGCCCTTAGGCCGAATATGTTTAGGCAAAAACATTAAAAATGCTGATGACTCAGTCCTTTATCTGTAAAAACGTTTTACATATAAATACGTAGGTACCTTAAAACACACTAGAATATGACGCGTTTTTACCTTATAAATAGTCGTTTGTTGTTATACGTATGATTTTTCATTAATTTTGGCCGCTTCGTGTCAGATAGCTAGGCCAATTATCTTCATTTTAACGTGGTGTTGTTCACTTTCGTGTATAGCTTTCAAACTATTTAAATGTTGGTAATGGACGTTTCGTGCTCAAAGAAAATGATTTTTGGTCCATAAAACATTTTTTCGCCTCTATAATTTTCCGTTAAAATTTAAAGAGAGATATTTTATGCAAGTTATTCTTTCCTATCTGATAAGCCTCGGGCCACTTTTTCAACGCAATGCATTTAAAATGGGTTGCATTGCGCTTATTACTCGTCTCTTCCTTTCGTCGCTTTAGCATGAACCCCGGAAAAATTTTTATTCGCATAGTTTATCGTTTTTGATGCGCTTATTGCTTATATTCACTCTTTATTTATTCTGTTCCTGTGTTTATTTTGCCTTTAATTCTTATCAGTTTCATGTCTTCGATTCATTAAAACATCGCTTAATCGCTGGCAATAGTGATACTAAGATACTGAGTCTATTCGGGTATAATATGGATGCGTGATATACCTTAGTCGGTTTAGCGCGTATGTATTTTACGGGCCCTGGCTAGACCCTGGCCCCGGTTAAATAGGTAGCCCTGGCGCATCTCTAGTTTTATGTAAATGCAGTGGACAGGTTACGCACTTAGGCAAAGTCGAGTAGCTATAGGTACTTAATTCGTTTTTCGGTAAGCGGCGTGTGTATTTTTTGGAATGAGTCATTTAAAACAAAGCGCTCAAATCCGCATACTGGTTCGATTTTTCTTATTTTTCCATCCATCGATTGTAGCATAAAGGAGGGATGCTCGCCGTGTTGCACTTTCGAACCAAAAGACACCTTGGCAGTTTACTCAATAAATCACCGGCGCAGTTATTAAAATAATGGCGAATTTTTCGGCTTGGAGCGGTTTTAGTGCGGCCGAGGTGCGACGCATTAGGAAACGAGTTCTTTTGATGTGACCGCCGTGTCGTAAATTTACTTCTGGCTGCAAGTTGGGCCTACACGCGCATAGTTGAGGAGTTTGGCGGCTGCCCCAGCTAGGCGGCGGCTTCTTTCATCTCGGCCACCGTTCGCACTCGGACAAAGTCGAATATTTCAACGTTTATAATTCTAATTTTCTCCTTCGAAAAATAAAAAAAAACAATTTTCCCTCGTCGCCCACCCCAGTGATAAAAAACTAAATTGGAGCATTTAAAATGCGCAGTGCTACGCTGTTCTCATGCTCCTTCGCTACGGAATAGCCATCACCGAACGGCGAATAGAAAGCGGCGCAGTTGGCGTTTTCTCAATCATTATTTTCAATATCGACCGTCCGGCCTACCGTAAGACCACTCTGTGGCTTACTGTAGTTTTTTGAATTATTACCGTAATAAAAACAAACCCATTATTGCGCTAATGCGATTTTGTACGATCTAACCCCGACAACGGGGCCGTCGCTTTTTATTGTTCGAATTTTTCATCTTTTTCTGGTTTTACGATCGGAGTACAGTAACGAGTCTTACTGTAGGCTCTACGAAGAGCAACCGTTTCCTGTTTGCGTCGCAAGATCACGACACCTGCCAATGGTAGCCTCGTAATTCACTTCTTACTGTACGTACGAGTATGAACGATCTTTTCGTCATTAGCTCTAATTCTGATAAGATAGAAAAACGTAGCTAAGGAACGCAAAAACGCGCCTAGGCTCGAGTGGTAATTAAGATATGCGCAATGCGAACCATAAATTGAGTCCTCGGCATCCGATCCTACATTAGCGTATGATTTCCGGCGCAAAAAACAAAATCTCTTCTTAGCAGCATTATCGAGTTTGGCTCCAGTAGGACGGATCAAAGGGTTTTTATAGGGGGCGATACATACGCGCATCAAATCAACGAGCCGACAATACTTCCAAAAATCTGCAACTCACGAAGTAATATTTTCGCTGTTTTTAATGCATAATGTTGCTCGAATCACTTTTTATGCAGAACTTTTTTTGATAAGAATTTACACTTTCCATAAATTTTATATAAAAAATGATTCTTATGTTGTCTAAACTTTATCATTTTGAGTACAGGTCCATCGCCTGAAAATTTTTTTGAAAGAATGGACGGAGGTGAATAAAATTCTAGTTTTTTCTTTGAATTCCCTATAATGGAACAATGAAATTTTTTTTACAAAAATAAAGCAAAATGATTTAAAATGAAATAAAAATAAAAAACAAATAAAAATAATAAAGTTATGTAAAAGCGCTTGTTATTCACTAAAAGCTGTAGATTAACGTAGTTTTTATGCTTTTTTGGCCTTTACAATTTTCGTGGCCTTTTGCTTAAGCAGTTTTTGGCTGGCTGACCGATGACACGCTGTGCATCTAGTCGCTAGACGGTACCTCGAGTTTTAGCCCAATCCAAAATCGTACCGAAAATTGTTTGTGACGAGCAAAATAGCTTTTTAGCAATTTTCTTGTAAGGAATATCTATTCTAGAGAAAAAAATTAAATTTTTACGTAAAATTTTCATGGAAAACGTGTTTTTCTCTCAATTTCATTCAAAAAGAAGTTGACGCAAATCTTAAGGTAATTTGAAAATTCAGGATATCGAATAGCAGTAAGAAGACAACTCGCTTTCAATTTTACGCGCGGTAAAAATGCTTCGAAGGAGACAGCTGTTGAAATGATTTTGTAGAGTTCACTGCACTCATTATTCGCTGCACTCAAAAACTTTAAAAACAGGATGCCGAGAAACTCAATAAATTAAATGAATTAATAAAATTAAGCGCCAAGCGCCGTAACAATTTGGAAAACCTGATAGACAGAGGCCGAAAATCCGTATAAAATACGTCATTCATTCATATTCGCCAACAGTCTCGACCGATAGAGGCGGCCGCCTTTGTTCACTCTAAGTCCGACCATGCTTGAGCAACAACACCACTTTGAAGAATTGTGCCGGAAATTTTAATCATTTTTTCTCTAGAAAACTTGATATGTTGTAACCAAAGAGGGCATTCCTTGCAAAGTAGGTCTTCTAAGCAAAAAATAAATAAAGTGGAAGAGAATGAGAAGTAGAAAACAAAGTAAGCTTTAGTTAAACTTGATTCATAGCAAGCAAAATTCAATACAAGATCTAGTATATATTGTAGGAAGGTGAAACATACTAAATTGCTGCTTTTTCTCGAAGATTTCGTAAGAATCTTAGCTTCGATTGGACACTGATGTGGTGCATCTAGGGTTTTCGTAAGGGAGGGCGGTAAGTCAACTTTTTCCAAAACATTAAAAAACATATTAAAGAACACGCTATCCACACGCAGAATAGCTTTTTTCGCCGTTTTATCAGTCGACAATATTTTCGGAACAAAAATTTTAAAAAGTTTCACAAATTAAAGCAATTTTGCGTCAAATTTCTCTAACTTCAGCTTAAACCCGGCGCGAAGCGCCTAAAAATGAATAAAATTTCAGCATCTTAATTATATACTCCGTTATTTCCTGTTGTTGTGCATTTGGAACAAAACCTATTGAAGCATTTAACGTGGAACGCAAAAGTTTTTTAAAATTTATGCCCCTGAAATGGACAAAAACTACAAAAATATGGCTACCAGACTGCCAAGAAAGGGAGTAAATGTAATAAATAGGTATTAAGCGGCGCGAAGCGCCTGAAAAACTTTGAGAAATCACGATGATCGATGGCCGAAAATCATTGCAAAGTACCCTTTGTTTCGCCTAATATTTTCGGGCAATAGGAGACGGCTGCCCCTTTCCCCACCCGTCCCCCTAAATATACTCATGCTGATACTAGACAAATAAAATCTGTTACAGGCGAGAAAAAACGAGGTCGTCAGACTTACGCAAGGTTTCAAACTCTAGAACTGGAAAAAGAATTTCACTTCAGCAAGTACTTACAGAGGAAACGACGGATCGAGCTGTCGAACCAACTAGGATTGACTGAAAGGCAAATTAAAATATGGTAAGCATAAATATTGCATTCTGAGAAACAATTATATTTTATTCACACCGCATTCTGTTCTTATATCCGTTCGAATAATTGAAATTTGCTATTCATAAAAAAACTAAAATTTGGGCCGTAACAGTACAGATTTATTAGAATTCTTCGGATTTTAGCAGTAGTTTAAATTCCTTGTTAATTCGCAGTTATTCAGGGTTTGCTGAAAAGAGAAATACAAAAAGAGCTCAGTGTTCAGAGCTGATTGGCCGGAAATGTATAGATTTTACAGAGCTTAATTCTCATAAACAAAAGTTTTTGATTTCTCAAAATAAAAAATCGTTAAAGATGCGACTTAATCGGTGAGAAATGTATTTAAAAGTTTTTGTGTCTACAAAATCAAATTTTTCAAATCCAAGTTTAACATTCCTTTACTTTCCTTTATGTTAAAAAGTGTCTATACTCGAATTTTTCCAATAATACGGATGTGCATTATTGAGATGAAAGTAAATGCTGTAAAAACTCATCAATTGCAGAAGTCGTAAGAAAAATCCTGGAATTTAAATGAATTCAGGCGTTACTTTCACCTGATTGTCTTTAAAACTTGTCTTCAAAGCCATTTGCTTAATTTGACTTTTTTCTAAGTTCTTGGGTTGTCTCTAATTTCTGTTCCTATAATTTTTATTTATCCTTAAAGTATATTCTCTAACGTTAGCCTGTTGTCATTGAATTTTCGAAGATAATACCCAGATTAATGTAAAACACCGTAAGATTTTCATTGTGTTATTTTTTTCAATTCAACGATCCATGTTCGTAAATCACAAAAAAATTTAGCTGAATATTTTTACTCAATTGAACAAATTTGTAAATATAATTTTTGATGCATGCTGCGAGGCGAATTATTCAATCAGGTATTCTTATATAGTAGTCCTTGTAAGACTTCTAGAGACCCTCGTAAAATTTTATTGAATTAATAGCTTAATTGTTAATGGCTAGAAACTTAATGCATCAAACGTCTGAAGCGAACTGAGGCAATTATTTGCATAATGTGACAAAGAATTTTGAACTATTGCACGATTCCAAGTAGAGCGGCTTTTCAACTTTCAACTTGTTTACACCACAGTCTTACTTACTATGAACAAGCGGCCATTGATGTACATATCTACAAGAGAAGAGCCTTTTCAGCAACGATTGAATTGATATTATATTGAAAGTAATATAATACACGTGGACATGAGGGTTTGATTGAACTAGGCATCAACTTGCGGCGACGAAGGGGGAATTCTGATTCCTAGACTTAAAAAATTAAAATTTTTTGGGGAAAATAGGGCAAAATGAAGGCCAGGAGCGCTTTCTGCAAGAATGACATAAATTGTGGTTTGACACTGTTTTGGAATTAAAGTTTGAACCTTTTTTGCGACAGCTCGTGATTTTTACCCATTCAGTTCCCAGAAGTAGCGTTGTTATCATTAGTGAAAAAATATGTCGTTTTCGTTTTCATTAACGATATTTTTCTAGAAAAAATAATGTTCCGTTAACGAAAAGACGACTCCGAAAAAACATCGTTAACGATAATAATATCGTTTTTTAAATAATCTTCATCATTTTTCCCATTTTCATGCTCTTATCGTTGTTCTATGCTGTTTCAAAATTTTTGACCTTTTACATCAGTAAGGTGATTCGAAAGCATCGACAATTCCACCGCTCAGCGTAAAGCGGAAGACGGGAAGGCTTTCTTACCCACCTGTCACGTTGTGGACGTACAATTAACTGATATTTTGAACAAGGCGGCCCTTTCCTGCTGTGCAATGGTGGAACCAGGATATTTTGATATTGGAGGAGGGGAGCGGAACCCCAAATTCTCTAAAGAGTGTCAAAAAATTATCAAAAAACCCCGTTCTTATGCTTAAACTATCAATATTTCGTCTTTTGGTAGACAGAATCATTTGTGAACCAATTACTTAGAAAATTTTAAAAGTTATTTACGAAAAACGCGCAAATTATTGCGAAAATGGGCACAAAGCGCCGAAAATATACCCGAAAAATCATTGCAAGAATTAAAAAAATCCTTGTTTTACACACAAACTGCTTTGCTCACGTAAAAACAAAGTTTTTAGAACGCCAAGTCAGTAAGTGTCATTAATGAATACTACTCGGGGCGAAGCGTCGGAAAAATTTTAAAAATCGTGATAAAAATGGCTAAAGTCATCAAAAAATACGCAATGTTTTCTATTGCATTCAAAATTTTTTGGCGACACGGGGGCGGTCACCCACCCCTTCTTAATCCACGCCTGCTGCTGTGGCTCCAGTGTTAGGACCAGACATGGGCAGCAGCCAAATTCTGGGGAGGGTCAAAACCGACAAAAATCCCAAAAAATATGCCAAACAGTCAATTCTGAGGTAATCAATTTTTGTGCATTGATTATTTTAGATTCTGGGGTGTAAGTTACATAACCCCCACGCCCTTGTGTGACTAGATGCCCCAGAGGATCAAATCTGTCTGTTGTACCTCCCCTCCCACAGTCAGCATCCTCCTCTGCAAACTCGTGCAGTATAGTTAAATAGAATTAAACAATAACGGATCTAGGGTTTTCCAAG
Organism: Mermis nigrescens; assembly: GCA_036768485.1. Classification (NCBI taxonomy): domain Eukaryota; kingdom Metazoa; phylum Nematoda; class Enoplea; order Mermithida; family Mermithidae; genus Mermis; species Mermis nigrescens. The sequence goes on from JAVLUZ010000124.1 coordinate 1,334,516, forward strand.
AGGGGCAGCCAACTTTTCCAAAAAGTCAAAAATAGATGCCAAAATTTGCCCTTCACGTGCGGAATAGCATTTTTTGGCGTCTTGCGTTGTCTTCTTTCATTTAAAATCGTTCCATGGCGCAACATTTCTTCGAAGAATTTTATAATTTTCGACAATTTCGCTGGAAGAAATCAATAATTTTTTTTTGTTTTTCGCAAATATCTGACACAAAGCGCCCGGAAAGTTTGAGAAATCAAAGCGGATGAACCTTTAAAAGCTTGAATTACTGCTCAATCGCCTATATTTATAGCATTTGACGCAGAACGTCCCGAAAAGTTCGAAAAAGCTATGCTTGGAAATAGAAGAAGACTATGCTGAAAAAGCTATTTTTGCTATAGAAATCGTCTAAAACCTATTCCCTGAGCAAAAATATGGCTTCCGGGTCGCCAAGAATGTGAAAAATATTATTAAAAGGTGTTATCCGGCGTAAAGCGCTGGAAAATTTGAGAAATTATGATCATCGACGGCCAAAAACCCTTTTAAATTCCGCCCATAGGATCGAATAAATGTACGGAAAAACTAACGATATTTTAACGGTATTATATACCAAAATTAATATCGTTTTAGTTAACGACTCTCGAAAAAAGATATCGTTTCGTTCACGACGGCTCAAAAACACGTCGTTAATGACATTTTTCATTTTAATATTGTTAACTATAAAAACCCTACCCAGAAGGAGAGGGCCGCAGTAGAATCACAACCCGTCACTGAGCAAAGGATTAGTAATCAAGCGTCTGCAATCAGCTAGGTTAAAAACAGATCACAGTCATAGAGAAAAAATAAAAAATAGCGAAAATCTATAGTCAGCCGGAGCTACATAGCAGATCTAAAATTGGATGAGTTGAGTTCAAATGACGTTAGAAATTAGCTCAAACATTATGTAAATCAAGAGCTACTTGTTTGACGCTTCAGGAAAGTGATAAAGTATTAAATTATTAAATTTGATATTTATTCCATATGGAACTGATTACGCCTTCGCACAATAAAAGATTATCCAATTAAATTAAAAATAAGAATGCCAACATTTCAAAGTGCCAATACGTGAATCGCGAATTTCAGACATTTTTTTGTTTGGCTTGGATATTTTGCAGTCTATGAATAATTCCATTGATTCAGTATAATGATCCATATTCCTCTGCCGGGAAGAATTCGGCAGGCCAAACCTACGTAATCGTTAAATACGTTTTGCATAACGGAGACGCAAAGTTATTACGATTATAGGTAGGTATTGGAATATCTCTTTACAATGATTCGCTTCAGGATACTTTCAATTGTAAACCTTTTCTAATTTTGTGTTTCAAAAATGACGACGAACTTCTAATTGCAAAGTTTTGGTTTAATGTTTCAAAATCGACGCATGAAGTTTAAAAAGGAGAGCAAAGGTGGAGCAGGCGGCAGCAGCAGTGGCAAAGACGACAGCGGCGACGAGGCGGCGGCGACGACGGCGACTGCGACGCCAATCAAAAGCCGCTCAGCGCAGTCGGTGGAACAGAAGCCCGTCGCCACGTTTTCTGTATCAGCAGCGTTCTCTGGCGGCGACAGTGGAGTCCAACCGTCGCATTTTTCGGCGCCGCCGCTCTACCCTTCGAAACATTTTGCAAACGCAGCCTACACAACTGCTCAGCGCTTCAACTGATTTCAGCTTTCACCAAAAATTTTCTTCCCGCTTCTACAAATACGCTACGTTACGTTTTGTCAGTGTGCATCTCGCGTGCTTAGTGACAGCTAGATTTTGAAACCTTTCCTTACAAAAGTTATCTCGCGATTTAATCAATTAGTGAGAAACGAAATTCCCACACTCGCGCGAAAACGTTTGCACTAGCAAAAAATTTCGAATAATTATGCCATCGATCTAAAGATGAAAAAAGGATTTGAATACGGAAATCGATACCAGCGTAGTTAAAAAATTTCGGCTTTCGTTCGATCGATGCGAAGCAACTCAAATTCAAAAAAAATTTCTTCTCCGAAAAAGGACATTCTGTAGTTGCTGCAATACGTGCGAGTGAAGCAATGCTAAATGGAAAAATGAAAAGATGAATAAAAATTACAATTTCCTGATTTCCTGAATTTCTCTGTATGAAAAAACGTCTGTGTAAAGTTCGAATCCTACAACTCTGTTCAAATTTTAGAAATGAAATTTATTGTTCACTTCAAATTCTAGCCATTTTAAAATCGATAAAGTAAAAAATAGTAAATTCAAATTTAAAAAATTAAAATAAATTGGTTATAATTTACGACGAAAATCTTGTGGGGATGCCCAACACTTCGTTGTTTGAGAGATGTTTCGCATCATTTTCAAATTTGTGCTATAGAAATATAGAAGATAGTCGGATAAGTCCCTCGAGATCAACATTAAATGCGTGAATGTGCCCCGAAGGTGCGCATTGACTAGTGTAAGGCTAAACGTAGCAGCTGGAAAATTAGTGAGGGTTAATTTGAAAAGCCCAAATAGCCGCAGAAAAGATTCACAATTACGCGTTAAGAAATATCTGTACTACTTACTCCAAATCACGGTTCAAATGTTATTTCATGCACCATTCAAAAACTTTGAAGTTTTATCCGGCTTTTACTGGCGCGATTGCCTCTTTAGTATTCCCGAACATGCAATTTTTGAATTCATTCTCACTTATTCATACGATGCACTTTGATAGACGAATACAAATAGTGATATGATATGCATTTAAATCTTTCATCTTCGGATTAATGTAATGTTACACCGACTGACGTAGACGATATGAGATGGAGCGGGGCGTAATGCGATCGTCCTCTATCGATTCGGCATTCTTGAAGTGATGAAGAATAGATTTGTTTTCATAATTTCTGCGATTTATCCAGGATTTTCTGACAAGGAATGGTGGCGAAATCCTTAATTTTCCAAATACGTCACTAATAGTCCGAAAAATTCGCATATTACGACGCGCGCGTAATTAGCGGTTTTTTGCCGTCTTTTAATACGCAAAATAATATCTGATGCTAAAAAATTAAAAACTTTCAAAAATTTTCAAAATTTTTCTTACTCGCTAAATTCTGTAATATGTATAAAACAAAATACAATAAATTGTTGACGACGCGAAGCGCGAAAGTGTTAGATCTTCCCGCTTTTCTATTAATTGCGTCCAACTCTTCCATGACGATACGGGGGGGGCCGGCGCACCCCCTCCCAATCCGCCCTTGCATGAATTTTGTGGTCCCTGTCAGCTTAATTTTCTTAATTCATTGCGGGACTGATTCTTATGTACGCAATAGAGTTTCTGTGAATCTTGCAAATGTTTAGTCGAACGCCGCGAATGGCTGAAAAGCCAATTCCCGTATTTCCGAAAACCTTGAAAAGTAGGTTGTTTTATACGTTAGCTATCCTCTGATCCAGAAATTTTTCACAAAATTCTTCTTACTTTCCTGATCAGACGATCAGGCGCGTAGTTACATACATGTATGAAGGCGGCACATATATCGTTACAGAAGCGTAAGGCGTCAAGAAACAGAGCTGCAATAATTTCAGATATCTTCGGCCATTAGGAGCATAGACTTATGTACATTTTAGGATTCGTGCAGATTTTTCAGGTGAAAGGATGAAACTTTTATAAATTCATGTCTTTTATATAAAAGTCTGCAGGTTTGAATTTTCGCAAAAGAAATGCTTGGTGCAGAGAACAGCGGTAAACCTCTTTTTTGCACGACTAATAATTTCTGAACTTTCAACTGTCTCAGGGATAGTCGCGAACTTCTCGCACTGACAAATTGTAGAAGTGCTATTGTGTTGCAGTCCAAAACCACAAAACGGTGCAAATAACAAGCTAATCATACGATTTCAATCGAGCAAATTTATTTTCTCAGGTAAAACAAAACTATTAAAGAGCGTTGATTCCATCTATGGTTAGCGTAACGCTGACGTTGCTTGTATTTAGTAGGTATGCGATGTTTCCAGAATTGCTTTGTGTTTGTTTTATTAATTTCGTTGCGTTTATGAGAGAGGTTTCGTTCCAGTTTTCAATTTTTTGCTAAATGATGAATGGACCATATAGTTTCGGATGAACGTGTAAGCACATCTACTGCAGTACCTACATGTACCTACTTGCTAAGTACGTAGGTGCACATTTCCTTGTACATACATATATACATGTACCCAACCACATATAGGTAGCGTTGTTTTCGTTAGTGGATTAAGATATCATTTTCGTTTTCGTGAACGATAAAAAATAACATTTCGTTAACGAAAACGACGACCCTAAAAATATCGTCATCGATATTATATTTATAAAAAATAATATTTGACATTTTTCCTCTTTTCATATTTTTTTCATTGTTCTCATGGTCTAATCAAAATTCTTGAGATTTTTTACAGCTAGGTGATTCGAAAGCATTGACAATTCAACCAACTAGCGTAAAGCGAAAAGAGCGACGGCTTTCTTACCCACCCGTCACGTTTGGACAACTGATGAATATTTTTTGAACAATGCAGTCGTCTCCCGCTGGTAGCCCAGGTCTTAAGACCATACATGGACAGCAGCCAAATTCTGAAGGTCAAAACCGGCGAAAAATTCCAAAAAATGCCAAAAATTCAATTCTAGTAGTTATCGATTTTTGCGGAGGGGTTTTCATATTCTGGGGTTGTAAGTACACCCTTAAACCCCCACTCCCACGTCTGAGCATGATTAAGACGCCTGCCTTTAACTTGAAAGTGATGGGGTCCGATCTCAGCCGCACATACGACTTTTTGCTTGCAGTTCATGGTCGCTTAAAACCGAAATTTGAATGGCAATAATGCCAAGCAAAGGCTGTAGGAGCAGAAAATACATGCAGGAGACGACTGGCGAACCAGAAAATATGAGAGGCGGGTACTGAAAAAATGCCTTTTGTCGATTGGTCGAATTGTTTACACTTTTGAATCACCTTCTGTAAAAAAGTCTCAAGAATTTTGAAATATACTATAGAAACTAATGTAGGTGCATACTTCTAAATCTTTACCCAAGCGTTCATTTGCTGAGTGGTTTTACTCTCATTTGTTGATATACATAGCTGAGGCGTGATGCCTTGAAAAGCACTTTTATTGTAATTTTCATGTCTGCTTACGTGTTACATACATCTAAAAACCTGTAGTCTTCAACTCGTAAGCTTAAATTCAATCCAATATAAATTAGACTACAAGCGCTTTAATAACACCAACAATTCAATTTTGGTGTCTTCTGATTTTTGGGATCCTTTCAGATTTTAAGAGCTCTATGAAAATGAAATAGAAGGCCATCAAAATGAATTATCATGACCATGATCTACGTCAGCAACTGTTAGTAGAAAAACCTATGAATTTTGTGGTTACTAAAAATTTGTTCAAAAACCGAATATAGGAGGGGGAGGCGGTGCCACCCTTTATTAGCCAAAAATAATTGGCGACATAACGAAAGGTATGTGGTTTTCAATGATTTTTGGCCGTCAGTGATCATATTTCTCAAATTTTTCCGGCGCATCGCGCTAAGTACTTCTTTATAACGTTTATTAAATAGGTTCTAGACGATTTCAAGAGCTAAAGCAGCCTTTTCAGCAGTTTTCTTCTCTTTTCAAGCATAAATTTTCGAAATTTTCGACAATCTGCTTTGAATGCTATAAATACAGGAGATCTAGCAGTATATACTTTGAGGTTCTAAGTTTCTTCTGCTTTGGTTTCGAAATTTTTTCGGCGCTTCGCGCCAGATTATCGCCACAGTCACAGAAATTTTAAGATTTTTTTCGAGCAAATTGTCGGAAATTTTTAATTTTTGGCAAAAAATGTTGCACCAAAAGCCATTTCTAATAAAGGTAGACAATGCAAAACGCCGAAAAAGCGCTACTTCGTACACGTGAAGAACTAATTTTTGGACCTACTCTACCTATATTTAGACCTATAGAGGTGTACGTACATTATTTTTCAAAATGTAGGTATAAGAAACGGACTAAAATTATGTAAATACCCAAATAACGTGCCGCAGAAAATTTTTTGTCTTTGATTAAGCAAGAGACAGTTGATTATGAATCGAAGTCAGTTTAGGAGCACATTTCGCAGAGACAATATCAGAGGATCGGCCCTGGTTGTCTGCTGTACCCTCCCTCCCACTTAGCCAGCAGCAGTAGAAAGGCCGGATCCTTGAGCTATGCAAAGAACAAAACACAGTACACGTTAAAGTATAGGCGCGAAGCGTCAAATTTCGAGCTGTACAATGATAAAACATGGTACACGTTAAGTTATAGGCGCAAAGCGCATAATTTAGGGTCGTACTACTACTCATTACACATTAAAACATAGAGACGCAAACACACCTGGGCGTGGGGGGGGGGGGTTTGAGGGGGTATGCAACCTCCAGGAGACACCAAAATACCGCCCTCTATCCCTTAGAAACCAGAATACCCCCCTCCCCAGAATTTAATTTTTGAAATTTTTTTGTTTTTTTCCCGCAGTATTTGATGCTAATAGATAGTGTTCGGTAAGAAACGTTTAAAAATGGCATTCTTTTCGCCATACCACCACACCTGGGCGTGGGGGTTTGGGGGGGGTATGCACCCCCCAGAAACCAAAATACCCCCCCCAGAAATCAAAATACCCCCCAGAATTCAATTTTTGAAAATTTTTTTCGTTTTTTTGGCAATTTTTTGATGCCAATGGATAGTGCTTGATGAGAAACGTCGAAAAATGGTGTTTTTATCGCCATACCACCATTTTTAAGGCCATTTTTCGACCTTCAAAAAAATCTTGCACCCCCCCCAGAATTTTCTTGCTGCCCACGTATGCATACCACCATTTTTGAGGCTATTTATTGACCTTTGAAAAATATTGCACTCTCACCCTCAGAATTTCGGTGCCGTCCGTCTACGGGCGCGAAGCGCCAAACTTGAGAGGGCCATCCCCAAAGTATTGATGCGTATCGCCGAATTTGGGCCCTATCATATGCAGGCGCAGAACGTCTCCCTGGATCACAGAGTACGTCTAGCTACATACATAACTCCTTCACTCAGATGAGCCCATCAGGTTCAGGGTGCCGATTTCAGTAATGACATCAGAATAAAGATCATAACATTGAAATGACTAACCACTGGGCGGCATATACGGACATACCACATATAACCAGGGGCGGATTTAGGGAGCGGGGGGCGGCCGCCCCTCCTATTGGCCCAAAATAGTGCGCAAAATTGAGCATTTTTCAAATCGATTTTTAGCGATTTCTGGGTTAAAACGCCTAATTTTTCCGCCTAAGTCAGGGTTCCGCCCCCTCCCTTAGGGGTACCGCCCCCTCTTAGGAAAATCCTAGATCCGCCACTGCATATAATGCAGTTTTATTAGTGCGATAAACTATTCGCTCTGTCGCCTCTAGTTCAAAACAGATTTCTATATTTTGCCTCAATGAAAACTTAACTTCAGTCGACAGAGCAGATAAATTATCGCACTAATAAAACAGTGTTAAAGTAGTACATTTGTGTGTATATGCCGCTTAGTAATTAATCACTTCAATGTTATTATCTTTATTCTGATGGCGTTACTGAAATCGGCACCCTGAACCTGATGGGCTCACGTACTGTGACCTTATGGAGAAATTTGACATTCTGTGCCTGCATATTGTAGAGTCCAAATCAGCGCCATGCACCAATGCATGGCCCCTCAAGTTCGGCGCTTCGCGCCTCTATATTCTAATGTGTAGCATGCTCAAATGAGTAGTAGTTCGGTCCTAAATTCGGCGTTTTGCTCCTATGCCTTAACCTTGTGTTCCCATGAAATAGGACGGCATCCTAGCCGATCACTTTTTTGTGATTTTTTTCGTTGCATGTTTTGTATGACTACAAAACTTTGTATAGCCTCATTTTAGCCCTAGTTACATCATTTGAAATGTTCAAGCTAATAAATAAAAGTATACATCCTAAAAATTAGCATATATCCATGATTATCATGTAAAAACTTATATTACAAAAAATGTTTTGGTCAATGATTACAAGATTGGTAGGCTTCTACTTTTTAATCAGCTACTACAGTTCTAAAATGATATTCTAGTCAACTAAAATATACTATTTGTATTTATTTTATGCATGTTAACCTAATGCCTATGCTTAAGTATAGTAGCAGTTTTTTAGTTATCTCTTCTTACAAGGTTACTTTAGCGAAAAATGACAACATATTCGGAATGAGCTTAAAAAATTGCACAAAGTGATCCTAATATTTGCTATGTTGAGCGAGACTAATCACATTTTAATCTGGCTAGGACGGCATTCTGGCACAGGAACCTTTGACTTCAAAAAACAAATGGGAACGCGAGGGTTAACATTTACTATGTTTTGTCATTGTACAGCTCGATATTCGACGCTTCGCGCCAATACTCTAAGGTGTACTATGTTTTTTCTTGTATAGCTCAGCGGTCCGGTCTTACTACTGCAAACCATCATTATCTATCGATAACGTACTAACATTGAAGATCAAGCTCCTATTGCCTGTTTCACACAACTTCGGTCATAAATTTTAAAACTATCTATGGCAATAAGCTGACAGATTGCGATTATAGCATTGATCTGATATATAAATATCGTAACCCTTGGCCTATTGTCGACGAAAATTCTTAGTTAATTGAAACAGACTATAGTTATGCAGATGTCAGCTGGTGTTAAACAAGCCAACCTTTAACAGCGCTGACTACCAGCATAGCTGTGTTACCAACTGCGCCAAGACCGGTTCTCTTGCTTGAGAACCTTTGTTCCTTATATCTTATTTTCTTATTTGAACAGCAATATCTGACTGAGTATCAGCTGTTGCGTCAGCTGTTATCCCTGACATCCCCCTTCTTCAGTGAAGCGGCATCATTGTCGCTGAAGGATATATATTTGTGAATATGGACTAACTTAGGAAATTTTTATGCCTTTTGACCTAAGTAGTCAAATAAATGATTGGCTCTGGGGCCTTTGGCTCTTTAGCCATTATCAAATTATAAGATATGGATCGCTTTTATTTTTGCCTTAGTTTTTCAAATTTTGGCTCATTGGCTCATACTGTGCAAGATCCATTGTCAATGACTGACGTCACATACTGTTCAGTCTCGCCATGTCACATATGTAATAGAGGACGCTAGCTGATGGTGAAACCGATGTCAGCTGGTGTTGAACCTTTATCAGCACTAACTGACTCCCAGCACAGCTGTTCTACCAACTGCGCCAAGACCGGTTCTCTTGCTTGAGAACCTCTGATCCTTATATCTTATTTGTACTGCAATATCTGACTGAGTATAAGCTATTGCGTCAGCTGTCATCCCTGACAACCGTAAGTTGGGCGCGAGCATCTCGAATCAAAACGTGCATCAGAATTTTGCGACATAGGCTGGCGATTGTGACTTTGGTCGTGATATCTAGGCATAGATGGCTGGCGATTATGATAATTAGGGCGCAACAAAGAGCGATTGCGATTATTCCATGATTGGGACTGACTACGATGACGCGTGGCAAAATCGTTTTTCAAATGTTGCGCATTTTTGTCTGACTTGCACTGCTTCAGCCGTTTATAGCATTCTTCTTGTGTGTGACCGGTTCGTTTGCAATATGTGCAGAATTTTAGCGATGTGGTTTCCTCATTTTTGGAAGGTTTTGAGCGACTAAACGTTTTAGTGCGCGAGCAATCAGAATCAAAACTACTCGCAAAACGCACAGGATCCTTAAGCAAAGCGTTACCAGTAGGGATAGCAATTGTCGAAACATAAGGTGTTGGCTCTTTTTTCGCTGCAAGCTGACGAGCTGCATGCTCGGCACATTTAGCATTATGCAAAAATTCATACAAAAGAGCTTCTGACGCACGCTGATACGCTTCAATTGAAATTTCGGGTAATAGACCACGCTTTAGTTTATGTCTAAGCATTGAATTAAATTGCGGCGAATCAAGCTCAATTTTAGGTTGCGTTTGCTTTAATTCTTGAAGAATCGCAAGGAAATACGCTTGCACAGACTCATTAAGCTGTTGCTTATGGCCAAGGAAGCGATCATACAAAGTATCATGATTGAGTGGACAAAATTCTGCGATCATAGCATACTTAGTTTTTGAGTATGATTTACGCACTTCAGCAGGCAAAGCTTCAATTAAGCTCAAAGCATAATCGACATAAAATGATGTCAAAAATTCAGCTCTTTCCGCTTTATCGATTTTGTAAATATTTGCCAGTCTTTCGAATTCATTAAAAAATTTACATTTATCCGTCTTTTCACACTGAAAAGATTTTCTAGAAGCAACTGCAAATATGCATTTGTTGTAAAAATGGAGCACGATTAATTGCATCAGCAAAAGATGACACCTCATTTGAAGAAGAGGATGAATCTGAATTATGGCGCTTGTGACGTGAGCTACGATGATGACGTGAGTGATGCAAATGTTCGCGCTGCGAATTATTTGAGTCCTCATCTGAAAACTTAACACGACGTTGATTCGGCGATTGCGACTTTATATTGTCCTTTATGGGCATCAATTCATCATTATGGCCAGATAAATTATCTTGCACTGAAAAATTTTAACTCATATGATGCGAAGCGTGCTGCAAGGGCATGCATTCCACATTAGGAGGAAAATATTGCAAGGGCGGCGGGTCTAAGGATGATTGTGGCATATTATTCGCAGAATTAGGTACAAACTCAGCAAATTGCTGATTTAACGACTGCTGCAAAATATGCGATGCATTGGGTACAAACTCAGCAAATTGCTGATTTAACAACCGATGCAATATGCTAGGTAAAAAATTCTCCAGAAACGGGTTTTTTCACACGCTGCTCGCAAATACCCAAAGAGAAAGTCCTTTCGGACGCGAGTTCGACTCTAGGCTTGAGAATAGCATTCTGAGGTATTGGAGTTTATTCCAATGTTTTCGGACTGCTCGATACCTCTTTTAGGTAATTCAATAGGAATATCATTAACAATGTTTTCATCAGTATGCGATTGCATAGGCTGACTAGCCTCAGAGCGACTAGTAGATGTAGCCATGAGACGTAAAGTATTCATTTCCTCACGAAGTTCGCGCATCTCTTGCGCATGCTGAGAATTCATTTTTCGAATACTCTCGCAAATAGTCGAAAAGCATCGATCAGAAATGATCAAATTAGGGCGATTTTCCTCATCATTTTGTCGCTGCCGAAATATTTCTTTCGATATCGAAAGCACAAATCGATAATTTAGAACCATGTTCAAGGTTATCAATTGGACGAAAATTAGGATCGTTATTAACGACCGCTTTGTCAGAAAGTGTTTCACCAGATGCATCGACTGAGTTGCCGGTTTCTGTGGGAACGCTACTCGCTGTCGATTCATTATCTGAAGGCATAACAGGAGTGTTATTTGCCGGAGGTGAGTAAATTATTACTATCATTCGTCGCAAAACTGCTTTGCTCATTCTGTGTTTGGCGCATCAAACGAGAAGGTGGTGGCGATTTTTTAGCCAGGGAAGTGCGAAGAACTTTCTTACTCCCATTTTTCAACAAATGAAACGTTAGGTATGAGAAAATTTGGCTAAAATCGGCTATCTTTTGAATTCGAAAAAAATTTTTCGAATCTGACCCCTTTAGGAATCGCTTATTCGAAAACGTAATTTGGCAAAAACATGGGCGAAACAATACACATCTTTAGATAACCAAAAATAATTAATTTTTGGGTAGAAAATTATGTATATTTAATTATGATGACTGACACCGGTTCGGTTGTCGCGAGCAACATAAAGGTGGGACCTCCAAATGTAAATATAGGTTTTCTTGGGGTAACTGGATGTATGTACGGATATCTAAACGGACAGCATGCCGCCCGAGGAGATACCCCACACAACTACCTATACAGAACATACTATATGTACGTACGAGACTTACTTAAGTACCTGGTTACACTTAGCGCTGGTCAGGTTGGTACGGCGATTCGCCTTTATTCAACCGCTTGACCCTCAAAATACTTAAGACCTAAAACCTCCTCGGACCTATATTTGTCTGTAACTAGTGAGATTTAGGTAGCTACGTCCTAGAAACCTAACGCAGCAGTAATTAAGTAGCCCCGGAATTTGGCCCTAGGTCAGTAGACCTATTTTGGACCAAGATAATAATTAACGCGAAATATATTAAGATATTGTTTTCGCAAAATACATATAGCGAAAGCTATTAATTTCTCGGTTTCCATGAGCACACTGAATTATGAATACAACAACATAGAGCTCTCAACCGGGCAGTCATCCTATATTAAAATTATGTAATAATTTTTATGATTTTTAGATAGAAAGATGGATGATAGAATTTTCGATAAAGTGAAAACTAAAATGGTTAGTCATCTGAATTTTATGACGAATAATAAAATATTCAAGGGCAACAAGTCAGAAGCAGGGCCATTGGATCAGGGGCAGGGCCGATGAATCAAAGGCTGGGCCGTCCACCAAAAACAGATCTACCGGCAATATATGTCACTTCTGGGTAGTCTAAAACCCACTTTATATCCATGGAAAAATTAGTAAAAGAAAATGACGAATTAGACGGCCAAAAACGGCTATTTGACGAAACGCAGCTGCCTAGTGTAAACACGGCCAATATAATTTATACATATCAAAAATGCGAATCTTTCACCATACGATACGACGCTCAATATATTATGCCAATAATTTTACAAAGATGTGCCTTTAACGTTTTAACAATAAATTTCGCATCGATGGCATCTACGTACAATATTGATATTTACGTTCTTAACACAGGCTTAACTTGATTAGCGGTCATGTCGCCTATGTTTTATATGATAAAAAAAGGGGAATTATAATAAATCCACAGGATAGCTCACATTGCCTACCTCTCACAGTATGTACGTGACTTACAAGTGGGATTAATGAGCGCTGAGTGGCTAGATGGCCACGGCGCTTCCTACGGTCCAAGTCGTGGTCCGACAGCAAAAGATTTGCCTCTTCTCGGCTAGAGCGCCAAATTCGCAACTCGGCGAATATTGGGAATAAATAGAAGCGATAAAAAACGTTTCGCTTCGAAACGCAAAACGCGTGTAGATACATTATCTACCCTTAGCAAATAGTTATGCATTTTGCGCACGTACACCCTGTGTATTTGTTGTAAGTACTTAATTATCATAAATACGTGCATTTTGGTGAGTTAAGTGTACTTTTTAACACAGTTTTACGCGCTTCCTGAAATAAATTCGTTTTTCGACCCATTTTCTTTAATTTGACACGTGTTATTATTCGAGTAGTCTGCGCGATTTTGGACGTCGGAGTCGGCTCGTTGTTAGTCTTATTGAGTGCGGCGATTATTTGAGATTAATAAAATATTTTGACGGAGTTTTACTTTAATTTTATTCAATTATCAACGTTTAAACGTCGCTTACTTCTGTATTTTTACTAATATAAGGTTAGTAAATAGTGCCGAGTCACAGTTTATTGAAGTTAGAAATTATTCAATTAATTAGTTAAGCACCTAAGTTTTACAACCTTATCTGCCTAAAAAATTGCGCAATGTGTTTGTCCGTTTAATAGAGTGTTGGATAGAGACCTTCTCTTCCGCCTCTAATAAAGTTAAGAAAGCACTGCAAATATAATTTGCAGCATATGCAACACTCTCCCTTCCAGCTACGAGCTCCTGCGAGCATGCGTGGGCAGCAAGAAAATTCTGGGTGGGGGTGCAAGATTTTTTTGAAAGGTCAAAAAATGGTTTTAAAAATGGTGGTATGGCGATAAAAACCCCATTTTTCGACGTTTCTCATCAAGCGCTATCCATTGGCATCAAAAAATTGCGAAAAAAACGAAAAAAATTTTCAAAAATCGAATTCTGGGGGATATTTTGATTTCTGGGGGGGGGTATTTTGGTTTCTGGGGGGTGCATACCCCCTCAAACCCCACGCCCAGGTGTGCCTGCGAGTCCTTTGGAAAGAGGAACAGGGTTCCAGCTATTCCAGTGCTGCAGCTGGTTACAATCAATGCTAGACACAAAACGCACGTATGCCACATACCTACACACTATAAGTGTGTTATACTACAGTTCCGAATTAAGGCACACACAAAAAAAGGATGTTAGAATTTCCATCAATAGGCACGACCACACAGACAAAAGAGGGCGGCAATCAAGAGTTCATCTCTGAGCATTGACGTTGTTCCACAACATAATGAAGCCTTCCATTCCACTGCAGCCAGTCGTGCTCACGTGCCACTGCTTGTGCCGTAAGTGGCCCAAAGCAAACATTAGCAGCCAAAAAGTTATCCATTGATGTGACAGTGTCCTCAAATGTCTGATTGGTCGGCTTGCAGCACATTGGGTGGAGCAACAGAAAAATCAACGCAGATTTAGAAAAACTTTTTCCGTTTTAACAAATAACGCAAAATGAAATAAAAAGAAGAGCTTTTTTTGGAGGCAAAATGAGCTGAAAAACTGGTTTAAGCGCTAAAATAGAGTTAAAGAAGTACTTTATTACGCACTTTCTCGTCATTTGAGGCATTGAGTGCTTTTTGCATCTAAATGGGTGCTTTTTGCATCTAAATGGGTGCTGTTCTTCACAGGTTTTATGCAGAAAATAAAATTTTTTAAGAACAAGAATATACTCCCATACTCTATGTGCCTAATAATATATTTAACTTTAATTGGTATCTAATCGTTCCTAAATTGTTTTATTATGTCTGTTTGAGAAGAATTTATAGAATTATGTTTTTCAGGATTGTGCCCATTTATGGTCTGGATCCCGAGAATTCGGCAAATCCTTCTCCCAGAAAAATCGATAGAACCCCTCAAAAATGAATTTTGCTGCTATTTAGTGGTTTCCGAATGAAATTTAACCCTAGGGTTAACAACTCTCAGGGGTTAAATTAACCTTCAAGGGTTAAGTACTTCATACATTCAATGTGCACACATTCGTGTACCTATGCATGGCATCTGTGGATATAGCCGGTTGCAATTTTGCATTGCACACAACTAATCAATATTTCAAAACATCTGAATAATCCCAGAATGCGCAAGCATATTTCGCATCTATTACTACTGGAATTGTACTTGCAACGAACGTATTGAGTTCGACCTACTTTATGTACTACATAATGTTCAGTTAGTGACGTGGGATTTCATAGGGAGAGGTGGTCCGTACTCAAAGTTTTCCAAAAGAGTCAAAAATGAAAAAAAAACCTATTCTTCACTTGCAAACTAAAGCTTTTTTGCTGTTTTATACTGTGAATTTTTAGTCAACAGGATTACTGGTATAGAAATTTTGCAAGAAATTTTACAAGTTCAATTAATTTTGTGCAAAAAATGTTTAAATTTCTTTAATTTTAGCTAAAACTTGGTGCGAAGCCCCGAAAAATTCGTTGAATTTCAACAGAAAGACGTTTTAAGACTCAAATTATTCGTTATTTTATGTTGCATTAAAGCATTTAGTGTATAATGCAATTTTTAGAATAGCGTGCTAAAATATAAGAGAAAATTACAAAATATGGCTCGATCAAGAAAGTGAATAAACGTTAGATATGCATGTATTGGTGTGAAATATATGGAATTATGACAGTTGACGGCCAGAAATTGTTGCACAATAAATATATGTAGCGAACGACTTATTATCACTGTACTTTAGAGGCCGACTAACTTTATTATTCGACTATTGCATCCATAGAATTGAAACTAGGTAACATATAAAGTTGAACTAGATTTGAAGTAATATTATAAAAAAATGTGAAGTAGAAACGTATTGAATGTTGGGTGGATGACACGATAAAACAGATAAAATCCAAGTTAAGTAAACGATGCCAAAACCTTTTTTTGTTACATTTCTTTCCCCATAATAACAAAAAAAGTTTAAATAAACTTTTTTCAATTTTTTTCAAATAGATACGAAGTACTTCGCGGTTATAATACATTAAATACACGCGCGCTAAAATTCTTCCTCCTCCTCGCTGCTGTCCATTTGAGGCATTTGATATACCTTCAATCGATTGACATGAATTCTGATTTCATCCGCATTATGCTTTCGCATATCTTGAAGCCAAACATTTGGGAAATCCAATTTTCTTATAATATATGGTCCGCGCCAACTATGTACTAACTTTTTAACTTTTCCAGGCGCAACCACTGGCGTTTTCAGTAGAACGGTTTGATCAACTTTAAAGTTTCCAGAATATTGAGATCAATCGTACTGATCTTTTTGATGCTCATGAGCTCTCTCCATATTTATCTTTGTTAATGTCCATGCTTTAGTCAATTTCAATTGCAGTTCGGTGCTGTAATCGTCAATGTCGACATATTTTTCATTAATCATTGAAGATAGGGCTACATCAATGGGCAGCTGTGCATGTCTTCCATGCATTAAGTAAAATGGCTCATATCCAGTTGATTCATTTTTGGCTGTTCGGTAGGCAAAAAGTGCATATGTAATAAAAGAGTCCCAATCTTTTTGATTTGAGGATACGTACATTGATAATATTGTTGCTAATACTCTATTAAACCTTTCAGTAAGTCCATCGCATTGTGGATGATATGGTGTTGTGTAAAGTTTAGTTGTTCCACATAACCTACAAATTTCTTTAACGAGCTGTGATGTGAAATTGCTTCCTTGATCAGATAATAATTTTTTTGTAGCTCCGTGTCGACATACAATTTTTTCTACAAATACTCTGGCAACAGTGTCAGCTTTCATATCTGGTAATGCATATGCCTCGGGCCACTTGGTAAAATATTCACAAAAGACGACAATAAACTTGTTTCCTGATAGTGTTAGTGGCAATGGCCCTAAAATATCCACTGCCATGAGTTCAAAAGGTTAAGAAATTGAAATAGGAACCAATGGAGCTTTGATGTACTTTGAAGGAGCTTTCCTTCCTGCACAATCTAAGCATTCTTTGCAATGCTTATAAATATCACTAGCCATTTTTGGCCAATGGAATCTTTCCTGTATTTTCTGCAAGGTTTTTTGAAACCTAGATGACCTGCAAATAGATCGTCATGAAAATGCTCAAGGATTTCATTAATTATTGAGTATGGTAAAGCAATGACTGTTGTATTACTTTTGTCTTTTATGAAGTGAAGAACACCATCAATGAGTATGTAATGCTTTAAAATGTAGTCAAGACGATTTTGGAAGTTTTCATCAGTTGGGATTTCATTTTTCTCTAGAAATTGAAGGATGATTCCAAGGGATGCATCTTCTTCTTGATATTCTCTCATAGTTTTGGGTTCATCTATAGCACATATTAGAGCTCTGGATAAAGCATCCGCATTCATGTTTTTAGAACCTGGTTTATATTGTATTTCTAGTGTATTCTCTTGTAAAATCATTGACCAATGAACTAGTCTTGAGTTTGCCATGTTCGTTGATGTTAAGTACCGTAATGGGGCATGATCTGTTTGCAAAATGCATGAATGGCCATAAATGTATGGTCGGAAGGTTTTCAATCCCCAAATTATAGCAAGGGCTTCCTTCTCTATAGTGGAATAATTTCGTTCGGCTTTATTCAAACTTCTGCTTGAAAATGCAATTGGTCTTTCGCCAATTTCTGTGTCTTGAGATAGTATTGCTCCTAATCCATTTCCTAAAGCATCAGTTTGCACTTTGAATTGTTTATCAAAGTTTGGATAAGCTAGAACTGGAGCTGATGTCAGTAGATTTTTCAGTTCTAGAAAAGCTTTTTCAGCTAGATCAGTCCATTTGAATTCAGTATTTTTCTTTAGTAGCTTAAACAGTGGGCTAGCTACTGTTGAGAAGGATTTTATGAAACGTCGATAGTATGACACTAGTCCAAGGAAACTTTTTAAACTTTTTATATTTGTTGGCGTTGGAAATTTGTGAACTGCTTCGACTTTTGCTTTCTCTGGACATAGACCATCAGCTGTAATTAGATGTCCAAGGTAAAGAACATCAGGCTGTGCAAAAGTACATTTCTTTAAATTTAATTTAAGATTTGCTGCTCTAAGTCTGCTAAAAACTTCTTGCAAATCTTGAACATGCTGTGATATATTTTTCGAGCAAACTAATATATCATCCATATAAACAAATACATTAGTCCATTGAAGATCCTTCAAAACATGCTCCATAAGCCGTTGAAATGTGGCTGGGGCGTTCGACAAGCCAAAGGACATTACGTTAAATTCGTAGAGGCCCATAAAAGTTGTATATGCAGTTTTATGCCTATCTTTTTCATCCATCTTGATTTGCCAGTATCCACGATCCAAATCTAGCGTGGAGAAAATTGTGCATTTTCCTATATTGTCAAAAATGTCATCGACTCTTGGAAGTGGATAGACATCTTTTTCTGTTATGCTGTTCAGTTTTCGATAATCTATGCAAAAGCGTTCAGTATTGTCTTTTTTCTTTGATAAAACAACTGGGCTAGACCAAGCACTATTAGAGGGCTGAACAATATTCTGCTTAAGCATTTTCTCGATGTTTTCTTTGATAATTTGTCTTTGAGAGTATGGAACTCTATATGGCTTCTGCTTTATGGGCACATGAGTTGAAGATGGAATTCTGTGCTTAACTAACTCAGTGGATGTTGGAGCATCATTTATATGGTAAAATGATTGATAGTTTTCGAGTAGAAAACTTCTTATGTAGGGACAAAATTCTTCTTTCATATTTTGAAGCTTCGATTTGACTAGATTCTCGAATTTAGAGTATGCAAGTGATGTGTTGTTTGTGTGCATACTTTGTAGAGTTCCAAAGATTGTGTTTTTGTACACAGTGATTGGAGTATTTGTTGGATTTATCACTGGTATATTATCAATTGAGAATTCCGATGATTGTATGATTTTTAGGATGAAGAGAGGTCCAAATGTCGAAAACTTGGGATTTGGGAGAAAAACACGTTGATTTATTTTGTCAGGTAATTTGTTTTTGTAATTCGGTTGAACTTGAATGAGATATAATGTACGTGGTGGCATTGTGACAGTTTTTGAGCTTTTCATTGAGAAAACTTCCTCATTAGCATGATTCATAGGCATTAGAAGTGGCAGAGTTTCACTTCCTGTTGATACCCATCCTTCTGTGAAATTGAATTGCAAGTTACCTTTTCCAATTTGCTTCAAAATATTTATTCCTAAGACTACTGAGTGGAGACAGTCTGGCATAATATAGAATGGAAATCTATTTTTGAATTTGCCGATTTGCAAATTAAGCACAACTTGTCCAATGGTTGGAACATTATGTCCAGTCAATGAGATTGCATTTGAGTTAGCCGGTATTGTCAATATTGGCTTATGTAATGACTCAATAGCATTGAGAGTATTTTCATTAATAAGGGATATGCTTGCTCCCGTATCAATCAGTGCCATACAAGGAAGATTTTGCAATATAATGCAAATTGTAGGCTGATCTGAGTTTCCTACTGTATGAGCTAAGTGTCGTTGATTTTGAGTCATGGGTTGAAGTTCAATGTCATGTTCATGTATATTTCTTTGTTTTCTGTGGCATAAACAGCATTTGAAAATTTTCAAACAGGTTTGAAAAAATGGGTACACAAAAGAAAATCCATAGCAAATGCAAAGTATGAATGCTATTATGAGAACAGCATTTAGTACTGTTTGAAATTTTCCACTTGTGAAAAATTTCATAACACTCCAAATTTAGCTAAATGGATTTGTTCCTTGTTCAACGTATTTTTCAGTGCCTTCTTGGATATTTCTCAATGATCTTTGTAACGTTTTTGGATCAAAGATAAGATGATTTGTATTGTCAACAAAGTGATCAAATTGTTCTTGCAAACGCTCAAAATTTAGGATCATTCCTTGAAGCATAGCAATATTTGTTCTTTGTAAAGTTGGTGACTCTGGTATAATTGATGGTGAATCAAAAATTAGTGTCGGTAATTGTTTTTTCCAAATAAGCTCAAGAGATATATTTTGAACATGAACTTTGCCATTTGAATTTCGCCAGGTTTGAGAATTATGATCCATGAATACACCTGGTATTACTTGTTTGCAGGGAACTTTTGGTGATGACTGAACAAGATCATTGCTTCCTGGTAAAACAAAATATGTTGAACCGTTAAGATCTTGTGCTGGCAGAAAAGCATAGCATTCGTTTTTGATTTTGTAATCCCAGAAAATTAATGAGATATTCACTGGCGCACATTTCCATACTCTGAGTACAGAACCTGTGAAATGAGCGTATATATCATTTCGATCAAATAGAGCTCTTGCTCCAAATGTAGCATCTAATCGAAAAAATTGCCATATCAGCTTAAGCTGTATTGAAGCTATATGGCATAGATTAAGCCATACATCTCGAAATTCATTAATTTGCATGTTTTGTAGCATTGCTTCGAGGTACTGTAACTTTGAATTTATCGGATCATCATTTAAAGCTTTAATTTTGGGTACTTGACGCACTAATCATTTTTGTGAGTCAATTAGTTTTTTAAATTTCGGATCGGTCTATTATTCATTTTAACTAAGTCTGGTGCTAACTTCACCATTGCATCCTTTGGTGCTAATGCAATGCCTTGATCTGTTAAAATATAATATTCTGGCAAACATGACTTACCTACAGAAACGGTTTTATTGTGCAAACGCGTAAATGCACCTTGAATTTTAGGCAGGATAAAATAATTTCCTACTGCCTGTATATCATACCACTCACGTTTTATATAGGCACATGGTACTTCTAAGCTTCCATTCCAAACTATAGTACCTCCCAATGTTTCACAGTAGCTATTAAAAGCTTTACACTCTGATACATCGCCTAGGCTACTTATTAGCATTTTTTCGTCATATGTTCCTATTTCGCCTCTCAAAAGAACAATATTCGATTCTGATGTGCACACATCGTGACAACAATACGAAAAATACGGACTCAATGTAAAGTTCGATTTATAAAAGCCTCCTGCTACTTTTATAAGCTCAACTGAGTTCCAAACTCGATATTCAACAATCAGACTGCACTCTGCAGGGCTTATACGCACATAAACTTCATTATCTGACACAATACCTTTTGATCCAAATATACCTACGTTTGTTGCAAATTGTTCTTCGCTTAATAGAGCATTTCCATGCTTCTTTCGAAGCGGGATCATGATTTGGCACATATAGTTGCACGTTTTCAGTGATAATAGTACCTGCCTCAGGCGGAATACAATTTATGCTCTCTGGCACATGATATGCAAGTCCATGCTGCGAAATACCGCATATCTGGAAACTGTGACTGACTGACATAGATATTGGAATTAGCAAAAATGCTAATGCAATGAAAAACAAAACACTAGGCTGAACATATGAAAATAGTAAATAAGCAGTGCTTGTGATACGCTCTTCAATTTGAGGTTTTAGTGGCTTTTTACATGAAAAAACTAAATTTTGATGATTATGATGTGAAGCACCTTGATTCTCAGACATTTGAGTGAACTGCAGCATGTCTGTCAACGTTTTAACTTGATCTTTCAAATTATTATTCTGTTCGTGTAAAAATGAGAGTTGGTCAAAAGTATTATCTTGAGCATCAATGGTATTCACATTTGAAACAGGCTGACGATTATATTGTGACGGCTTTTGATAATAATTTTGTCTTATAGGAACGAATCTATTTCTATTATTTTGAAATCTTTGAATATTACGACATTTTGCAGCAATGTGGCCTGGTTTTCCACATTTAAAACAGATTGGACGGCCATCAGTAGTACGGTTGTACGTAACTAATGGTAATTTAGGTACA
>JAVLUZ010000125.1:0-93120 GCA_036768485.1 Mermis nigrescens
ATCTTATAGCCATAGCAAGTGAACTTTCTAATGTAAGATACGGTATCATTAGTGACATGCTTGACTATGAGGATAAGTTTTATGCAAATTGGCTCAGGGCAACTGCTTGTCTGGACGCACTTTTGGCTTGATACGATGCTGATTTAAGCGATTTTGCAAGTGATTTTCTGAAAACGAAGGGTGTTTAATCGTATTACAGGGAAAACCGTTTTTCGTGGACAAGGGACCTCTTCACCATTGCTAAACCTACAGCTGTTTCCCATAGTGAAAACGAATCAACTAGCTGTACGCGTAAGTCGCCTGAAGTATCGTTGCCAATGGCTGCACCCACTCCTCCACTATCTCATGCTGAAATTGCGCATCAAACTGCCATGAAGTTTCAGACCGCGCCATTCCAGCCCGTATCATTCTGGACTGCATCTTTCCAGCCTGCACCATTCCAAACCGCGTCGTTCTAGCCGCCACAATTTACGCCAAGTCATCTGCTCGGTTATGTCGCCAAGTCAAACTTCATGCCAGTCCAAGATATTCGGGCGAAGGACGTCAAAAAGCGTTTTGACGAACTGATATGCATGATGCTACAGCAGTTTTACACGCAGTTCAAGCGGTGCGATAATGGCGACTGGTACGACTTTCACGATTTGTTCTATTGCAAATGGTGCGAAAAATTGCACAAAGAATTTGCCTCGCCGAAATGGGAAATAGATCACAAGGAGATGCGGATTCGTAAGGCCATTCAGAGGAAAAACGGACGTCAACCGTCGAACCAACAAACGTCCACTAGCTGCCACTAGCTTACTTATATTTTCGGTGTTTTTTTGCAATATTATAGTACATTGTTTACAGCGTTTATACTTAATCATTTTTTAGCATGATATTTTTTGCGCGCCACCAACCTAGGTGATGATTCTAAAGTTTCACTCTAAAATTATTAACTAGAATACTTATTAATCATTAACTACTCGCAGCTAAAAATTAAGTAAAATTTTTGCAAATTTTCGGTTTTACTTTTTCACTAAACGGGGAAGGATGTAACGGATGTTACATTTGTTTTTTCGTCTTACTAATTTTACTTATTCAACTTATTACTACATATGCATTCTTTGCTTTATACTTTGAATTCTACGAAGAATTCAGAATGCTGAAAGCTTAAATTAATCATTCGAATTATTGACTAATTTCTATCTATCATGTGCGTCATTGCATATTTTCGTAGTTTATTCTTTCTTTGAATCTTCCACTTAATCACAGGGAATTCCTAATTTTTTTTATAAACATCGTCTATGCTGGTGGTTAGCTCATTTGCTTCTATATTATCGTCTTACGAATATAATTCACTTGAGTTCAATATTTTATCAGTGTTCGTTGCTTAATCCGTTTTGATATTTTCACTTATTACTTGCCACAAACGTACATTAAAAATGACCCAACATCAGCGCCATGTTGCAAGAATTTCTATTCACACTTGCATCAAATTTTTACCGATCGAATCCATCTAAACATTTTGATGCGCCGTCAAAGATTTCCCATTGACCTTCTTTTGTTAATCATTGGGTCTCAAGCTTTTTGATTGCTTGAGGCAAGAAATTGAATGTAGCTAAAGCAAACAGCTCACCCTTCAGCGCTTTTTAATGTTTGTCGTTAATTTTAATAACAAATTCGCATAAACCACACTTCAGAATTTTTCCATCTGTAACTATGTGATCCGACGCATGCTTTCACTCAAAGTTCAAAGCTTAATGCCAGAACCGACGCCATGTTGCAAATTCAGTAAAAATTAGTAGCTTGGGCAGACCACCAGAAATATTATACACTAAATACGTCGATTTACGCTTGTGCAAATTTTAGCAAAAACCCATATTTAGTGCAATTTAGTGCTTGATAGGTTAATTTGATGCAATTCGGTGCAAAATAACTTGAGTTTAGAGCGTTAAAAATGTGTTTTCTGACATTTCTCGACAACCTGAATCTTATAGGAGCATAAAAAATATTTGTTGCAGCACCAAACTTTGCAAGCTCTAGTAATGAGGCCCCTACATCTATAACGGGACACATCTGGTAAGCTGTGGTTTTTTAAAGGATAGATAATTAAAATAGATTATGCACGCTTTTTGTTTACAATCAATACCGAGTTCCTTATGAGCGTGTAAAGTATTGGCGGAACGTTATTAATTTAGCGATTTTCGATGGTTCTATCTGCAGCTTGTACACAAGTCAATGGAAATGCGACATAATATTTAATGATATTGAATTGTAGAAGATAAAATTCTGAAAATGTTTTTAAAAATTTACCATAGTTCATTAGTGGCAGTGTAAAGAGTCTAAAACTTTTAGCTTATAAATACCCTTTTCGGTCACGTTTTTAACCTTTTTGTGTTTGTTGACTACTCCGATAAAGGATCCAAACAAACTTTCTGTTGGAAAAGTACTACGCTTAAAGGGCTACATGTGGAAATTGACCAGATTTATATGAAGGCAATCATGGAAAGGTTAACTCTGGTGTTAGATGAAAAAAATCATTTTTACATTCTTTTACTTCGTCAGCCTCGGTCATCAATCAGCGCGCGAAGAATTATAGAAATAAAGTACGTTTTAAGGATTACACATCGCATTTGTACACTTTTATTTAATCTAAATATCGACTTAGTTATACAGGTGTAAAGTTTGAAGTCAAGGGTAATAAAACATGTTTTTGACCCTTTTTTGTAGGTCAACTACGTCAGTTATGGCTCGGATAGTATAAACTATTATAAAGATGAAGTGCGTCAGTGGTAACACATTGATTTTCTCATTTTTCTTATCACTTAATACTAAGTACGTTTTTGAGGTGTAAAGTTTAAACTATGGGGTGATAAAAGACGTTTTTGGTGAATCTTTGTCTCTCAACTTCTCCCAATATAAGTTAGGTCTAATTTATAGAAATGTGTTAGGCTTCAAAGATCAGACATGCACACAGGCACGATTAATTACATGAATATAAAGTTATTGTAGTGGTGTAAAGTCAGCACTGAAAAAAATCATTTTACTTCCAGATTACTTCCAGAGTGTCGTAAAACAAGATTTTTTGAATCTTCCACATACATTCGAATTAACGAATCTGACTCTGAATTTTCTCTACACCATTAATATTCAAATATACACGTATGCTCGTACTTCACTATTAAGCACTGAGTTTTCCAAGAAAAATTATTAACAATGTACTAAGAGTAATTATACGTCGTAGGGTAGTAATTATTTGCATTCAACTGCAGGTAATACAGCACGCAATGTAAACTTATATGCAGTCAAAAACCTGCGGCCTAGACTGCAGGTAATATAGCACACAATGTGATATTTTATGCAGTCAAGTTGAATGCTTATTAATATGGGGAAGCTGGCGCTTCGCTCGCATTTCAAAATGAAGTAGATGGTTTTCGAATTCGCTTTTATTTTATATGGTCTGGCAGATTTGCTTCCTCAATGGGGAAAGATTTCTTGCGCTGCATGGGTTGCAGCTTCAGTAGCTGCCCAGTCACCCATTAGCGCATGTTGATGGGCCAGCGTAAGCTCTGGTCCTGCATGATGAATAGTGAATAGCTGTTGCTGTTCTTGTCCTCATTCTGGGGAATTATAAAATAATTCAAGTTTATTCGCCAAGTTGAAAGAAGGATTCTGAAACGCATTTGGGAATGTTTTGGATTAGTTTCCAAAGCGTCGGGGATCTGTCACTGAGCGGGATTACCAATGTCTTAGGCTTAAGCTTAGTTATGCGCATTCACATTAATGCCAGCGCATGGGCTTAGCCTGAGATAAATGGAGCGAAAATTGCACAGCGAGTGAAGCGAGCGGAGCAATTTACGCTCCATTTATGTCTTAGGCTTAGCCCATGTTCGGCACCAATCTGAATCCGCAAGCAATTGCTGTCGCCACACAAACCATTCTTACCAGTATCATATATGCCTGCTGTATAATTTTATTTCCACTAAAGTAAAAAATTCCCCAGAATGAGAACAAGAACAGCAACAGCTACACAATATCTATCATGCAGGACCAGAGCTTACGCTGGCCCATCATAATGCGCTAATGGGTGGATGGGCAGCTATTAAAGCTGCTACCCATGCAGCGCAAAAAACATTCCCTATTGAGGAAGCAAATCTGCCAGACCGTCTCAAATAAAAGTGCCTTCTAAAACCATCTACTACAGGTTGAATGCGAGCGAAGCGCCAGCGTTCCATATCAATAAACATTCAACTTGACTGCATATAATATCACATTGTGTGCTATACTACCTGCAGTCGACGCCGCTAGTTTTTGACTGCATATAATTTTACATTGTGTGCTATATTGTCTGCAGTATAGGCCGCTGGTTTTTGACTGCATATAATTTTACATTGTGTGCTTATATTACCTGCAGTCTAAGCCGATGGTTTTTGACTGCATATAATTTTACATTGTGTGCAATATTACCTGCAATTGACTGCAAATAATTACTGCCACGTCGTACTTTAACCTATTTTATTGCACAAATGTGCATAATCAAACAATAATTAAAATTTAAATAATATTGTATGTAAACAATATATCACCAAAGACCAAGTGAAGCCTGACAAGAAAATAAGAGGTCAAAATACTATAAACGATTATTCATATAATGAATGCTGAAAAGATTATCAAAAATTCACCAAACCTTGCATTTTGTGGCAGGATTCATGCTTGAATTGGTTGGACACAAATAAGCTTTGGTGAATGCCCATGTATTTGAAAACAACCCAAGAACTCTTTGATGATTGATTGTATGCGTATCAGTTGTCATAAGATCAGTTGCTAAACCAGCACTGAAATTTGCGCATCGGTGCTGAAAATAAAGATTTTTATTGAAGTTATATCATACAGGGTGGCCCAAAAAAAGTACAACATCTTTTAATCTTAACTATAATAGCGCAGAATAGGAGATTCGCTAATTAATTCCACCAGGTAGCAGCTTTTTCTATTGTAACTTACCGAAAAAAACGATTTTTACAAAAGCTTAAACACAACACCAATGGCAAAGGAGACTGATCAAACTCCACAATTTTGCTGTTCTATATCCGTTGTCTTGAAAAATGTTTACAATTCTGTGAGATGCTTTACAGCAAGCATATTTATCATAAAAAATTTTTCTTCTCTTTCTAAGGCCACATTTTGTATATTTTTTCTTCTTTTCTTCACTTTTTTCCTTCTCACACTTGTAATATTGATAACTTCTTCGTCTTAATATTATTACAACTTAGCTTATGTAAGAGAAAAATTGAAAAAAGGCAAAATTTTGTATGGCCGAATGTCCGATGTAAAGTTCGACCCTTTGCCCAATATGCTAAAAATTTAGATGATAGAAATGTGTTTTAAGAGAATAAATTTTGAATTATCTGGAAGCTTCTTGCAGCATTCGACTCGTATCAGTCAAAAATCGCAAAAGATAACAATGAACGTCAAAAACTTTATCTTTAGAGTCTGCAAGCATATTTTCAAATCTAGGGTTCACACCACACATGAGCAGCAGCCAAATTCTGGGGCGTATGTTTAATGTAAAAAGGTAAAAATCCTAAAAAGGTTGAAAAATCAATTCTGTGAGTCTGTCGATTTTCGGAAAGTGTACAGGATAATTGTAAGGTCTAGTAGACCCCTAAAACCGTCTATGTCGAAGTGTGGTATAGACCCCACATTTTATTCATGTGTCCTATCATGAAAACATGGATTCAGAGAGTACTTATTTGTTGACAACTCTACGAGAAAATCAAAAATAGTGCTGAAAAACTCAATAAAATCCGGAGTAGTAAGGCCTGCCCTTCTGGCTATACAATGGTTAAGCATAGCACATGGTTAAGCATATAGCAGTGCTTAAGCATATAGCACACGCTTAAACATAGAGACTCTGTCTAGAAGGCGCTTCGAGCCTTTCATAGGCCCGTACTACGCATAACCCTAAAACATATAGCCTCATAGAGCCGAACGAGAAGGCCAACCCATGAATCATAAGCACAAAACGCCACACTAGAGGGACAACCCACTTAACTTTTACTTCTAAGCGATAAACTAATGCTCTTGAAACTATGTGTATTGAGTTGCACTGCGGGTGACATAAGCTTCGTCTAGCTAAGTTCTTGTAGGGCAAAACATGTTATTCAAGCTATACAGTTTTATTACTACTAAGCATTGCTCTTGAAACTATTTTGAGCTGCAGCTGGTGACATAAGACAGGCGTCTAGCTAAGTTCTTGTACGGTTGAAAAGTACTTTATTAATTTCTACTCTTTTTTGCAGCAAAAAAAATTTTAAAAAAATAAATAAATATAAAAATAAGCATTGAATTTAGACATCAGGCTATACAACAATAATACAACACCTTAATTAATCAAAATCAGAAAAAAACAAGCCAAATAAAAATTTACAGAGAATTAGCCAGGCAGCACAACATATAGCAAGTGCTCAATACAAATTTCTACAACACAACGCATTAGTACGACGCATAAAACATCATAAAACGGGTTAAACGCTTAAACATAGAAACTCTGCCCTTGTAGGCACGAAGCACCAAATTTCGGGTAAAAATTCTTTAGAATAGTGTACTGATTATATTCTGAGCATTTTTATCCGATTTGGATAGTCTAGCAGAGCACTGCTAGACTCTTCAACAGATGTGACAACTTCATTATTGTCTTCTCGTTTCATCTGCTCATCCTCAAATAGATCGGCATTTTTGCGAATCAATTTTTTAAACATGTATTTTCGACTGGCCCAAGCTGTCTCATCAGCTTCCTTTTTTCCAAATTTTAATTCATACCGGTAAAAATTATTAGCGTTTTCTATTTCTTCCCTTAATTCGCTTTCATTTAGAGCATCTAGGAGTGAGTCATAAAAATCATAGAGAATATGGATTTTATCAATAAAACTGCTGTAAAATGGCTCGGTTTGGAGGTCTTGTATACTGTTCGGAAAATCTTCAAAATCTGAAAGCACGGCTTTTACTAAAAAGCGCCAAAACGGGTTAGTCCAACCACTTTCGATTACAGTCTCATTTGAGCTGCTTTCAGAATCTGAAGAATTTCCATTGTTACTGCCTTCACTACTATCATCATCTGTCATTTGTTCAGACTCTGATGTATCATTCCTCTTTTGTGATATCCCATGCATGAGATATTTGTGTCTTTTTAAAGTAAAATTATTAAGTAATTGCTTACCGCAGATTTCACAGATTTTATTCATTTTGTCAACTATTCAAGATGTGGCATTCCTTAAATAAACTTTATTGCACATGTAATTCGCGTTTACATCACATTCTTGACGTAGAAGCTCACATTCATCACAATATTGGTCACTACCGTCACTTCATTCAATTCTATAGCCTAGCATGCATTTTCTTCATATGCACAACGTTAAGCCTGGTTCTGAAGTGAAAATTATCGCTGACAAAGTGCTCCAATTTTATAACAATATCTCCATGAATCTCAATTTTGTCGGTAATATCGTCAATACAACCTCGCGCAGAAAGGTGGTTTGCTAGTCAGTTGTTAGCTGATGCAACTACAAATAGGTGATTTTTATGAAACGCGCCCAATTTTCAGAGGAATGTGACGATGTGATGATTTTTGTGCAGACTGTGAGGTCTCACATTCTGCACAAAAACCCTCACATCGCCACATTCCTCTGAAAATGTATACCAGGAGGTTCATACCTTCTCGCCCTTGGCGACTGATAAGTTATAAGCAAACGCGCCCAATTTTCAGAGGAATGTGACGATGTGATGCTTTTTGTGCAGAATGTGAGGATTTTGTGCACCTCACATTTTGCGAAGAAATCTCACATTCCAAATTGTGCACCTCACATTCTGCACAAAAAGCATCACATCATCACATTCCTCTGAAAATTGGGCGTGTTTGCTTTTAACTTATCAGTCGCCAAGGGCGAGAAGGTATGAACCTCCTGGTATACATTTTCAGAGGAATGTGACGATGTGAGGGTTTTGTGCAGAATGTGAGACCTCACAGTCTGCACAAAAATCATCACATCGTCACATTCCTCTGAAAATTGGGCGCTTTCATAAAAATCACCTATTTGTAGTTGCATCAGCTAACAACTGACTAGCAAACCACCTTTCTGCGTGAGGTTGTATTGACGATATTACCGACAAAATTGAGATTTTCGGAGATATTGTCAAAAAATTGGAGCACTTTGTCAGCGATAATTTTCACTTCAGAATCAGGCTTAACGTTGTGCATATGAAGAAAATGCATGCTAGGCTATAGAATTGAATGAAGTGACGGTAGTGACCAATATTGTGAAGAATGTGAGCTTCTACGTCAAGAATGTGATGTAAACGCGAATTACATGTGCAATAAAGTTTATTTAAGGAATGCCACATCTTGAATAGTTGACAAAATGAATAAAATCTGTGAAATCTGCGGTAAGCAATTACTTAATAATTTTACTTTAAAAAGACACAAATATCTCATGCATGGGATATCACAAAAGAGGAATGATACATCAGAGTCTGGACAAATGACAGATGATGATAGTAGTGAAGGCAGTAACAATGGAAATTCTTCAGATTCTGAAAGCAGCTCAAATGAGACTGTAATCGAAAGTGGTTGGACTAACCCGTTTTGGCGCTTTTTAGTAAAAGCCGTGCTTTCAGATTTTGAAGATTTTCCGAACAGTATACAAGACCTCCAAACCGAGCCATTTTACAGCAGTTTTATTGATAAAATCCATATTCTCTATGATTTTTATGACTCACTCCTAGATGCTCTAAATGAAAGCGAATTAAGGGAAGAAATAGAAAACGCTAATAATTTTTACCGGTATGAATTAAAATTTGGAAAAAAGGAAGCTGATGAGACAGCTTGGGCCAGTCGAAAATACATGTTTAAAAAATTGATTCGCAAAAATGCCGATCTATTTGAGGATGAGCAGATGAAACGAGAAGACAATAATGAAGTTGTCACATCTGTTGAAGAGTCTAGCAGTGCTCTGCTAGACTATCCAAATCGGATAAAAATGCTCAGAATATAATCAGTACACTATTCTAAAGAATTTTTACCCGAAATTTGGTGCTTCGTGCCTACAAGGGCAGAGTTTCTATGTTTAAGCGTTTAACCCGTTTTATGATGTTTTATGCGTCGTACTAATGCGTTGTGTTGTAGAAATTTGTATTGAGCACTTGCTATATGTTGTGCTGCCTGGCTAATTCTCTGTAAATTTTTATTTGGCTTGTTTATTTCTGATTTTGATTAATTAAGGTGTTGTATTATTGTTGTATAGCCTGATGTCTAAATTCAATGCTTATTTTTATTTATTTATTTTTTTAATAATTTTTTTTCTGCAAAAAGAGTAGAAATTAATAAATTACTTTTCAACCGTACAAGAACTTAGCTAGACGCCTGTCTTATGTCACCAGCTGCAGCTCAAAATAGTTTCAAGAGCAATGCTTAGTAGTAATAAAACTGTATAGCTTGAATAAGATGTTTTGCCCTACAAGAACTTAGCTAGACGAAGCTTATGTCACCCGCAGTGCAACTCAATATACATAGTTTCAAGAGCATTAGTTTATCGCTTAGAAGTAAAAGTTTAGTGGGTTGTCCCTCTAATGTGGCGTTTTGTGCTTATGATTCATGGGTTGGCCTTCTCGTTCGGCTCTATGGGGCTATATGTTTTAGGGTTATGCGTAGTACGGGCCTATGAAAGGCTCAAAGCGCCTTCTAGACAGAGTCTCTATGTTTAAGCGTGTGCTATATGCTTAAGCACTGCTATATGC
The DNA here is from genome assembly GCA_036768485.1 of Mermis nigrescens. Classification (NCBI taxonomy): domain Eukaryota; kingdom Metazoa; phylum Nematoda; class Enoplea; order Mermithida; family Mermithidae; genus Mermis; species Mermis nigrescens. Next base: position 9,769 of record JAVLUZ010000125.1, read on the forward strand.
TTAACCATGTGCTATGCTTAACCATTGTATAGCCAGAAGGGCAGGCCTTACTACTATCCGGTATTGTGATTTTTCATGGAAAAACTTACAACTAGACTTACGTGTGCCGAGGCGGCAAAAAACGATTGCTGAATGGTGAGGTTCAAAGCAGGCAATGGCTTTTCCATACGGCTAGTTTTGTTCAAATAGATTTCATACGCCTGTGCGATCATAAAAACTTAATAATAAATAAAGCCCGCTAAACAATGAACCATTAAACACATTATTGCCGAATTCAGTTATCATTATTCAGAGGTAATATTTTTTGGTAATATTGACAATTATCAATGACGATAATAAGTATTGAATTATATTCATTATTCAATAAATTCATTACTCGTAAGGAAAGTCTGAGCCCCTCGACATCAGCAATATTTTCATCTTTTGTCTGATCTCCGTTAATCTAAATTTGAACAAAAATGTCATAACTCATTATAACGCGATGCACAGACCTTCAGTACCACTCACCGTCAAATTAAGGTCCGTCAAATTATACTTTCGAATAAAAATCAATAAAACAATCAACGTTTGATAGAAAGGTTGACTTTGAATTTGGATCCCACCATTCTTTCCGTTGACCATCTTTGTTGTACATAAAGCCTAGATTGTGCGTACAATTTTTTAGCTGCTATTCAGGTCACTTGATAATAGCGATCTTCAATACATGAGTAGTTTCATTCGAAGACTAAATTATAAGATAATTAGAGTTTGCGCTCCTCCCGCGAAAACATTTTCTGGAAGGGGCGTTGCAATTGTCATCAGTAAACGTTTTTTAATTTTTCAGTTTTCGATTGCTCAAGTCCTTCTACTCCTTACCAGTTTGCATGATCTTATAAGACATCTATATTTACTTTCTGTTTCACATAAGTTTAGGCTTAAATAACTTTTAAGAATTTTTTAGAAAGTTAGCTGATGGATTACGGTAATTATATATCAAATCAATGCTATAATCGCAATCTGTCTGCATATTGTCGGACATAGTTTTTAAAATGTTTGCTTAAACTTGTGTGAAACAGACTATAGGAGACGATCTTCAAATCTTCAAGCATTAAAAAATATTGTAAGATCATCATTCTTTATATTTCTAGAATTGCCTGATTTTCTTTTAAATGTAGATCTTATTTATACCTTTAAAATTTCAGAAACAGCTTGCATTAAGATCAAGACCATATAATCTTCTAAGCTCAAAGTTAGATATAATTTATTCACCTATAGTATCAAAAGCGTGACTCAATTCGTGTCAAATTGTGTAACCCATTATTCCGTATTTGACATACCTTCAATAAAAAACGTCATTCAAGCAATAAAAAACTTGAACAATATAGAATCCATCACACTCACCCTGGCCAATCGTATTTGTACAAAGGGTATTGAAGAAAAGCAACAGTGATCACTGAAAAAATAATAATTTTGATGATTAGTGCGAAATGAGAAAAAACGTTATTTAAAAAAAGGAAACCACAGCAAGCAAAAACTTTGAAATCATACTAGACCAATTGGACGCCCTTTAATGCTGATTATTAATTTAACAATACCATGAAAAGGACAAGTAGTGCCCTTTAAACAATTGTTTTATTCAAACTAAGGCAGCGAGCGGAATCATAGGCGATCTAAGGAGAAGATTGATGTACTTTGAATAAAAAAGTGCCAAAAGCCAAAACTGTTATTTTCGAACATTTAATTTTGAGTTATATTCATTATAATCAAAAACTTGCGATGAAAAAGAACAAAAAATTGAAAATGCAATTCTTGGGGCTGTCGGATTTCAAGGGAATTTTAGAGCTTAGCAATTCTACTGGACCCCCAGGACCCCACATCCATGGCTATGTGACAAATGGTTTGTTTTAGTGTTTTTTTTAGCGCCATCTTATAGGGAACATAAAAAAAGTCAACTTTGAGGCGACCAAGTAAGCTTTTTCTGTTCATCCGTGAAATATGTGAAAAGCGAACACTTCTTTCTCATTATATTTCGCTATGCATTTAACTTTCAAAAAGACAGAGCTTAGTTTCATAACGTTTGATTTCGCATTAAAGGTATGCATTCGAGATCAGCGACCAAATATTCGGGGTCTGATGGGACAAAAATCAAAAAATCACAACCGCAGGTATTGTGGAGCTCCATTTCTCCCTTCCCTTATGCCTGAAGATAAAAGATATACGCTATTCATATATAATTAGAAGACAAAATATGCAAGTACCTATCTCATTTTGCACACCAAAGTAAGTACATATTAGTTCCATCGGATTGATTATACGAGGGCGAGTTCTATTCCATTTAGATTCCATTATAACCAAGCCCTGTTTATGGTCGTCTTCCCATCGCAAATAAGAAAGAAGCATATCGAAAAATATAGTTTTATTGGAGGGCGTCTTAGAAAAAGTAAAATTATTCAAGCAAAAGAACTATGGCAAGAAAATGATTAGATTACGTTCGTACATGTTGAAAGTAATTGTCTAGCTCCACGTCATCAAAAAAAGCTGAGGCTCCGACGACTGTCTTCATTACATTGCTCTGAAGAGTTGCTTGGGATGATATAAAAGTAATGGTTAGATGTGGAATTTAGACAATACAACCAAACTTATACGGAAGGAAAGAATGTTGTATTGCATTACTTAATTTGTCTAATAAATTTAAAATATAAGAAAATTCTATTCTTTGACACAAAGTTCAGTTTTTGTGCGATTTTTTTACCAATGCCGTCAATGTTATAGCATTATGTTTGACCATTGCCATTTTTCTCCATTCTGACATTTCAGCTTTCAGCTCTGTACTTGCATTAGTGCAATTGCTTACAAACAATCGTAATTCATTAAATAGGTATTTCTCGCACTCTGTTTTAATAACTGCTATTATATATACAGGGTGTTTGGCGAAAAGGGTATGTATTTTTTCATTAACTTTTTCATAACTCAAGTAAAGTTAATAAAACTTAACATATGTGATGTGTTATACATATATTGTCAACCTAGTGTTGGAAGTTCATTGTCGTCATCAATTTCATCCATAGTCTATTTTATGAAAGCTTGCGCATGGAAATAATTTTCAACGATCCTGCGAATTGCTACAAAAGTGGTATCTATGCAGTTTACCGTATTACAATTTTGCGTAGTGAAACTTCATGTGCTAATCAATGACTATGCACAGTATCTTGATCGCTGCTTCGGTTTGAATCGCTTTTGTAATCGTTTTACATTGACTAAATAATTGAGACCCATGCACAAGATTTTGTGAAACAGACTTTAGTTAAAGCTCAGTGTCGTACAAATTTATGATATGAATGTTAAATTTTGTTTTGTTACCATGCGAAGCTTAGTAACTAATGATATTCGATTGGAGGCAACATTAAGACGCCATTGAAAGCATAATGTCTGGTTTGGAGTTTTCACTGCTCACAGGGTCAATCTTGGGTCAATGTCGCAAATTTGCTAAGGAAAAGAAATTTAGACCAATTTTTAGCATGGTGTGACATTTATTTGTTCAAAATGCATAAGTATCGATTTAGAGGTGTCTCATTGAGGAAAAATAATTTATTTAAAGCAGCTTTTAGGATGGGTTTTGTGCAGACACTAGTTTATGCATCGCTTATTTTATAATTTGTGCAAAGATTGGGTCCGAATTATCAATGGCAAGCTTTTCTTCATTCAAAATTACTACATAATATTCAAGGAACACCTGAAATCTAAAATAAGTCATTAAAGGTCAAACGTACAACTTCTGATCTGGAGATTTGTTCAGAAGATAAATAATGATGCATTGTCAAAATGGGAAATTTACAGAAGTAATTTTATGGTTGAGGATTTAATAAGGTGCCAAACAAGTAGCACCACATGATGAACTGTAATTTTTTGTACGCTTATTAAAAGATAGTTGTGCTATGAAGTAGCAAAATCCGTTTTCATTTTTTCAATATTCATGGATTTTCAACTAAAATTAAAATGTATCCTTTTTTCCGAACACCCTGTATGCATGAATGTCGGTGAGAAAAGTAAGAAAAATATTATTTTTCTGGCCTCCAAAATTCGGGGACACGCCACAGATATTCCACTATTTTCTATGATAAGCTGAGAAATAAATAATCGTTTATAAGTCTCGTTTGTAGGAATAAGCGAAATGCTAAAATTGCAAGAAAAGAATCGATTCTTAAAATTTAAAATTGGCGTAAAAAATAAAAACGACAAAGCAATGTAAGGAAGAAATTTTTTAATGCTCACAAACTGGGGTCAAAAAAAGAACTTTATCTAAAATACAATAGAGATTGACGGCCAAATAGAAAAACGCAAAATTAAATTCGAAATATAGAAAGTTATCTTAAACCGGATGCAAAGATAAACGGTTTCTTAAAACTTCTTCTTTTATGCTTTTAATTACTTGCTTAGATTATGTTCTAATTCTCTGCACGGATTGGCAGAACTATGTGCACATAAAACCACAAATTTTGCAGCGACATTATCAATATTTGTTTTAAGACAATATCTGAACATAAATAAATAGATAATTCGATTGATAAATCATATATGTAAAAGAGGGATGGGGTAATCTAACGCCTGAAGTTGGCCGTTCCCCCCACGATCCTTAGAAGCCATGAATTTTTGACCCCGCTAACCCGATGTTTAAGAAAAATCAAATTTTCAGACTGTTTTTCGACTTTTCTGGCCGTTTTTGGCCAAAAATTGGATGTCATCTACCCCACTCTTCCCTTAAAATGGTCGCGCACTCTGTACCCAAAATTTTGAGCCGTTAAATGTATGAAATAAATAGATATATTTTTTATAAATGAATAAATAAGTGAATAAATAAATAAATAAATACAAGTAAATAACTGTGCCATTATTTAGGTAAATGAGTCAGCTAACTTTTTCTTTGATTTTTTGCTTCATGACATCATCTAACCAATTCGACTGATCAATAATTTCAAGGAAGGCTTCCTTCACGTTGTCAATCATTGACGTCACTTCACTAATAATTTCAGGTTTGGCGTAAACTCTTGTGTAAAGTGCCATGACCGCCTCTGACATGTGGTCAAATTGCAAATTGACGCACAGCGTAGTTTGATTTGATCTATCCCTTTTTCCGTCAATTACATCAAGAAAGTCCTAATTGAGAATCATTTCAAAGCAAAAAAAATATTTATTGGCAAGCAAACGTGTCCGTGGGGGATGGAAGCAATAGAGGATTAATGACCTAATAAAACTGCGGATCATGCATAAGCAGCGCATAAGTCTCAGAATTGATAGAGCTCCAAGTATTTTAAACTATCAGGAAAGTGTCCAAAAATTTGTAAGTAAGGCTTGAAACACTCTTTTCTGGTCTTTTTTATCAAGCTGTATCCATGGTATTAGAAAAATCGCATAAAAAAGCAAAAATTTTAAAAATAGAATTGTTTTTCAAATTTTGAACGTTTCAAAATTTAAGGAGTTCAGATAAGTCAGACCTCTCACGCTTATTTGTGAGCTGATCCCTCGATTGCTAATGCTAAAACAATTAATTGAAAAATTCTCTTTTTCTTATGTTCTAAAATTATGACTAGAAACATCAAAATTTCTGCTTTTGACATATAACTATCGCTTTCATGCCCAGAAAAATACCTTAAGAAAATTTATATATAAGGCTGAACAACCTAAAAATTATGTCAAATAACTAGTTTGCATAAATTCTCCTAGTGCGACGCATTTATGTAAACCAAACTTTTTACTGATTACAAATGCAATTGAAGTGTAACATGATAAGCTTAAAAAACAAGTGGTTACAAAAATGTAAACCAAAACCTGTGTTGCCCTATAATTGTTCTTTCATAAAACGTTTAAATTTTGCAAACTGTATAATACAGCAAAAATTAATGTTGAGCACATTTTTAGCCCACCCTGTATATCTAGATATCTTATTATAAATTAATCTAGTATTATCGTTCTAACAGCGCTAGATTAGTACTAGAGCAGGGGTTTTTAAGTGATTCCACGTAACTTCTTTTTAAGACTGATTTGAAATCTACTCAATGAAAAACGTCTAAAAATGAAGTTCCAGCGCGATAGGATAAGTCTTATCTCCATGGAATTAAACTTAATTTGACATTTTCCTTGTAATTCCACTTAATATGGGGATAAAGAAATCTACACGTAATTTGTCATTTTTCTGTATTGATGCGCATGTTTAACGATATTAATTGCTTGCCACGTCAAAAAAACGTTGCATAGTCTAATTGTTCGACATTATAAATAACAATTGATATTTATCAAGTGTTCTCCAATTATGTAAAATCTGCGTTTTAGTCAAAAAAAGTTATTTTAGTCAATAAAAACCGATTATTTAGCAGTCAGTATCATGTTGCTGATGCTATGTAGTTTTGCGGCGAAAAATTCGCATAAAACCTATCAAACTGATTTAGTAGCGATTTACGTCAGACTTTTCACTATACAAGTGAATTTTTAGTGATAGACATCATTAGGTTGCGTTTTGAAACATTAAGAGTCTGTTTCTGTAAGGACCACTTTAACCTTACATAAGTAAAAAATTAATTTTTCTCAATTTTAACATATATTACACAAATTTTTACGGTGATTCCGAATCTGAAAACCGTTTTGCACAAAAATAATTTTTTGCTGACTTATAGGGGTGTAAAGTGTGAAAAATCGGAATATGTGCCAAATTTCATATGTTGATTAATATTTTCCGGAATAATTAACATTTTTCAATGCAGTTTTTTTTAAATTACAGAAGATTAAATGGACGCTACAAAAAGTATAAAAAGTTTGTTCACCGGATCATCCCACGGAATACAGCAGTCAATAAAAGTCAAAAATATGAATTTTCGCTTTTGCAACATTTTTACTCTCTTAGCCATAAGTCCAGAGTGGTCATACAGAATCGAACTTTATCTCACCACAATATGTGCCACCTATGTATCCGTTTCTGTGTAAAAAATGAAGGATATGTGATGTATAGTTATTGACCACTTTTGACAAACGTGAAATTAATTCATGTGTTCAAATTTCAAAAATGATACATTTGAGCTATAAATAATTTAACGTTTCGATCTATAACTCCAGGACTGTAAAACATTGTGCGACTGCATCATACCACAGCTTGTACCATCTATGTGCTTAAGTGCTTGCAAAAGATCATGCGTATACCTTAACAGGTTGTTGACCATTTCTGACAAACGGTAATTGAACTCAATTGGTCAAAGTCGAAGAAATCATACATGTGTGGTACAAATAACTTTCCTTTTGGAGCTGTAATTCGGAAAATAAAATTCATCTTGTGGCCACATTACACCACAATTTGCACTATCTATTCGCCTAATTATATGCAAAAATCTATCTATATATGTTTGACATTTATTGACCATTTGTGGAGAACATAAACTTAGCTCCATTGGTCAAAATCAAAATGTCACACATTGGTGCTTCAAAAATTTTTCTTTCGGCTCTGTAACTCAAGAATTAGGACACATTTTTTAACCGCATTACACCACAGTCTCTACCATATATGTCCCTAATTGTACACAAAAAAATCATCTGCATGTTCTACGTACTTATCTATCAGCCATATTTCACAAGTGTGAACTTAAGCTAATTGGTCAAAGTGAAAAAAATGCATGCTTTTGTTTCAAATAATTTTATTTTCTATTTCTAACGAGAAGTGAAATCTATCTGGTGACCATACTACGCCACGGTTCGCACTATCTATTTGCATAATTACATGCAAAATATTCATATATATATATACATATATATATATGTTAGATTATATTTATTTATTATTTATACCTGTAGAAAATCCTAACATGAAGCAAATATGTTTTATATCGTCAAAATTCAATTGTCAAAACATTCTGAATGAATCAATGTGTCTTCAACGTCATCTGCCTCATCATCTAGATTTGGGTCTGGTTGGAAAAAATCTTTTAAGCAGTCATCTACATCAGTTTCAGTTGGGACAATTGCTTCTCTTTTTCGTGCTTCTCGCGACCAAAATCCTGCGATTTGCTGCCATGATAAAAACTCAGATTGCTTGAATTGGGGCAATCTTCGCATTCCAGTTGCAGGCTCCCTTGGATCGCACTTTCTTCGAGCCTTGATCCCATCATCAAATTTTTCAAGCAAATATTGGCGCTGGTTTTCTGTGAATGCTTTACAAGATCGTTTTTGCCTTAAAGCCCAGCCAGTTGGTAATCTTTGGGTTGAATCATCATCTGCATACATCTCCCAGAATTGCTGCAAAACTTCATTTAGACTTGGAAGCCGAGGTATTAGCTGCCGATTTTCTATTTGTTTCTTGTTTCTTCATCCTAGAAGAGCCCATGACAAGGGATCAGTCAACAGCAACATTTGTGTCAGTTTTACCAGAAGAAGACAGCTCAGCAAGATCTTTGCAACTGTTTACTTGTACTATTCCTGGTTGCGTGAAATCATTTCAGAGACATCGATCCCTTGAAAATCACATGGAGTTAGAAAATCACCAGTTTCAGCCTGAACAACTGACATTGCGTGATGCAGCTATTACAACGTACAAGAAACAAATAGAAAATTGGCAGCTAATGCCTCGGCTTCTAAGTCTAAATGAAGTTTTGCAGCAATTCTGGGAATTTAATACAGAAGATGATTCAATCCAAAGATTACCAACTGGCTGTGCTTTAAGGCAAAAAAGATCTTGTAAAGCATTCACAGAAAACCAGCGCCAATATTTGCTTAAAAAATTTATTGATGGGATTAAGGCTCGAAATAAAGTGCGATCCAAGGGAGACTGCAACTGAAATGCGAAGATTGCCCCAATTCAGGCAATCCGAGTTTTTATCATGGCAGCAAATTGCAGGATTTTGGTCGCGGGAAGCACGAAAAAGAGAAGCAATTGTCCCAAATGAAACTGATGAAGATGACTGCTTAGAAGATTTTTTCCAACCAAACCTAAATCTAGATGATGAGGCAGATGACGTTGAAGACACATTGATTCATTCAGAATGTTTTGACAATTGAATTTTGACGATATAAAACATATTGCTTGATGTTAGGATTTTCTACAGGTAAAAATAATAAAGAAATATAATCCAACATATATGTATGAATTTTTCGCATGCAATTAGGCAAATAGTGCGAACCGTGGCGTAGTATGGTCACCAGATAGATTTTACTTCTCGTTAGAAATAGAAAATAAAATTATTTGAAACAAAACAATGCATTTTTTTCACTTTGACCAATTAGCTTAAGTTCACACTTGTGAAATATGGCTGATAGATAAGTACGTAGAACATGCAGATGATTTTTTTGTGTACAATTAGGAACATATATGGTAGAGACTGTGGCGTAATGCGGTTAAAAAATGTGTCCTAATTCTTGAGTTACAGAGCCGAAAGAAAAATTTTTTGAAGCACCAATGTGTGACATTTTGATTTTGACCAATGGAGCTAAGTTTACGTTGTCCACAAATGGTCAATGAATGTCAAACATATATAGATGGATTTTTGCATATAATTAGGCAAATAGATAGTGCAAATTGTGGTGTAATGTGGCCACAAGATGAATTTTATTTTCCGAATTACAGCTCCAAAAGGAAAGTTATTTGTACCACACATGTATGTTTTTTTCGACTCTGACAAATTGAGTTCAATTACCGTTTGTCAGAAATGGTCAACAACCTGTTAAGGTATACGCATGATCTTTTGCAAGCACTTAGGCACATAGATGGTTCAAGCTGTAGTATGATGCAGTCGCACAATGTTTTACAGTTCTGGAGTTATAGATCGAAACGTTAAATTATTTATAGCTCGAATGTATCATTTTTGAAATATGAACACATGAGTTAATTTCACGTTTGTCAAAAGTGGTCAATAACTATCCATCACATATCCTTCATTTTTTACACAGAAACGGATACATAGGTGGCACATATTGTGGTGAAATAAGGTTCGATTATGTATGACCACTCTGGACTTATGGCTAAAAAAGTAAAAATGTTGCAAGTGCAAAAATTAATATTTTTGACTTTTTTTGACTGCTGTATCCCGTGCGATGATCCGGTAAACAAACTTTTCATACTTTTTGTAACGCCCATTTAATCTTCTGCAATTTAAAAAAACTGCATTGAAAAATGTTAATTATTCCGGAGAATATTAATCAACATATGAAATTCGGCACATATTCCGATTTTTCACACTTTACACCCCTATAAGTCAGCAAAAAGTCATTTTTGTGTAAAACGGTTTTCAGATTCGGAATCAGCGTAAAACGTTGTTGTGCAATATATATTAAAACAAAGAAAAATTATTTTTTTGCTTATGTAAGTCACTATTACAGCAAGGTGATTCTTACAGATATTGACTCTTAATATGGTCGATTTTAAGTGTTTTAATTCGTTTTTGAATAAGTAAATGATTTTAGCTGCGCTAGCATGCAGGAGTATTGATAAAATTTCAACTTAATCTTCCACGTAAAATGCTTTTTTCCACGTAATCTTCCATGATGAGCCGATATTAGAGCGCGCGACATTATAATACAGTCGTAATAGATGTTTTTCACGCAACTGTACAAAACTTTTATGTTAATGGGGCAGAGTTAACTACCTACGCATGAATATCTCTGTATCAGGTAGTGATAAATGCATGCGTTTCTTTTGTTTGTAAAGCAATAAAGAGACTTTTAAATTATTTCTTTACTTTCTGATTGACTTGTACACTGGTTGAATTAGTGGATGTACGAAAGTATAAATTTTGATTTTTTTACTTACCTTTGGAGAAAGGTGAATAACTTTTGAAGCAGTAGTTTTGTTCAACGCCATTATACCCTTTTCACTTATTTTCTTGACACAGATTATGGTATTCATTCTCACAATTTTTAGTAAATTGTACGCATGTACAGTAAGTTGTGCAAATCAAGCCTGAAATTTATTGCTGCAGTAAACAATCATAAAACTAATGAAATAAGCAAAAGATCAGAATTTGGGTAAAGTTATCCTGCATTTATGTGTCAAGAAAACAAGTGAATAGGGTATAGTTCTATTAGAAAGTGCATGAAAAGCTACAAATTAACGTCTTAAAATGACACCTTGCTGTGTGTGTATCAGAACACAGATCAGTCTACTCCATTGCACACAAGATGTTAGAATTACTGTTAAAAATTTTTTAAATAAGTAACACCTACAACTTTAAAACTAGCATAGCAAGAGGACGTTTGGAGACACTGTTTTGCAGAGCATTTATCTCACTTATCAGCCACTTCTTAACCAAACAAACAATTTAACTGATTTTTGTAATGTATGCAAGGTATATTTTTGTACACCAATTTTTAGAAACAAAAAAGCTACAAATTTTTTAGTGGGAATGGAAAAGTCTATTCTGCCTCCATGATGCACCACTGTAAGTGCACTTTAATATCGTCGCATTTGTCGTGCGCTCTAATGTTGTGTGCTCTAATGTTGCATGCTCTAATGTCGCACGCTCTAATGTCAAACGGTCTAATGTTGCGCGCTCTAATGTTGCGTGCTCTAATGTCGCGCACTCTAATGTCGGCGCTCTACTGTCTGCCTGCTATCTTCCATGTAAAATGACATTCTTTTTCACTTAAAAATTAGGGCTCTAATTATTATGGATAAAAATGTTATACGTCTTCAAAAAGTCTACATTATTCACATATGACACAATTTCTATATATTATTGATTAGAACTTGATAATGAATTATGTGTAATATACCAGTGAGCCAACATTAGAGCGCACAACATTAGAGTGAGCAACATTAGAGCACGCGACATTATAGCATGCATCATTAGAACGTGCAATATTAGAGTGCGCGACATTAAAGCATGCAACATTAGAGCACGCGACATTAGAGCATTGTGACATTAGAGTTCAGCAACATTAGAGTGCAGCAACAATAGAGCGTGCGACATTAGAGCGTGCGACATTAGAACGCAGCCATAATAGATGTTTTTCACACAACTTTACAAAACTTTTATGCTAATGGGGCAAAGTCAAATTTCTATGCATGAATATCTTGGTATCATGTAGTGATAAATGCATGCAGTTTCTTTTGTTTTGTAAAGCAGTAAACAGACTTTTCAACTCTTTTGGCTAAAGCAGAGAAAATCGAAAAAACCCAGAAAGTTACGACAAGGACATTTTCTAACTTAGTTTAAGGTGGGCATTTCACATTTGAAAGAATTAGGTGGCAGTCGACATTATTGACCGAGTTACAGGCTGTTGAAGCTCATTCGTTTAAGGATAGGCGAAAAGTAAGTCTGCCTTTGGGAATGTTTCGGATTAGTCTCCAGAGCGTTGGGGGACTGTGACTGAGCGGGGTCACCTGTGTCCTAGGATTAGGCTTAGTTATGTGCATTTACATTAATGCCAGCACATGGGCTAAGTCTGAGATAAATTGAGCGAAAATTGCGGAGCGAGCGGAGAAAGTGGAGCAATTTGATCCATTTATGCCTTAGGCTTAGCTCATGTCTGGCACCAATCTGAATCCGCAAGCAATCGCTGTCGCCACCGATTGAAAACGGAAAAATACCCACTGCACTTTAATAATGGCGCTCTAATGTCGTGCACTCTACTGTCACGCGCTCTAATGTCAATGCATTCTAATGTCAGCGTGCTCTGATGTAGCACGCTCTAATGCCGCGCGCTCTAATTTCTGCATGCCTAATATACCATACTGATTAAAATTACCATTTTAAATACAGAAAAAATAGTTAAATAGTGTGCTTTATACTCGTCATTTTAGCTTAAATTTTTAGTAGAATTTCTTCATCACTTACCCAATAAGCTTCACTAAATCTGTCGTCTAAATACAATGCGAATTCATGAACAAATGCTGATACGAGCCAGTTAACTAGTGTTCTGTATAGAATAGAACGCAAATTATATATTGTCGGGGCATTTTCTTCGTCAGAGTGTGCAAATCATTTAGTACATGAAATTATTAAAAAAGTATAAATTATAAAAAAAGTTGAAGAATGATGGAAAATTATGAATAATAAAAAAAATAACATTGCAGTATATACTCGTAGATCTTTTCCGCATTGAACTAACAAAAATTTGACTTTTATGAGTAAGGATCTTTATCGGTTGCAGAGACAGCACTCCGCCATATTCCACTTTAAAAAATAGAGATACAATGAAAAGATAAGGCAATAAATGTTCAAGTGACCATTTAAATCATCTTTGCTAGAGTAGCAAAAGTTAAAAAATTTATCAGCAAGTTATGCTGATTCCACATATTTATTTGTGTGAAGAAAGAAATAACACAAGAGATACGCATTCTCTAAATTTGCATTTTTTTAAGTCCACAAATATTCCTCGAATCGCTGATTTATCACTTTTTATACTCTAAAACGCATTATTCTGTATTAGACGTTTTTCATAGTCTATTTTGAAGTAAAATAGCTTTGGCCAACATTTTGTTAACAAATTTCTGAATTTATGACAATTTATCACGGAAAAATCCTTAAATTTCTTTGATTTTAGCAGGAAATTTTGCGCGAGGCGCCTGGAAATTTGTAACAGTGAGGCGGAAGAACGTTTAGAAGCTTGAATTAATAATTGTTTCTGTTCTCGACATTGTTCCAAAACATATCCCCTGAGCAAGAACATGACTTCCACGACGCCTACAAATTAAATCAATGTCTTTCATAAATATTATCCGGCGCCATGCGCCCGAAAAATGAAAGAAATTATGATCACTGACGGCTAGAAATGTTGCAAATTATATATATCCATTCTCTATCTCGTCAATTTTTTGAGCAAATGGGGGGGGTCTACCGCCTCCTCACCCCCAAAATCCGACAACGATTTACGTTTTTCGTTCCACACAATTAAACATCGAGAACGCTAAATACTTTATTTCGATCGTATTTTCTTTTCTCTAAAAAACTTCCAATTAAATCACATATTGAAAAACTGGAGTAACTATGTCAGCATACACAGATTTTTTGAGCCAAGCTCCCTATAGTTTACAGCTGTTTGCACTAAACCATAGCTATGCATCATGCGGAATTCAGAAACCATTCTTTTCTATGTGCTGCTGGAAAAATTACAGGTATTTCAGTTTTCACTATTTCTATCTGTATTCAAAGGGTGGTTCCGTAAAACATTGCAACAATGCATTTGTAAGACGTAAAGTATAATAAAAAGTAAAAAGTAAATAGAATTTAATAAAAATTAATTAAATAAAATAAATGAATTAAACAACTAAATCATTCTTGTAAGTCAAAAAATTAAAAAAGAACAAACAAAAATAAAAATTCTTCTCTAGTGAACATACCGCTTATTGGTAGCAACTAAAAGGTCATTCAATGCTCGCATATACACCGGTAAAATACGAATTTTAGAAGCATTGAAGTTCTGCGCCCCGCCATACATCGCGCTAAAAACGTCATTGGCCAGCACGCCCTCGAAAAATTCTATCCAATTTATCTAGAAATGGTAAAAAACATACAAATCGTAGGTAGCAATAATAGCGATAGCAATAATAATAATAATGATATATCATAATAATAATAATATAATAACAATATAAACAATATACGGGCTGTTTAAAAAACGAAACCGATATCCGACCTCGTAAATTTATACCGGCTCATTTAATTTTAATGCAGATTACTTTGAACAAAAGGCAAAAATCTTCGTAAAACTCTTGCAGAGTTTCGTGTCCTTAGCTTGTTCTGTTCTTGTACAACGCGCAAATGTGTTAAAGTCCTTTTTTTAATTAAATACAATGCGTGTTAAGAAATAAATTACGTGTTTGCAACGTTGTAGCTTTTAATCGAGTAAATATTTTATAATTCGATTTGCTCTATTCAAACAAAAGCCAGTTTATCTAGCGATTAGCCTGTAAATGTTCGAAGCATTTCCTATTCGAGAATTATCGAGCTTTTGCCAAAACACATCGTATTTATTGAAAAAAAACGACTTTGACCCAAATACAAGAACAAATAAAGCTGCGAATTTGAAATTTTTGCAACATCCTTATGAAGGTTTTATCTATTAAATAAAGCAAATTGCATCAAAATTGAGCGAGTCATTTGGAAGTTACAAGGTCTGATATGGGTCTCGTTTTTTTAAAACCCCTGTATAATAATATATATATAATATAATATAATATTAATGACAATATATTAATAATAAAAATATAATATAATAACAATATATTAATAATAAAAATATAATATAATAACAATATATTAATAATAATAATATGATATAATAACAATAACAATATTTTAACTATAGCAATGACGGGACATATGGGAGATGCGTTTTTAGAGATAAATGTTTAACAGGAATACCCATTTTTGTTTATGATTTTCTTCATTCACCCAATTGCTAATGAGCATGTAAATATGTACAGTAACGATATATATTACATGTGGCTTTTTTAATTTTTTGCGGTCAAGCGACTTTTATAATTCAGTTTTGCTTTCTGTGTCGTCTGGTTTTCTAAATTATACACAACTGAGTAAGCTCAAAAACAATTTTTCATTCTTTTCCGAAAAGTGACTTATTGCGAGAGAAAAGTCTAAAGAATCTAGGGATGAAAAATGCATTTCGGTCACTTTTTTGTGTTCAAACTCCGCTTAAGAGTTCCGGGAAATTCTTCCCAGCGGAAATATGCAACGACTCAGGGGCTACTTTGGGCTTACTAGCAAACTATTTTACACTCAATACGGAGTTAGACCCAGGCGTTTGAAGTTTCAGTAGATAGCGTAAAAACGGGTTTTAACTCGGGACAAGTTGATTAGAATAAAAATTAAGTGCCTTCTAAGGGCTGAACGTTGCAGCAAAGCGCGTTTGAAAAACCTCAATATTGAGTTACTTCTAGAGGTGTAAATTTCGAAATCAGGGGTGTAACATAAGCGAAAAAATCTTTTTTTCCCTTTTTATGAGTCAATATTTCAAATTGGATGTGAAGAAAAGTTTTTCACACACAAACATACTACAATTTTAAGACATTTAACTGGCCCAAACGAATTTCTACACCGAATTGGGAGTTAGTTTGGATTTTTAGAATCAACAATGTGGTAGATGGAGGAAAAATACATTAGTGTCTCTTTTTTGCCAATTTCTATTAGAAATCGGTTTATTTCGAATACTTTCTAAGGGGAGTATGTCACATAAAATTGTGTTTATTTACATCAATATTGAGCTTTTTAGTAAGGTGTAAAGTCAAAAACGAGAATGTTAAACGCGTGTCTTTTTCTTGCCTTCTCCGGTTACGAGTCTGGACATGATCGCAAGTCTAAAAATGTGCTAGGGGTAAAATTCGACAATGGTGTAAAATTTTTACAATCAATATTTATTCGTCTTCAGTAAGTTTCGGGGAGGTAATTTTCTCATAAATATTGATCGTAATATCAGAATTATGAATACGACTTAAATCTTCACACTCAGTGGTTGTGTAAAGCTTGCACTGTAAATTACCTTAATTCTAGAGCATTGCGGAAGCTTCAGTTTTTTCGAATTGTTCTACGTAACGTCGGAATTACAGTTTAAATTGTTATTTTTTCTATACCTTATAGTTGTGTAAAGTTTACACTACAAATTTATTTTACTTTTAGAACGTTTCAAAATGTGAATTTTTTTAAAATATGCTCCATAAGGTCAGGAATACAAATCTGACTGTGTATTTTGTTTACATCCTGTAGTCAAGTAAAGTTTACACTGGAAATTTTATTCTAGTTTTAGAGTGTTGCAACAGCTTAATTTTTTTCAAATGTCCCAGGTATCCTTCTGATTACAAATCTGATTTATGTGTTTTTGACAACCAGTAGTTGAGGTGAAATTACGCTAAAAACACTTGATCTGTTTACATTAAGGTAAGGTTGTCTTGTTTGAAATGATGCTGCTGATTTTTAGAACAATAATGTTTTCTGCGCCCTTGAACTGCTATTGTTATCGTAGCATGCTACTGTATGTGTTTCTGACTAATTTACTCAAATCCTGCTAGTTAAAAACTCGATATAGGCAAAGAAAGATGTTCCGATGGAAGATAAAGGACGAATATATGTAGTAATGGCCGGCAGTCTAGACTGCAACGCTGTAGATAGCCTGTGTTATAAGATGGGCGATAACGTAAAAATCTGCACCCTGACGTCATCTCAGGGTGCAACATTGAAGTATATACGGTGCGTGGGCCCAGGCTGTAGGCAAGAATGCGTGTATGCACGTTTGTTTGCGTGCATTTGCGAGTGCAGCAGGCGTTGACTAATGATTGAATAAAATGGGTTTCAAATCCGCCAGCGCGCAATTTCTTTTTTTCATAAACCGAACAGCATATAAAATTGTTAGCGTTACTAATAGAGCCAAACAGCTCAAAATCTCATCAGATATAATATTCAAATCTTCTTTATGCCCAACTTTTTTTAGGCACCTCCCTTAAATTTTCATACCATTGAAATTTTTGTCAATTTTCAAACAATTTCTGCAAAAAGGACTAAATTTTATCGATTCTATATTCGGAAACTCTTGCATTAAATTTTTCCAATTAGATACTCAAAAATCGCAACTATCTTTAAGAAAAACTGATCGCACGTTTCTTGAGAGATTTTTAAATTCCTTCACAGAATGCTTTGGACTGGTTTTGGTTTATACAGTCCTCTGCACTTATTGTGTGTAATAAACAATAAACTAGTAGAATCATTTTTAATTATGAGAATATATGTGTTTTAGAAGTATTTATAGGCGCCTGAAATGCAGTTATATAATACTTTTCCAAACTCAAATGGAACCAGTTCATCTTGGTCGCTTTTAACATTAATTTAAATGGTATTGAACTCTTTTTATTAGAACTGGAATATAATGAGGGCTAATATATGAATGATTTACTACATCTGTATAATTTCCTTGAATGTTGACAACGTGCAATAAAGGTGCAAACATGTTACCTACAATTTGAGGTGCAACTATTTCACAATATATGAAAAAATTATGCATTTCACCTAGCATATTGGGAGAATGTCGGGCAGTTATAGATACATTGTTATTCTTATGTATGTGATTGAGAGTAATAAGTTGCCTTTCTAAAAAACCTAGCATATAAGTCAAATGCTTTGTAAGCTTTATATTCTGAACATGCTCTGTATTTAGTGTAAGATTACAAAATTTCCTATCTTCATCATAGTTAAAGCTAATCTGTGGAGTATAGTCATAGTTTCCTTTTAAAGCTGGTGTTGTTACAGCATTGTTTACTGTATCTACAAGATCGGAAATGTACTAATATCTGACTGGGGAATAAGCATCTTAACTCTCAGCTTATTTTTAACATCAAAAAATTGTAGCATATTTTGTCTGTTATTCACATGTTGCCATGTGATGGCATAAATGATTTCAGCCGGGCCAACTTCCCATTCACCATTTAGCGTAATTTGTCTTGGCAGCCTTGTTTTAAAGCTGGAGGCAGTGTTGGACGAGTCGGAATTACTCGGTAGTATGAGGTAGGATTGTTTAGAATCCATGTTTATAACTTAAATTGATCAAAGTATTTATAAATTTTTTCATTCTGCATAGGTAATATAATAATTTTGAAAGAAACGCTTTGACAGCGCCAAAATAGAAAATAAATACACATATGCCCACATGTTGTTGAGAAAAATCCCTGTACCTGCATATTATTGTATGTATAAGCAAGTGCATTTACACTGATATAGTATCTGACATGCTTTGGGAAATTTCGCCCATAACTGTCAAAATATTCGCAATGTCTCATATTGTTGAAATATAATGCAACCCAGTGTGTGCCAGGTTCATGGCTAGTGTCTAAATTTACTACGATGGCTGCAGGGTAATTTTTTATTGGCGGTAAAAGATCTAGCGGGAAAACTCCCAAAAATGTATTATTTTTTATATTGACTTAGAGAATTTTAAATATTTAAGTGGTTTACATGTTTAGGCGTTGTAATCATGAAAGGTGTTTTTATTTTTATCAATCATTATTAAATTATCAAATTCTGCGTATATAACAATTTCAACTCCTGAATCAGGCAATTTTTCACTAAACTTTATGTGTACACTTGTGGTTCCTTCTCTTATTAACTCCCAGTATCCGCCATCATCCTCATCAGGCGTTGAGTCAAAAAACAGAGAAACAATGACTGGTTTTAAACTCTTCTCTGCTGATAAAGTTTCCTTCACACCCAATATCTATTGCCTCAAACTTCTGATTAAAAGCTTGTAGGTATCTATCCTGCTTGAATAAATGTCCAGTGAATGTGCAGGTAAAATGTGATCTCCGTATGTTACTCTCACCTCATATATGTTAGATGGTTTGAAATTGAATGGTGATTTTGAAAGGCTGCCTCTGTTTGTGCTTCCATCAACACATGCAAAAACCATGCGTCTAGGTAACTGTTTAGTAAATAACTTAAAATTAGGTGTTTATCTTGCAGGATTTCTAACATGTAAGTTGGTCATTGCTACTCGTCTGATAGGGTATTTTGCTGTGTATTGCAACATTGTTTGTTCTAGAGCTAAATTGATGCAGTCTAAGACTTCTGCTTTCCTAATAAAGAATTTCATCTTAACAATCTGTGGGTTGATGTTAATATCTTCAAAACACTGCAAAATGAATGCATTACTCTTTCTGTGTAGTTCTGGGCGGAAGTCTGTGAAACTGAGCAGATATTTGTCTTGAAAAAAACATGTCAATATGTAATTTTGCTGATACCTCTATGATATTTTCATCCTTCAACATTGCTGCGCGCTTCTTGGAGGCTTCATTGTCAACATTTGGACCCCCTTCAGGAAAATAAAGAGCCGATCGGAGATGTGAATTTTTTGTGTCATATCCGTAATTTAGCTCTGCTTCAAAATATGATCTATAAGTGTATTTGTCTGAACTATCAAAGACAAGCTGCCCGCCAATATTTTACTTGCTTAAAGAATGTCATTTTAATAAGATTCATTGGTGCATAGTCAGGTACAACAGCTCCTGTGGCAATTGCCGGCTTTTTAATTTTCAACATCATTTAAATGTAATTTTTGCTCAATTCTAAGTAGTGCGGATGAGGTGGTATTCTAAACTCATAGCGTCTATCATTAGTTATTGGATGCATGGTTGAATTTCATCCCAAAACCCCTTTTTTACAGCTACCTGTGTTGGGGGAACTGTGAACAAATCAAGTTCACTTTTTGTGATAGATAGTGATTTTGTGTCTATTAGTGCCATCGTGGTTGATGAATTTAGAAAAAACGTCATTTGTTGGAGTATTTATAGACTTTCGTCGGGTCCCAAGACCCTCGCCCTACTGTTGAAGGGCTCTAGAGCCTTTTTCAATAAGCTGTGCTGCTTTGTGTTTTGAATTCACCTTAGTTGCCTTGAAAAGCGGTTTTCCTTGGGCAAGATCTTAAGCAATATTTGCACCTGCCACTAGAGCATGTTTACCAACACTTTTACCTATAGATCCCAAAACAGGGACTGCCATTCTGAAAAGAGACTTGAAAAAACTTTCCAGGCTAACACCTCGCTGGTAGGGAATTCCACTAAATCCCACCAACCCATAACCCGTTTGGGCCGGCTGCCCCCATAGTACTCTAGCCAAATACTTAAATTGTCAGGAGTAAATTGTACATGCATATTCGTTGATTTTTAATAAAAAAGGTCTTTGACATAGTATTTATAGACTTTCATCCCAATCAAAATTTGCATTGCTTCATGTATCTACAAAGATTTCTTTTCCTACTATATTGTCAATACTTTCAATTGGAATATTTCTTTGATTAAGTGCTTTCATTAACTCTTTTGTAGCAGGAAGTTTACCAATAGTTTTTCGCTCTCGAGCCAAATCATGTACTAAATCTACAATATTTGAGCCATAAATTTTCCTACCATTAATAACCTGCTCGCCAGTTTGTTCTACATTAATATATAAGCTAGTTTGAATATTGTGTAAAAGTGTTTTAACTGCTTGATGTTGTGCATGTGGAATTCCTGCTAGTATTTCATCATCAGATGTGCTTTCTTCAATAATGTCAATGTTGTTAGTCTGCTGCTTCTTTTCCTGTAATCTCTGGTGCCTGGAAAAGTAGTTCAATTTTCGAAGTCTGTTTTTGAAGAAGTCCTAATTTGGACCATTTTCTTGCTTTAATACGCTTTGAGATTAACAATGTCCGTATTTTGTTGTAGCTTCTTGCAGGTTTTGAAGAAGGGTTTTGTGAAATTATAACCTTTGACTCTTTCTGTTCGACTCTATTCAATTTTCACAAAGCAGTGAGTAAGTTTGATTTTAATATTGTCAACAAAATTACTATTCTCAATGGTAGATGCCATTTCTCAAATAATGAATTATTTTTTACTTGCAAAAGTCTTATATACTACATATAAGATGACTTATCACACCTTGATAAAAAATTTTCACAACTTGACAAAAATTTCACAAATTACAAAACATTTTCACAACTTGACGAAAAATTTCCACAACTTGACAAAAAATTTTCGCAACATGACAAAAATATTTCACAACTCGACAGAAATATTTCACAACGTGACAGAAAATTTTCACAATCTGACAAAATTACTATGCTACAACATGTAAAAATATTTCAAAACGGGACTAAAAATTTCCACAACTTGACAATAAATTTTCACCATTTGACAAAAACTTTTCATAACTTGACAAAAACTTTCCACAACTTGACAAAAATCTTGTGATGGTGATTAACTAGATGCTTTGAAAAAATGGATATTGATGATTACTACACTATAGGCGAATAGCCTAGTAGGCATGTTCGAAGGTTTAACTGTGAATCTAGTGTGTTTCTATTGAAGTTCCAAAAAGTGGTTGAAAATTTTAGTATTCTCAATGCGATCTTTGAGGATGCAATACAGAAAATGCTATACAAATATCCGCATGACAGCATGGTTGGATTTGATATTAGACATTCTAGCCTGAGCACAGCTGTAATAATTCGTTTTACAGAACGTCAGCATGTCAATGAAGATAAAATTCTAAGTGTAATTGAGACGGTTGTTTGATCAAATAAGGAATTTTGTTTTGATGAAGACATATCCGTTTCTGTTGTAATTGCAGGTGGACAAACAGGGACAAGCAGCACTACAAGTGTAGAACAGTTCTGCAAAAGTGGCGAAAAATTTATTTAAATAACATCAAAGGATGAATTGTCATTAGTTCGTGTAATTGTAACAGGGATAGCAAAAGCTGACAACAGTGTCGACTGGGAGGCTATAAGAAAGGGCGATAAAAATCGTTAAACAACACAGAAACGCTTAGCAGAGCAATTAATGCATAAGGAACAGTATTAAGGGGCTAGAATCTGTGAGGGAACTTCAACAGGTTTTAGAGCCTGAATATCAGATAAAAGTATATTCAGGTAACACATTACTGTTTGAAGGCCTCCCTGCTGGAATAGTCATCAGATTATTTGTAAAAAATAATGATTATGATCTGATCACTCAGCTGCCTTCACAGCTTCACTATATTAGAAACCCAGGAGTCAAATTTTGTGGGGTAACCCCGCCATCTGACCAAGCAATCAGTTTTATTACCCCGTTTTCGAGTTTTCAAAATTTTTTCAATAATGCATAAATAGTCCGATGACGCTTCAATTTTCTGCAATTCTTGTTCGTAAAAAATGCCCTCAAGCTTTTCGCCCTTCTGATCTTCCAACACAATAAACGGGGGTTTTCGAGCGAGCCTTTTAGCAATAATGAAACATTCCTCTGTCCAGTTGGGCCAATACCCCTTTTCGAATGTTCGCTTCCCTTTACTTATGCGTACTTTATCACCTATGTTAAATTTAAATATAGCATTCTTTTTAGCGATTGCAAATGCTTTGTTTAAAATTTTTCGCTCATTCTCTCGAGTCACATTCGCCGGAAATGTACCTAGGGTCCTATGCAAGGAATGATTATAGTTGTAGAGCAGATTGGGCAGAATATCTATGTACCTGTATGTGTTATTTTTTGTGAAATATTCGCCACATTTTTTCCTTAAACGTACGGTTGAATTGCTCAACCACGGATGCTTTTAATTCGCTTTTTGTTACAAAAAATCGAAAAATTCCGATTTTAGAAATTTATGTACTTCTTTATTGATAAATTCTATTCCTGCATCCGTTTGCAATTTGTATGATTTTTGACTGTTAAAAATTTGCTTGGAAGCTTAAAGAACATCTTCCAAACTTTTCGTTTTTAGTGGCACAGACCAGGCAAACTTTCGAAAACAGTTCTATACAGTTCAACAAATACTTAAACCCATCGTTGAACTCACTGAGCGATTGCAAGTCGGCAAGATCTGCTTGCCATTGCTCATCAATGCTACTTACAAGCACTCTATTCCGTGAATAACGTTTTTTGAGTTGGCTTGTGTAAGGAATACGTTGGTTGTTTTTCTAACCATTCTTTTATTTTTGATTTAGGAAATGTCTTTTTTGCTCTGAGATACAGCTGTTTAGCACCAGTATACCCTGTCCTACTATCATAATATAGCTTTTTTGTGTTTTATCCATTTTTATCTTTAGAAGTTATACAAAACTCTTATTTATAACTTAATAGCACTAGTTATTTATTGCAACAAACAATTTATATGATGACAAATACAATTATCATAAAAACTTTCAAACATGTTTCGACCATTTGAATTGAAATGCTGCCATAAACCGAATAATTCGCCGAAATATTTTTGTAGTACAAAGTGTTTAGCATCCTCTGCGAACTGCCAGAATGCCTCTCGCTTGTCTTTGGATCTCCTTTCCTTTTTACATTCGTCATCTATCAGTTACCAGAAAAAGGAACCCATGCTCTGTACATCTCGATTTGTTATAAAACGCTTGCTGGCCTTTTCAGTCAGTTTCAGAATGAAATGGTGAAATGTGAGCTCTCCTGGGGACGCTATCTTTAAATAATGAATTTTGAGAAAAACTTCTCATATTTATAGACAAAAAAGAAACTGTGCACTGACGGATTTGAAACCCCTTTTATTCAATCATTGGTCAACGCCCGCTTCACTCGCACCATGCACACAGTTTATTCAACACACGCGCATACGCGCGTTCCTGTGTACTGCCTGCGCCCATGCACCGTATAAACTTCAACATTGCACCCTGAGATGACGTCAGGGTGCAGATTTTTACATCATCGCCTATGTTATAACACAGGCTATCCTACAGCGCTGCGGTCCAAAGTGCCGGTCATTACTAATAATATACTTGAAATTACGCACCATTAAGGACCTGAAAGAAGGGGACAAGGGAATAGTTAAGTATTCATGCATGTGACAGTTGAAAGAATGAACTAAAAATTAGACTTCGGCTAAAAAACGCTAAAAATCGAAGTATATTCAAAGCTTTGGTGTGTAAATTCACTGAACGATTTAATTTCCTATCAGTATCAAATTTCTCTTTCAATATAAAACCAATTTTAGTTAATCGTCAATAGCGTCAAAAATGAATTATGACAAGCACTTCATTTTGTTAATTGCTGCTCTGTAGCCAATGCGTGTCATGCCAGAGTAATAATGCACATTATGTATTTTTTGATTAGTTATCGCTTCTTTTCTAGAAATATCCTATTCACGTTGTATTTGTTACGTCAGCTGTAGATTTCACTTCTGTAGGCCGCAGAATATATATCATAGGTAGCGCGTTAGCGCGTACCTATAATATACTTGGGTACCCCTAACACCTGTGCACCCCCTACAGCTATAACGGGATACTTCTGGAAGGTGCGGTTTTTTTAAAGGATAGATAATGAAAAAATTCGCTGCCCGTGTTTTTTTGTTTTTCTTGAAACTCAAAACTGGCTGTGTAAAGAAGGTGTAAAGTTTTTGTGTAACGTTATAACATTGGATGAATTTTGGGAGGTTTTTTAGACGGCATGTGGACAACTCAGTATTGACTCCTCAAATAAATCAATGGTACAGATTTGTAGAAGAAGGGATGCTCCAAAATGACATTTTTTTGTTTGTTGAAAATCGCATTAGTTCTCGAATGGGAGTGTAAAGAGTGCGAAAATGTGGGGGTGAAAAATCACATTTTGGTCGAGTTTTCAACCTGCTTATGTCTGATACTAACTCCGGTTATAAGTTTTTTAAAATGTTTTCTGACAGAAATGTAGAGCGGATCAAGGGCTACATTCTGCATATAAGCAAAGTCTTTTACGCTTCTATGGTGAGTTAGATCCTGGGTTTTAAAGTTTACACTCTAGCTGATGGTGTAAAAACGGATTTTAACTAAGATTTCTCTGCCAAATTTTTCCGCTTTTGAGTCATGGTAAATTGAATACAGTCAGTAATGAAGCTCCTTTCAGGGACTACACATCGCAGCAAACCGCATTTAAAATTACGCAATATTGAATTATTTATGGGGGTGTAAAGTTCGAAATCAGAGGTAAAAATGGGCGAAAAAACACGTTTTTTCCGAATTTTGATTGATAAATCATACCAAATAATTTTTGCAAGAGAATTTTGGCACACAGGAATGTACTACGATTTAAAAGCTACAAATTGTATTAAACCAAATTTCTTTAAACTCAATGGGGAGTTCGGTACGGAATTTTAAAGTTTACAGTGTTCTAAATGATGGAAAATACGTTTTTGTTGCGTTTTTTGTTCGCCACTTTCTCCGTCCAGAAGTCGGGATAAGTCCAATAGAATAAAAATAAAGTGCTTTATATCGGGTGCATGTCAAAGCAAATTGTCTATACATTAATATTTAGCGAGTGTAAAGTCAAAAATTTGGTGTTTAAAATGCGTTTCTGTCTTGTTTTTTCTGCCTACTTCTCCGGTTATGAGTCAGGGACACGATTATCAAGTCTAGAAATGGACCAGGAAGCAAATTTGATATACCAGTCTGGCGCATTTGTTTACACTCTACGGTGTTGTAAAGTGGTTTACACCTATTGTTAGTTTGCCCATAGGACATTATGGAGACTTAATTTTTTCATTAATATCAATCGTAATATCGGAACAATATCAAAATTACGAATCTGACCAAAATCTTCTTTACACTAGGTGTTTACATGAAGTTTACACTACATATGTATTTATCTTCGTTTTTGAGCATTCCAGAAACCTAATTATCCCTGGAGTCTAGAAATTTTCAAAGAATCAAATGTGAGACGTCACGTAGACGCGTTTGTTTACATCCAACAGTGATGAAAAGTAGTTTTCACTCATTGTTTATTTGTCCCGAGACCATTGTGTACATGCAATTTTTTCATAAATGTTGATAATAATATCCGAGTAATATCAGATTTACAAATCGGAATAAAATCCTCTTTACACTAGGCGGTTGTGTAAAGTTTACACTGCTAATTAATCTTCGTTCTAGAGCTTAGCAAAAACCTGAATTTTTTGTTGAAATCTGAAAATTTACATGGAATCGAATAAGGGACGTCAGCTGGGTGCGTTTGTTTACACTCAACAGTGATGTAAAGTGGTTTATCTTCGTTCTAGAGCTTTGCAAAAACCTAAATGTTTTGCCGAAATCTGAAAATTTACATGGGATTGAATAAGGGACGTCAGCTGGGCGCGCTTGTTTACACTCAACAGTGATGTAAAATGGTTTACATCTGTGTCTATCCGACTAAAATCTGCTTTACACTCGTTGCTAGTGTAAAGTTCACACTATATAATAAACTTCGTTCTAGAGCCTCACAGTAACTTATTTTTTCCCTAAAGTCGTAAAATATGTACGGAAACAGATGTGATACGTCTGCTAGGGGCGTATGAAGAGTAGTGTAAAGTGATTAACACCTAATGTTAATTTGTTCTTAGAACATTATAGAGGTTTCATTTCTTAATAAATGCTGAGCTTTATATCAGAGCAATATCGAAATTATTAATCCCACTAAAATTCTTTACACTCTTGTGTAAAGTTTAAAATGTAAATTAAGTTTAGCTCTAGAGAGTTTTAAAAGCATATTTCTTTACAGGATGTTCTACGTAACATAAGAATTACTAATCAGAATGTTTGTTTCTTCTACAACTAGTAGCTTTGTAAAGTTTAAACCATTCAATTATTAGAAGAACCGCACAGTAAATAAAATCTAGTATTGTATTTCCAAATCTTGCTAATTAAAAGTAGGGTACTAGCAAAGAAAAATGCTCCGATGGAACAAAAAAGGTAATATACTTCGGATTGTGAATTATCGAGGATGTAAAAGGAGGGGACTAGGAAAAATCTTCCTATGTTATATGCCAAAAATCGCAAAATATGTTAAAAATTTTACTTTCTCTGAACAATGCAAAAAATCGAAGTATATTCTGCGGTCTCTGAAAAAACGTATTATTTTAAAATAATTTTCTCTCATTGACATAATATCTTCAAAGCATATTACGTAATGCAACTTTTTGCAGACTTCATTTAACTTTGATTTGCTTAATAATGTGACTGAAAGTGAAATGCTGTTAACAAATCATAATTAAGTTGTTCGTATTTCATTATTACTAAGCATGTCACTTAGCAGACACAGCCATTCTAAGTGTCAAAGTGCAAGCAATATTCAAATTACTAAAAAATTGATTAAAAAAGCAGCGAATTAGCAATGCAGTAGCTAAGCGAATTGAATGAAATAGTACATATCGATGCATTCAAGACAATCGATGATATTGTTGGTTCAAAGCAGTAGGAAACACGGAAGCTGACGTGCAACAGACCTTATGTAGATACTCTTTTACACATGTCTACAACAATTGTTTACTAAACTTTTACATTTTTCAAAGGCCGCAGAATATACTTCGATTTTTTGCATTGCTTAGAGAAAGTAGGATTTTTAACATATTTTGTGATTTTTGGCATATAACATAGGGAGATTTTTCCTAGTCCCTCCTTTTACATCCTCGATAATTCACAATCCCAAGTATATTCCCCTTTTTTGTTCCATCGAGCAGTTTTCTTTGCTTAGTATATATATATATATATATATATATATATATATATATATATATATATATATATATATATATATATATATATATATATATATATATATATATATATATATATATATATATATATATATATATATATATATATATATATATATATATATATATATATATATATATATATATATATATATATATATATATATATATATATTTCATAGGTAGCGCGTTAGCGCGTACCTATAATATACTTGGGTACCCCTAACACCTGTGCACCCCCTACAGCTATAACGGGACACTTCTGGAAGATGCGGTTTTTTTTGAAAGAAAGATAATAAAAAAATTCGCTGCCCGTGTTTTTTTGTTTTTCTTGAAACTCAAAACTGGCTGTGTAAAGAAGGTGTAAAGTTTTTGTGTAACGTTATAACATAGGATCAATTTTGGGAGGTTTTTTAGGCGGCATGTGGACAACTCAGTATTGACTCCTCAAATAAATTTATGGCACAGATTTGTAGAGGAAGGGATGCTCCAGAATGCCTTTTTTTGTTTGTTGAAATTCGCATTAGTTCTCGAATGGGAGTGTAAAGAGTGCGAAAATCTGGGTGTGAAAAAGCACATTTTGGTCGAGTTTTCAACTTGTCCATGTCTCATACTAACTCCGGTTATGAGTTTTTAAAAATGTTTTCTGACAGAAATGTAGAGGGGATCAAGGGCTACAATCTGCCTACAAGCAGACTTTTCTACGCGCAATAGGGAGTTAGGTCCTGGGGTTTAAAGTTTACACTCTGGTCGATGGTGTAAAAAACAGATTTTAACTAAGAATTCTCTGCCAGCTTTTTCCGCCTATGAGTTGGACTAAAATGAGTAGAACAGTAATCAAGCAGCTTCTAGAGGCTACACGTCGCAGCAAACCGCGTTCAAAAGAACGCAATATTGAGTTATTTATGGGGGTGTAAAGTTCGAAATCAGACGTGAAAAATGGGCGAAAAAACACGTTTTTTCCCCAATTTTGATTGGTAAATCATATCAAATAATTTTTGCAACAGAAGTTTTGCACATAGAAACGTACTACGACTCGAAAGCTACAAACTGTACCAAACCGAATTTCTTTACACTCAATAGGGGATACGGTACGGATTTTTAAAGTTTACAATGTTTTGAATGATGGAAAATATGTCTTTGTTTGGGTTTTGTTCGCCTATTTCTCCATTCAGAAGTCAGGATAGGTCCAATAGAATAAAAATAAAGTGCCTTATATGGAGTGTATGTAATAGCGAATCGCGTATGTCTAAACCAATATTAAGCGAGTGTAAAGTCAAGAATGGGGTGCTTTGAACAGGTTTCTGTCTTGTTTCTTTCTGCCAGCTTCTCCGGTTATGAGTCAGGGACATGATTCTCAAGTCTGTAAATGAACCTGAAACCAAATTCGATAAGCAATTTTGGCGTGTATGTTTACACTCAACAGTTCAGTAAAGTGGTTTAAACCAATGTTAATTTATCCTTACATTATGGAGACTTACTATTTTCATAAAAGTTGGTCGTAATATCGAAGCAATATTAAAATTACGATTCTGACTGAAATCTTTTTTACACTAGGTGTTAACATATCGTTTACACTACATATTAATCTTCGTTTTAGAGCCTTGCGGAAACCTAATTTTTTCCTTATGACCAGAAATTTTTAAGGAATCAAGTGTGAGAAGTCGGTTAGACACATTTTTTTACACAACAGTATTGTAAACTGTTTTACACCTAATGTTAATTTGTCACCAGACTATTGTTGAGACGTGATGTCATTATATATAAATGTTGATTGTAATATCCGCGTAATATCAGATTTACGTATCCGACTAAAATCTTCTGTGCATTCTGTGTATGTAAGTAAACACTGCATATGAACTTTTGACCTAGAGCCTTGCAAAACATAATATTTTTCTTAAATTCAAAAAACAATAAATCAAGTGTGAGATGCCAGTTGGGCGCGTTTGTTTACAATGAACTTTATCGGACTAAATAAGAGTCAGCGAGAAGTAAAATGACAAAACGTGAGATTATTTGTTGAAGTTGCATCATGGTCGAAGTAAGCAACGATCAGAAGCCATAAGGGAATTCCAGCTTGAGCACAGAAAATAATGCTGCTTCGAACTTCAGCTAAATAATATTGCAAACGCGCGGAGTCGGAATATAATTCATACACAATGCAAGTATAAATTGCTAAGATGGAAGCAATACCTAATGACATTCGCTACAACACTGACAAAGATAGGAATAACTACTATTTTTTGCTAACAAAAAGTTGGGTACTAGCAAGGAAAAATGCTCCGATGGAACAAAAAAAGGTAGAATATACTTGAAACAGAGAATTATCAAGGACGTAAAAGGAGGGGACTAGAAAAAGCTCCTATCTACAAATGTCACAAAATTTGCTAAAACTCAGAAATTTCCTAAACAAAGAAAAAATGAAAGTAAGTAAATCAAAGAAAAAACCTACCTGTGCCTAAAACTGCAAGATCTGCTAAAAATCAGACTTTTTCTAAGCAACGCAAAAATCGAAGTATATTCTGCGGCCTCTGAAAGAAATAGGTGAACCTTCTCATATTGTCCACCATACAGTGGGCGGTTCCGAAATTCTGAGGGGTTTTCAAATTGGAATATTGGTCTTAAAAATAGTGCTATGGCGAAGAAAACACCATTTTTGAACGTTTCTTGTCGAGCTCTATCTATTGGTACCTACCAAAAAAAACCCAAAAAGAGCAGAAAGATTTAAAAAATTGAATTCTGGTATTTGCGTTTTCTTGTTGGGTATTTTGCCTTGGGGTGCATACTCCCCAAACCCCCTACGTCTAGGTATGGTGTCCAATGCTTAATATAAAGCTTATAAAATAAATCTCAAATCTGCGTTTTTGCTAATCACTTGCAACGTTAATTTATTCGATATTGTGGCTAGATAAATATTACAAAAAGTTATATCCTTTGATTATTTGCGATACCGCAACGAAAGACTGTGATTTCTATATAATGCATGTGTCCATTCAGTACTCTTCTGGCCTTTAATCCCACCAGACCACCCGGATTTCATTCCTGCCCATGTAAACTGATAACCATTAGGCATGGGAGGTTAGGAGCATGCACCAGTGTTCCATCAGAAACGTCTAAAATTGCCGTTTTTCCAACATACCATAATTACTATTTTTTACCCAGAAAAATATTGCAACATGGCGCTGCTCAGCTATGGCGATATCTGCTTTTGCAGAGTGAGTGGTTCAGTTATCTAGCCCAATGTTTTATCTTTGTTCGACAGGATGCTGCTTTCTTCTGCAGGCCGCAGAATATACTTCGATTTTTGCGTTGCTTAGAAAAAATCTGCTTTTTAGCAGATCTTGCAGTTTTAGGCACAGGTAGGTTTTTTCTTTGATTTACTTACTTTCATTTTTTCTTTGTTTAGGAAATTTTTGAGTTTTAGCAAATTTTGTGACATTTGTAGATAGGAGCTTTTTCTAGTCCCCTCCTTTTACGTCCTTGATAATTTTCTGTTTCAAATAAATTCTACCTTTTTTTGTTCCATCGGAGCATTTTCCTTGTTAGTATATATATATATATATATATATATATATATATATATATATATATATATATATATATATATATATATATATATATATATATATATATATATATATATATATATATATATATATATATTTTTTTTTTTTTTTTTTTTTGCGTCTTTCCAACGTCTAATTTTTAGTAAATTCTTACAACTTTTACAGGCATAAATAGGTAACTTTTTACCTAGTCGCCCTCCTTTTATGCCCTTCATCACGCGTAATTCTAAGTGTGTAAATGTCCTTTTTGCTCCATCGGAGCAGTTTTCTTTGCTATCAGAATATACTTAATGAATACGCCCTTTGCACAATATCATTGTAGGAAAATAAAATAAAATAAATAGTTTATAGTGTAATAGAATGACTATCAAAATCACAAAGAAAAGGGTTTCAAAACGCCCGGACAAAAATGGAGAAAAATAGAAGAGAAAAGAGAATAGAAATAAAAATATGGTAATTTTGGCGATTGTAGAAATTATTTATAAAAAACTTTAAACACTTTTGCTTTATTGTCAATGATTATTACTACTTTCTTGCGGACCATTCTTGCTAGGTGAAGCAGTAAAAGCTTCGAGTTATCTTTTGATTTCCAGTCAACCGCCAGAACGTTTACTCCATACAAGCCAACGGAGGACGAATCAAACATGGGCGTACACAGTTTAGGACTGCAACAGGCGAATCCCACAAAAATCGATAGCCCCAGAATTGAATTTTTTGCTATTTTCGTAGATTTAGCCCCATCGGACCCCAAGTTTCGTCATGTTGCCCAACTACTGTGGACATATAGAAGACTCACGTTTGGGCTAATGTATTTTAGCTCTTCCATTGTCTTATTCTCAGGAATTTTCGTGTTGCGACGCTACGAGGATCGTAACCAAATTTTTTCGAACTCGAATACGTGCTCAATTTCGGCTAGAACAGCCGATTCGTTTATGCTAATCAGCATATCAGTAGCCATAAAACGAGAATATTTAAGCAAGAGAGATTTGTAAGCCTGAATCTCCGTTGAATGGTTGTTCGGATCCATGTAACACTCGTAGTTATTCATTATAAACGATGCCTGGTCAATCTGAAACAAACTAAAACTTTGTTCTTCAAAAAAATGATCAATTGTCTGATTTTGCAACAAATATACCCACATGAACAGCATTCAAAGAAGACAAAGTTATCCTAATAGTAGTTCGACAGAAATCAACTTTGATGTTTCCAAGAGCAGTGTTGAAAAATTGATTTTCCACAATATAAGCATAGAAGTCTTTAAGCAGGCCCGGTCTTGGGTTCTGTGCAAAGGAAAAATTTGGGAGGAATCTTTTCTTAGTGGTGACGCAAAATTCCAAATATGATGTGCTAGATTATAAGTCAAGACACTAACAAAATACCTACTAAAAATTCCTCGCGATTTTTTTATCCTTGTGTTTTTTTCCGAATAAGGTATTAGTATTATTAGAGTTATTTTATTTGTTACCCCTAAAGAGCGACTACGCCAGCAGCTATAACGGGACACATCTGGGAAGACCGTTTTTTCAAGATAGATAATAGGAAAATTCGCTGCAGGTATTTTTTGTTTTTAAAATTAATACTAAGTGTGTACAGAGCATGTAGAGTTTTACTGTAACATTATAACATGTAGTCAATTTAAATTTTCGTAGGACGCTCGAGTTACCTAACTCAGTTTTAACATTCTGTTTAGTCTGGTTTTCTTTAAATTAGAGACAATTGAGCAAGCTCAAAGTTCATTTTCATTTTCTTGAAAAGTGACTTATTGCCAGATCGGCAGTGTAAAGATTGTATGGAATCTTAGTTTGAAAGACATATTTTTGGCCTTTTTGTCAGCCAATAACTCTGATTACGAGTCCCAAGAAATTTTTCTGATAGAATTGTATTGCAGCTTATGGGCCACTTTTCGCTAACAAGCAAAGTTTTCTACATTCAATACAGAGTTAGATATTGGCTAATTAAACTTTACATTTTAGTGGGTAGTGTAAAAAACATATTTTGTCTAATATTTCTCTTTTAAATTCTCCACTTATAAGTCAGGATAAACTAAGTAAAACAGAAATAGAGAACCGTTTAAGGTATAAGCGTCACTGCAGATTGCGTTTAAAAATGCAATATTGAGTTATTTATGGGGGTGTAAAGTTCGAAATTAGGGATGTAACGTTGGGCGAAAAAACACGTTTACTTCTCTATTTTGATTGGAAAATATCTCAAATATCTTTGTGGAATAAACATTTTCCATATACGAATGTACTAAGAGTTTTTTAGCTTCAAACAGACCTAAACCAAATTTTTGGCACTCAATGGGGAGAATGCTTCAGATTTTTAAATTCTACAATGTGGTGGATGATGGAAAATATATTCTTGTCCCTTTTTTTCGCCACTTTCATCGTTTATAAGTCGACTGGGGTCATATAAAATAAAAGTAAAACAATTCCAAAGAGGCACATGCCACAGCAAATTGCGTTCATTTACATCATATTTAAATTTTTCAGAAGGTGTAAAGTTAAAAATTGGGTGTGTTGAACGTGTTTCTGTTTTGTTTTTTTCTGCTAACTTCTCAGGTTATGAGTCTGGACATGATCTAAAATCTTTAAAATGTATCAGAAATCAAACGTGATACGACATTTAGGCGCCTTTGTTCTTATTGAGCAATGGTGTAAAGTGCTTTACATCTAATCATTATTTGCCTCCAGGCCGCGGTGAAAACTTTATTTTTTCATAAATATTCGTAATATCAGAGTAATATCAGAATAACGGATCCGAACTAAAAGTTTCTTCACACTCGGTGGTTGTGTCCAAGGGCGGATTTAAGGAGGGCGGGGTGGGGGCGGCCGCCCGCCCCTCATTGGCCCAAAATGAGTGCGCAAATTTGAGGATTTTTGAGCGATTTTTAGCGATTTTTGGATTAAAACGGCTAATTTTTACGCCCAAGTCATGGTTTCGCTCCTCCTTAGGGGTTCTGCCCCCTAGAAAACCCTGGATCCGCCACTGGTTGTGTAAAGTTTAAACTGCAAATTGTTTTGAGTTCTACAGCCATGTGCCAGCTTAATTTTTCCAATATTTTTTACATAACGTCAGAATTACGAATCTGACTGTTACTTACTTCTATTCCCAAGTTTGCTTTATTCATCCAGTGTTAATGTGTAAAGTTTACACTGCAAATTTATTTTACTTCTATAGCGTTACAAGACATGAATTTCCTTTAATATGTTCCGTAAGGACAGGATTTCGAGTCGGATTGTATGTTTTCTGTAAACCCAGTAGTTATGTAAAGTTTATGCTGTAAACCTTTGATCTAGTTAAAAAGGTTAGATTGTTCTTGTTTAAAAAAGATAATGCTTGACATTCAGAACAATATTGTTTTCCGCGTTCATGGACGGCTGTCATTATTGTGGCATATTACCGTATATGTTTACTGACCGATTTACTCAAGTCATGCTAATTAAAAGTAGAGTACTAGCACAGAAAAATGCTCAGACGGAACAAAAAAGACGAATATACGTGGGATTGTAGATTATTAAGGACATAAAAAGGAAGGTACTGGGAAAAAGCTACCTATGTATATGCCTAAAGTCGCAAAATCTGTTTAAAATCTGACTTTCTCCAAGCAACTTGTAGATAGGCGAAAATATCAATATTTAGAAGCACTTCTTAGCAGGTTCTATAAAATGAAGAAAATTATTATACAATTTTAAAAAAATTACTCTTTTCAATCGTACACAAGAAATAATATTAAGGGCCGAATGGCAGAACGCTGGTTGACGTTAACTGATGGTTAAAGTTCAGAAAAAGTCGACTAAAATCTCCGGTTAAATGTTCTTGGTATGGCAGAAAGCCGTTTAACTGTAAACATCGCTTATAATCTGGTTAACTGCTGGTTGAATATCGGTATGACAGAAGGCCGTTCAAAATAACCGGAGGTTAAAAACGACTGATTTAACCAAAGATTTTTAACCTTGTTCCTAGCAGGATTAAATCTCTGGTTAACTATTATTTATGTTGTTAGCCATGGATATATCACTTTTTTCAAGCTTAGCCATTTTTCATTAAGCGGGACTTTGCCTAGCGATCGACAGTCGAGGTTTTCTTCAAACGCGTCGACGATTGATATCAAATTTTTTCTTTCGTTTTTTCAGGTACGCATATCTGGGCGAAGGCACGTATTCCCGGGGGAATAGTGGGCTCGGACCCCCTAAAATTCAGATGCAAAAAGAGGACTTTAAACGTTATTTTGTGCTATTTGTGGCCTTTTTTGGGCTTTGTCAAAAAATCATTAAAAAATAATAAAAAATATAACAAAAATAATAAAAAATGATAAAAATCAAAAAATAATACAAAAATAGGACGGCCAGCTACGTGCCTGCGTTTCAGTAGTGACCTCGTCCGTTTTCTTATTTCCGATAATGTGTTTATGTTTTGATAAGCATTCGATCAAAAAGTGAATTTCTAGACTAGAAAAACTTAAATTTTGCTACTTTCTCTTTTCAGAAAACATTATAATTCACAAAAGACTTAGGGAGACTGAAGTAAGGTAACAAACCATGCAGCAACGGTATCAATGCGTCGGACAATGGATGAGTGAGTTAATGTAGTCAGAAAATTGCATGGAACGAATTATACAATCGTGAGAAAATTTTTTAACCACCGGTTAAAGTCAGGCAACCGGTCATTGACCATAGGTTAGACAACCAGAGTTTAACCAGCGTTCTGTCATGCCGGTTGAATTTATCAGCTGCTTAAATTTAACCCATGATTAGCTAACCGGAGGGTTAGAGCATAACCATCGGTTATACTAACCGGCCTTCTGTCTTTCGGCCCTAAAAATAGCAACGCTTTGACGTTATATCTTAGCTCGCTCGACTCCGCTGAAAATGTTTTTACTCGGTTTACACTCAGTTTGCATATAAAAATCATGAAAAAATAAATAATTCTAACGCGAAGTGTCAAAAGATTTAGAAAATTCAACACAATGACACTCAAGTTAAGGCTGTTAGAAAGACAAAAATCATACAAAAACAATAAACCTGGCTCGATAGGCCTGAAAATTGAGGCCTCGATGAGCACAAGAACGCGCTAATTCTGACGGTCATTCAAATGGTTTTAAGACCACAGTTTTTTCTTTGGAATTTGCTCGTACGACCCCCCAAAAAAAATTTTTTTAACTTTCAATGACTTTTGGCCGCCAGTGATTATAATTTTTCCGCCCTTCGCCCATTAGTGACATTTATTTACTTTCTTGACGACCCGGCAGTCAAATTTTCTGCTCAGAGAAGATGTTTTAAAAAGATTATCAGAGCAAAACGGCCTTTCAGCGCTGTTTTTTATTTTCAAGCAAAACTCTTAAAAATTTTCGACGTTCTACATCAAATACTACAAATGCAGTAGATCGAGCAGCAATTCAAGCTTCTAAACGTTCTTCCGCTCTAATTCCACAAATTTTCCAGCGCTCCGCGCAGATTTTCACGAATCAATGAAATTTTATGATTTTGTAGAGCAAAATTATCTAAAAATTTTTAATTTTTGAAAAAATGTAGTGCCAAAGCGATTTCAAATGGAAGTAGGCAACGAAAAACGTCGAAAAACGTCATTTCGCTCGTGAACAGCAAATTTTTGGAAATATTTTGACTGTTTTTGACAAAGGTGAGATACCGCTCTTCTCCCCTTACGGAAGCGTCACACCCTTCCCTTCCCTGCTACGTACCTGCTGAAAAGCACATACATAACAGTTATCTATGCCCAAAAAATAATTTCAAGAATCACAGTGAAGTTTTTGGTAAAAGTAAGCATTCTTGATTTAAAAACAGCTTTCACCCAGGCCGCCAAGAATCTAAATAAATGCAATTAAAGTGAAAACTATAAGATTGCGATGAACGGTAAGCTATATCATAACAAGTCTGTTCTTCATTCCTCGTCAACTATCGTTTTCCAATGAGGGGAGGCCTCCAAGTTAAATCTGCCCCTGCCCTGCGCCTGAATTATTGGTTTTCAGATTATTAAAAACTAACAGCTTCCTGATAAAATATTTGATGCGTAACTACCGCAAAATATCAATTATTAATAAAAGACATCGTAGCAAAATAAGTAAGAACCAAGAGAAAAGTGTAGAAATGTGTGAAACGGACAATATGATAAATCGATACAAAGCATGGAAAATTCTTTGAATTTTCACAAACGGAAATATCAGAAAAATTTATGCTCTCTTGGTACGCCAGGGGCTCTCGAGTGCTCCTTGGGGCCCCAAGCCAGTGCGGTCGCATATTCCGCCCTTGCCTAAGACCGGGCCTTTTTCTAAGCTTGCCTTCACTCAATGCACAATTTACATAAATCGGTTATCTATAATATTAATTTCGAGTTGTCTGTCTGTGTGTATGTGTGTGTGTGTGCGTGTGCATGTGTCAAAATGAGTTTTTACTCTGAAATACAGTGATACTCATATCTCGTTTTAAGACAATTCTTATTAATTTTTGCTCTTAGAAAACCAGAAATTAGCTAAAATATACTACCAAAAGTCGAGCAACTATGTTTTTACCACATTAAAATCGCTGCTGAACCATATTATAGTACCCAAAATTTGCGTGTACAAAATGTGAAAAGATTTTTGAGAAGACAAAAACTATAAAAAGGTGACAAATTCCCATTGTCTCACATATCTTTAAATGGCAGAATTTGCGTTTAGAATGAAAAAATGTCAAATTTTCAGGCGTTTCGCGCCGTTTCAAGACAATTTATCGTAAGTTTTGGTGTCAGTAACCAAGAAAAAAAATTTGCATGTACAAAAGGTAAAAAGACTTTTGGGGACCATCTTTGTATATATACAAAGGGACCTTGTACAAAAAACACTGAACCTGACTCGTTGGGCTGGGCAGGACCGTCTCATCTCCGGAATGAAAAAGAAATTTTGTTTCTACCAAGGGTCCCTAAAGGGAAAAATGGAAAATTAGTGTAGCACGTCTAAAACACCACCAAAATAGAGTTTTAGCGTTTTTTTGACTTATGCAAACTCAAAATTTTCCGGCGCTTCGCCTTGGATTTATTGTTTATGTACAGTTTTGTCCTCTAAACGCTAAAAATCGCTCAAATCTAAGTTGGACATAGAAAGCATGTCAATTTCTTTCCAGCGCTGTGCGCTAGATTCTTTGTTCTGCTATAGTTTTGTTTTCTAGCTCACTCAAAACAGCTCAAATTTGAGTTATTACATAAAAACATAAAATTTTTCTCCTAGTGAAATTTTTTCCGGCGCTTCGCGCCGGATGTGTTGTTTATCTATGTTTCTTGTTTGACAACCCGATCAAAACCACTCAAATTTGAGCTTGACTTGCAGAATATGTCAACTTTTCCGGCGCCTCGCGCCGAAACATGTATTATTGTATAATCTTTCTCTGTAAAACACAATGATTAAATACAAAGACAGGAGATGAGAAATCACTCGTGAATTTTATTATGGGAAATTGGTTGTGCATATAGCTTAAATGATCAATTTCCTGCATATCAATATTGAGTAAGGTGAAGAATTTTTGAAATATTATTTTGAAATTTGTCTTCACCTTCGTTTAGAGCTCGCCGAGATACGCTCAGAACTGCCTTTATTTTTGCTTATCTCCAAATGGTTCTCGAGATATCTGACTTCAAATTTTCGGACCGCCCCTTCCCCCAAAATTTTTTCCTGGAATCGCTAGTGCCCTTAGGAGTACCGCCCCCCTTAGGGAAATCCTGGATCCGCCACTGCCTAGAACATCGAAGCTCAAGGGTCTAAGGCTGCATGGGACCTTAGACGAAGGGTTTGACGAATGAATACGGCGACTTATGAAGGGTTTCTGGTCGAGTAAATCTGGCGTAGCAAGTTTGATCCGATAGAGCGATTGTCCAACGATTTTTGCGATGCATGTGCTTCTATGTATAATGTTCGTCGACAAATCGTAGTAGTTTTTCAAGTTGACGCTGTTGGCTCAGTATTATATCCTAATATTCAACATTTATGTACGAAATAAATGTCAAGTGCTCTCAAAATTTAAGAATAAGTCAACTTTTTCCAGAGTTAATGAAATGTTGTAATATTATATAGATTCTTGCCACATTTTTCACGAAAGGTTCAAAAACGAAACTTTAAAATTTGATTTTCGCTCTGTAAAAAAAATGTGTTTAAAAAATGATTTCCTAGTCGGGCGCATTACTGTAAATAAAAGACACATAATTGGTCGACTGACGAGGTGAGCCCAGCATAATGCATTGCACACTTTTGTTTACTTAAGTGAGCGCTCGGGTCACTAGTTTGTTTGCTCGAGTCGCTCCAGTCAACTGGCGGCGTGCCCCCCCCTCTCCCCACAGGATCGGATTCAGCCGCGGTGTTTTCTGCGAATCTTGCGAAATATTGCACGATTTTTCCGCGCATTTTTCTTTGTCCTTTTCTCGACAGACCTCATTACAAATTCAACGCAATGTCCCTTTCCCTGTGATACTAGTAGGTATTGAATCGATATTGCTGTTCGTAGCAGTGCGCAAACATAGAGTTCGATGAGGACGTTGTATTAGCTCTTTCTTGCTATGTCTTTAATAAAAAATGTAAACATCAGGTTCAGCCCGCTAATCCACTTTTCCTTATGCCTAACGGATCGCTATTGTTGAGTACTGTCAGCATTTTTAGAAGATAATACAAGACTTGTTAAAGAAATACCTTTTTTAAAGTTTATCCTGCCGTTACAAGAATATGATGCTTGAAACAGATTTCGAGACCCAAATAGCACCGCTTTTATTAATGCGTGTGCGCGCAATAATAGATTGTGTCTCAAGAGCCCCACCAGTCCCAACAGCCCCACCATCCAAACAACCCCACCGTCGCAACAGACCCATCGAAAATCCCAACAACCCAACCCGTTCCAACAGCCCCACCCGTTCCAACAGCCCCACCCGCTCCAACAGCCCCACCCGTTCCAACAGCCCCACCCGTTCCAACAGCACCACCAGTCCCAACAGCCCCACCATCCCAACAGCCCCACCGTCCCAACAGCTCCACCAATAATCCAAACAGCCCCATCGCCCCAGCAGCCCCACTAATAATTCCAACAGCCCCACAAATTCCGACAACTCCACCAATCCCAGCAGCCCCACCATCCCAACAGCCCCACCGTCCGAACAGCCCCGCCAGACGTGGGCAGCAAGAAAATTCTGGGGTGCAAGATTTTTTAAAGGTAAAAAAATGGCCTTAAAAATGGTGGTATGGCGAGGAAAACACCATTTTCGACGTTTCTCATCAAGCACTATCCATCGGCATCAAAAAATTAGGAAAAAAACAAAAAAAAATTTCAAAAATTTTATTCTTTAGTTTTTTTGGGGGGTGTATTTTGGTTTTTTTGGGGGAGGGGGTATTTTGATTTCTCGGGGACGGGCAGTGCACACCCACCCCAACCCACCACGCCTAGTGGGGTAAAGTGACCGAGAAATGTGCTGAAAATAGAATTTTGGGGGTCTACCATAATTTAGGAGATTTCCAGAATTTCGGGTTGGCGGTTATACTCAAAACATCCCTTCCCCCACGCTTATGTGTGGTTAAGACAGTGCGACTGTTGGAATGATAGCACTGCTGGCTCTTGGGACTGGTGAGGACGATTGGGCTGTTGGGATGGTGGGGCTGCTGGGATTCGTGGGGCTGTTAGGATTATTGGTGGGCTGTTGGGACGGTGGGGGGCTGTAGGGACTGGTGGGGCTGTTGGGACGGGTGGGGCTGTTGGTATTTTTGGTGGGGCTTCTGGGGCGGTGGGGCTGTTGGGATGGTGGGGCTATCGGGACGGTAGGGCTGTTGGGACAGTGGGGCTGTTGGGATTAGTGGGGCTCTTGGGATTATTGGTGGGGCTGTTGGGATTATTGGTGGGGCTGTTGGGACAGTGGGGCTCTTGGGACTGGCGGAGCTGTTGGGACAGGTGGGGCTGTTGGGATTTTTGGCGGGGCTGTTGGGACGGTGGGGCTGTTAGGACTGGTGGGGCTGTTGAGACATCATCCAATAATATACAGCTGCACAATCCGCAAGACAGCTCAGTCTGAGCTGGTGACTATACAACGTACACAGGTCAGCCGGTAAGTGGGTAGTGTATATTGATCTTAACGATAATACCTATTATTATTATTATGAAGGGCTCGACAGACGTGCAAATAGACACGCGGAGTAACCTAGTATGAAAA
This sequence comes from Mermis nigrescens, assembly GCA_036768485.1. Lineage (NCBI taxonomy): Eukaryota > Metazoa > Nematoda > Enoplea > Mermithida > Mermithidae > Mermis > Mermis nigrescens. The sequence goes on from JAVLUZ010000125.1 coordinate 51,413, forward strand.
AGTATGTTATAATATCACGATTATTATATATTGACCACTACTGGGCCTGACAAAAAGAATTAATTTAATTCCCGTGCAAATCTAATCCTGCGAGCTGTGATTTCCGCAAGTTCGGCGCGATGCGTGGAGTATGAATGAGGCTTAAGAATTCAAATCATTTGCACAGGATGACTTTAAGGATTGAATTCGTGGAGTGAATTTCTGCGATTTCGCTTTATTAGACCCCAGAATTTGGCTGCTTGCTGCTTTTGTGTATTCACACACTTCACTCGGATAGCAATAAAAACATTGATGTCTATTCGAGAAACTTACTAATGGATTTAGTGTATTTTCGGAAATTTCCACCAATATCAAAGGCATTGATTTAAGCAATTTATAGGACCAAACCACCAGCTGAGTGAGGTTCATTGTCGCCGAACTCCAGTTTGCAGTTAACATTGGCCAACCCCTCAGTTCTTGTATCACTTTTCTTATTGATTCGCTCTTATCCTCGTTTCTGTCATCTATAAGCATGCAAATCTAAAAGCAGATCTGGTGATATAGTGAGAAGTCATCAATACGAGAAAGAAGCAAGAAAGAAGAAAGAAAATGTAGAAAAATAAATAAGTAAATAAATAAATAAATAGATAAATAAAAAACAAATACTAAACAGTAAGAAAAGAGAAAAAACAAACAAAAAAGGAAAAGAAAGAAGGACACATATAGAAGTGCAGCACGCTATTAGTAAGAAAGAAACAAGAAGGGCGCGTTAAATAGCATAAATGTACCTAAAAAATCATATTATGAGAGATTACATGTTTTTTGAGGCGGAAGCCTAAATGATACAGGAAAAGTAGGTAGGATTATAAAAAGAAAACTTATACAAAAAAAGGAAAAAAGGAATGTAATAAAATCATATAAATAGACGAGGTCATCAGAGAAAAAAGAGGTTTCTACCGTTTTGTGCCTTTAATCATCTGGATGTCGCTGCAACCTAGCGGCACCAGTCTAGCGGCTAGACTGCCTCTCATTATAAAAAATAAGAAGAAATTAATTAACTAAATAAATAAATAAATAAACGAAAAAACTTATAGATACTATACACATTGTGATAATAATTATAATAATATTAATTATATCAATAATAAAAGAGAAAGATTTATATAAAATACATAAATAAATAAATAAATAAATACCATAAAAAATAAATAAATAAAAAATAAAAACATTGTAGACCTTCTAGACCTACATGTGAAATTCTGCCGTACTTGGCCCGTTCAATCACGTGAGGAAATGCAATGAGTGAATAGATAGCGAGAGCAAGACAGGAATAGAAAATATACATCGATATGCCCCAATACTATAAATACTATGATAATAATAATAACATTAATAACAAAAACAACACTCTAAAAAGCAACACATGAAATACTGCCGTACCTGGCCTGTTCAATCATGTGAAGAAAAAAATCGAGTAAACAAAAAGCAAGAGCCAGACAGGAATAGGAAATATAAGTCAGTGTGCACCTACTCTGGTATTCTCGGAAGCAGCACATTGAGAAAAAATGTAGGTGCACGCGCAAGTCAATATGCGCTCACTCTGATATTATCGTTAATAATGCAGTACATTGAGAATAACTGAAATAAGGCGGAAAAATATAAAAATGTGGGGTTTGATGTGGGAACATGCCGACCACACCTGGACGTGGGGGTTTGGGGGAAGAGGTATGCAGCCCCCCGGAAAACAAAATACGCCCCCCTCCCAGAAATAAAAATGCCCCAGAATTCAATTTTTGAAAATGTTTTTCGTTTCTTTACAATTTTTTTTTAATGCCAATGGATAGTGCTCGATGAGAAACGTCATAAAATGGTGTTATTTTCGCCATACCACCATTTTTGAGGCCATTTTTTGACCTTTGAAAAATTTTGCATCCCCCTTAAGAATTTTCTTGCTGTCCACGTATGATGCCGGCGCACCTACATACTCATATGATTGCCGTACTGTAATAAAAATCGAAGTCTTTAGAAGCGCGTCTGGAAATGCGACAAGAGGCACAGTGCAAACGCGAAGGAAAATTAAAAATGTCCTAATCGGAAAATTCAAAATTTTTTTGATTTTTTGACGCATAATTTGAACATAATGGTTTTGCTTACACAGTTTAATTGACAGATTTTTCAGGCGGATGCTGAAAACTCTAAATTTTAAAACGGTCTTGAGCAATTTCGAATATATACACGGTGGCTCATAAAAAAGGCTTCTTTCCGATTAGACATGTCATAACTGTGGCTCATGTAGATTTCAAAGTTTCAAACTGGCTGCATTCGATAGATAAAAGTCCCTTCAGTCTAAATGTGTAAAAAATTTTAGCAAGTCCCGGTGCTTCGGGCGCTAAAGCAATTTGTTTACACCGTATTTTATATTGTTTAAACGCTCGTCATTGGTTCTGCCATCAATTTGCACCCTCTTTTGATGATATCCTGAAATTTTTGCAATCGGTAGGACGCGTATTTATTCTGGAGATTTAAAAATGTGCTAATTAATTTTTGAGACTGGAAATATTGTCAAAAAGTCAAAAAAAGGATACCAACATACACAGTAATGTATTGCAATGCAGAAAGCCTAGGTAAACAGTGAGGTGTAAACAAATTTCTGTAGCATAGGAACCTCTGAGAGCTGGCCAAATTTTTAAAGCAAATCGAATAAAGACAAGTTTACCTATCTAATGCAGCTAGTCTTGAAATTTTATATTCACATCAGTCGATCTTATGACGTATTAAAAAATGTAGTCTTTTTTATGGGCCACCCTGTATGAATGTGCTAGAAACTCAAAAAGATTGCTATTGCAAAATTTGATGTAGTTTTGGTGCATAATTTTAACTTTAAAACCCTGTTTTTGCAATTTAACTGACGAATGACTCACGCGAGCTGTGAAAAATTCTGGTTTAGAGCAAAAAGTTATGTTTTGTGCTATTTTAAGCTATTTCACCTCGTCAGATACCGTCCCTAAATTTGTCTATTGCTCGTGTATACTGAAACTAACAAAGAAAAATGCTCCGATGGAACAAAAAAGACGAATATACTTGGGAAGGATGTAAAACGAGGAAACTAGGAAAAGCTACATATGCGTCTGTCTAAAGTAGCAAAATCTATTAAGGATCAGACTTTCTCAAGCAACGCAAATTACGAAGTAAATTCTGCGGCCTGCAGATTGAAATAAACTAATGAACCAACCAAACCAATGATTGAAAAAGCTACAAGTTAGCCATGCACTAGCTATAGGTAATAAGATGGAGTAAACTAGGAGTGACTTTGCAAGCCAATTGAATGAAATAGGAAACATCGATAAATTCAAGACAATCAAATAAATCGATCACGATACGAAGCAAGTCAGCATTGCCACTTTCAAGCAACAAAAAGTATACATTTTAGCTTATGTGTGAAAACTCTTATGTGAAGCAATAAAAAGTATTTAAAATAGTTTACACTTTTTCAGAGGCCGCAGAATAAACTTTGATTTGTTGCGCTGCTTGGAGAAAGTCTGTGTTTCAGCAAATTTTACGACTTCAGACATATACATAGGTAGCTTTTTCCTATTCCCCTCCCTTTACATCCTTAATAATCCACAATACCAAGTTATTCGTCTTTTGGTTTCCTCGGGGCATTTTTCTTTGCTAGAACTTAACTTTCAATTTGCGTGATTTGAGTAAATCAGTAGGTGAACACACACGGTAGCATGCCACAATATTTACAGCAGTCCTGAAACGCGGAAAACAATATTGTTCTGATTATCAGCATCATCCGTTTGAAGAAGACAACCTTACCTTATTTGAGCAGATCAAAGGCATTTAGCTCAAACACTTCGCAACTATTAAATATAATAAAACGTTCGCTCAGATTCGTTATCCTGACGTTATATGGAACATTTTAAAAAATAAAGCTTCTGCAACGCTCTGAAACTACATTCAATTTTCAGTGTAATGTTTGCATAACTACTGGGTGTAGAGAAAACATACAGTCAGATCCGTAATTTGGACCTTGCAGAACATATTTTGTAAAAAATTACGTTTGGCAACGCTTTGAAAGTCAAATAAATTTGTAGTGTGAAGTACTCATTAAGATTAAATGCATAGTGCTAACTTTACACAACTGCTAGCTGTAGAGAATATTTAGAATTAGATTGGTAATTCCTGACCCTTACGTAACGTAGAGCATTTAAGAAAGAATAAGCTCCCACAAGGCTCTAGAATTGTAGATAATTTGCAGTGTAAACCTAATACGGCTACAGAGTGTAAAGAAGATTTCAGTCTCGGATTCGTGATTCTAATATCACACTGATATTACGGTCGACATTCATGAAAAAATTAAGTCTCAACGATGACCTGTAGACAAATGAATATTAGATGTAAAACATTTTACACTACTAATATTTGTAGTAAACAAACGCGCCTAACTGACGCATTACATTTGACTCATGGTGCGTTTTTAGACTTCTGATCATATTCAGACTCATGACAGGAGGAGTAGGCAGAAAAAAATTAAGTCAGAAACACGTTTGACATTCCGCTTAATTGAGTGTAAAGAAATTCGATTTAAACCAGTCTGTAAGGTTTGAATTGTAGTACGTTTATATGTGAAAAACTTTTGTTCCACATCTGATTTGAGATATTGACCAATCGAAAAAGGGGAAAAACGTGTATTTCCGTTCAATATAACTCCATAATTTTGAACTTTACATCTCCAGAAATAAGTAAGTATTGAGTTTTTTAAAGGCGGTTTTCTGCGACGAGTAGATCTTAAAACGTGCTTAATTTTTTATTCTGTTTAAGCTATCCCGTTCTACAAGCGGAATAGTTGGTGGAAAAATCTGATACACATACCGTTTTTTGCGCCATACACTAGATTGTAAACAGTAATTCCATGGATCTGACTCCGTATTTAGTGTAAAAAAATTAGCAGGTAAGCCAAAGGTAGCCCTGGGGTCCTAGTACATTTTAATTTTAAAAAAATTTTGGGGATTCATATCCGGAGTTGTTATCAGACGGTATAAAGTAAAAAATGCCACAAAAATAGGTCTTTAAACAATGTACAATCCCCTTTGAGAAATAATGCTGAATTAAAAAATAATACATATATAGATAATTTTATTTTATAATATTCTATACTTTTAAATTGCACGAGACATTTACACAGAGTTGTTTAGGCGGCAGACGCTGGGGGAAAAAACCACCAAAAATCGCCATATGTTATGACAGGACGGCAAAACTCTACTCGCTCATCACAGACTCTATATTGATTGTAAACAAAAGAACGGAGCATAATCTTTTGTATTGTCTATCTTTTAAAGAATTGCACCTCTAGATGTGTAAGGGTGGGGAGGTGCACAGGTGTGAGTGGTAGTCATGTATATTATAGGTACGCGCTAACGCACTACGTATGATTAGATTTTGCACGAGCGTCGCTGGAGCAAGGCTTATTGCTTCAGAATCGAACTCCAGGATTACATAGGTACCAGTACGCACGAAATGAGGCAAACGACTTCAAATTATTCGAGTGTATTCAAAATTTTGAAGTACCGAACCTCTCATGAGCGTTAAACTTTAGGAGGTTTACACCTCAGCAGAATCCGAAACCCCAGAATTCAATTTTCGGTTTGTTTTTCGTGACTTTCGCAGTTTTGTCCTATTACATTCACAGGGAGGTGCTGCCCATGTAGGCCGAACCATGGGGGTTTTTAGTTGGAAAAATTTTTGTTTTATCGAGCTATTCATGGAGATGGGTGCCTGCCTACTGAGAAACGTATTCTATAAATGTTTGTGTTCTCTTACGATGGTATTGCATTATTCTTCAGCTAAAAGCTTCAGGAATGTTTCCAAAATTAAATGAAGGTTTTCACAGTGTATGGTCAAAAATGACTATAGTCTGTTCGATTCCAAACGGCCCGTTTTTTGCTAAAGTTTTATTACTGTAATAGATTTTCACCTCACAAATGGCATCTTCGATTATGCTCTCGTAAGAGCTGGTTGCCTTAAACTCTTCCTATTGATGATTCATGTGCTTCAATTAATATGATGTGCATGTAACAGACGGCTGCAACAACCTAAGCCGTAAAAAAGTCAAAGCACCTAAGTCATAGGAAAAATTCCAAATGCATGAAAAAGCACATTTCCTCGAAATTCTCTCGAAATGTTAACATTCCTAGGAGGCAAGCAGTTGATTTAAGAGAACGTAAATCCACGGGATCTTTATGATAGCATGTGGTTTCAGGCCCGTTTCGCATTCCCGTGTTACAGACATAGAATCCTAACTTGTAATTGCCAAAAAACAAAGCGTCTTATCGATATTAAGAAATCGATTATCCATATTTCAGTATCCTCCTAATGAGGTACTCAGAATTATGTACATAAACCAGATTCACCTGAAATGAATCAGAGGTTAATCAATATGCTTCACCCTTATTTTCTGCGTTTTAAGCAAGTCTAAACGTCTTAATCATTTTAAATAAATATAAAATTCGAGATTAAAATTTATTTTGCTGATACACACTTGACGAAAAATCAAATATCACTATTGGTCATCAATTCATGGCAGGTTTGCCTTCATATCGAGATGCAAAAAAACCTATTTCTCGAATCCTTGTGTCCAATAAATTGAATACTGAATTCAACTCAAATAGATATTATCACTAAATACTGAAAGTAGTAAAGTATAAAAAGTAATATATGTACAATCTGGAGAATTTCATATTTAAGGAAATAATTAACCTGTTGCTACGCAGCTGTCGTACAAGCGCTTGACGAACTGAATGGTTCGAGAATTGCTCGTGATATTTGCTTGAAACATGTCTGAAAATAGAAAAAACAGAATTACTTTTATTATCTATCCCATCAATAAATCGAATCGATTCGAACGATTTTCCGGACTTTTGATACTTGAAACAGCGATTCAATATGTTAACGCATATCATAAATAAATCGGGATTTGAAGGTATAAATGGCGACTTGCATAACTATAAATTCAGGACTTTATTCGTACTTAAAATAAAAATTAAGACAGTGTTAAAACACTGCATTTCAGCGCACAACAATGGCTTTTTAAGTCAATCTAGCAAAGTTAATGGAACCAGACCTTAAAACCTATCTCATCAAAAAGAGCATAAAATTCTTCATCTATTTACGGGAAAAATTTTCAAAAGATCTCAAAAGCACAAGGAATTGTGGATACAAACGTTCGAAAATACAGTAATTTTCCAATATGGCTGCCTGCATGGCTAAAAATGAAAAATGCGAATTTTTGATCTTAATCGATGAGTGAGTAATCATTCGAAAGCTTGTTTCACGCTGTTTTCATATTAAGCTCAAACATTCAATAATATACAACCTGTGGCGCATAATAAGCATGGCTTATGGGGGCAGTCATATTGGAAAAAATTTAAAACGCGTTTGTAGAGTGAACGACGAGCTTTGAAGAAAAACCAAAAAATAACAATTCTAGAGGATGCTAAAACGCAATTGTTTTGCCAGTTCTTAGAATAATGTAACAAACTAGCCGAAAATGCGGCCATGTTTAAATTTAAGCTATTTAAGCTATTTGGTATACTGTAGCTATAAACAATTGGAAGTTTTTTGGCAAAATAGTTTCATTTTTTGCTTTGTATTTAGAAAACTTTACTTTTTTGAAATCGATTCGGTGTGAGATTAACTCAAAAAACCACATCTGACACTTTTGTTTATTAACTGATAGATTATTGTAGGAGCAAATGTGTTGAACAAAATATGAATCATTTGAAAGGAAATTTAGTTCTCTTTTTCATAGGGGCTCAATGATTTTATCATGTTAAAGCTATACCAAGCTGCTTTTCAAAATGTAATAAATTCATGAAAATCAGTAAAAAATGCAGGGAAAATGCAGTGAAAAATCGGTAGATTAGGGATATTCAGTTTTTAATGCTTGATTAGGCGATAAAATATTAAATAATAAAGGATCAATACATTCGAATCTGTAGCTAAGGAAGCTAAACTTTATATCGGACTAACGATATTTCTCTTCGAATTCGAGATACAGCTCGCAATAATTTGTGAACTAGACTCGTGTACTTATAGAACAGAACAATAATTATTATTATTACCGTATTGCAACTGCCCAATTTAAACTTTTAGAAGTATTACAGTTTTTCCAGTTCATTGATGTATTGATCAGGAGTTTCGGAAAATATTGTTTCTGTTCTACCAAAAAACTTTTCTTAAATTGAAAAAGAATAATTTCGATACACTTTTCCCCTAGGCACAAAAAATTGGGTGCGCCTATATAATACGTTAGTTACCAAAGGATTGTCGTTCTATGGCTGGCCACAGATTGTCAAACAATACATCTTTCATATCCTCGTCTGGTGGCAGAGGATTATTTTTCAGCCATTTGCCGCATGCAAATTGATAAAAGTCGTCGCATGGATTCTTAGTAAAGTCTATCGAGTCCGACAGGATTCTTGCTGCAATAGAATAAAATTAGATAAAATATTTATGACGAATGAAATAATTAAAATTGTTAAAATTTTTAGAAAAAAATACAAAATTCTTAATAATTCAGAATTAATTGCGATGAAGTTAATTGCTAAAATTAATTCTTCACTTCCCGCAAAATTTCCTTATTTATTATTTTGAGAACTAACAAGTATTCAACGGAAATTGACCTTCAGTACAAAATGTACCGATGTACTTTAAACTTAAATTTAACCGGAAACCATCTTGTCAATATATCATTTATATGAATTATTCTATATTAATTATACTTCTCCTTAAAAATCAAATATGCATTCATTTTGCATTCTAATAAGAGCATCGTTTCAATATTTAAGTTCATATGCATAGCTGAAAATTGCATTCGTAGCAACAAACTACTATGCTACATATTTTTGGAGATGACTATTCTCAGTATTCTCGATCGAGGGAGGGGTCAGCCGGTCTAAGAGGGCACTAATTAAGCTTGATTTGGGCTAAAATGACCTAAAATTAGGTACAAAAACTAAAATAGCGTAAAAACTACATTTTCTTCTACTTTTTATGCTCAATATTTAGCACTATTGAGAAAAATGTTCAATTTGAATCGATTTGTTTGTCTTATTTTTTCCTAGAAATTTTAAATTTAGGTTCAGGAAGGAGGGGAATTGAGCTCCCGCAAACCTTCCTGCGTGCATGTCTGGCGTATGACTCACCAGCTTCCAAACAACCCTCTGTCGTGCAAACTTCATCTGGCGAATCACCTAAAAAGATAAACTAGGAGAAATATTTCTTCTCTTGCTAATTTTATTAATTTGATCTAATTTTTCAATTGATTCATTTTCCGATTTTTCAGTGTGGTTTACCACCTGTGTTTTAAAACTTTTCTATAAACAATTGAGAATAAATCTTAAAGGGACACCGTCACAGAGAGCTGCTCTCAAGATGACGCTTGCTTTGCGACTGGCTCCTCAAGATATAGCTCTCGGATTGGTAAAATATAATAAATTTGTTGAAACGTCCCCCGAAATATGGAGATACTTTGTACTTGGCCCTCTATTTACCAAGAGTTGGGACGGCGTCTTAGCGAATTACTTCTTAGCATTTTCTTTCTGTTCTTTCTTATTCATACGTCTTGAATTTTTATCTAGCTTCGTTTTGGCTTCAGTTTTATCGTTATTGATGTTTAGGCTCTCTGAGAAGTTACAGAGCTGTAAGAAATGAGCATTTTTGGCCTATCAAGAGTGATTTCACAAAAACTTAAAAAAAGGAAATAGGGTTACATTAAAAAAAATTTGTGATATTTTTAAGCTTTCCGAATGCATCCCCTGCTTGTTTATTCCACCAGAAATCTGCTTTTTCTAATTCTTGCATGAATGTCCACTTGGTGCCTATTTTAATGCATTGTAATAGGTTTTACTTGTAACTTTTCTGAATATATGTATATATAAAAAGCAACATACTTATTTAGAGAGTGAGAGCATAAAAATTGCAAAGAATAAAAGTAGATTGGCAGATTATATAAAAAAGCGTAGCTCAACATAGATAAGGACGGCGTCCAATCATGATACCCTTCGACTGCAAAAACATGATGGTAAACGAAGATAATCGCCTCAAGAAATATACAGTTTTTATCAAATTTATATCATACAAAAAAGCTGAGGCCTGCGGCAGACGGATGGCGATAGTAGTTCCTCTAAGATTTTGGAAGTACCAGTATTTTTCACAAGGGCCATAGAGAAAATAATTAAAAATATTTGAAGGCATTTGAAATATTGACAGAATAGAGTTTAGCACATTTTTGAGCTTATAAGCCCGTAATTTTTGGGCGCTTTGCACCACGTTTGTTGCTTTTTTAACAATTGTCTTCCAAAGAGCCCAAATTTGAGTAAGACAAGGTCAATACGTTGAACTTTTCTAGCGCTCTGCGTAAATTTACTTATTTTCCATTTTGTTTTTTGCAGAAAACATCAACACATTTTTAAACATTGAAATCGAGGTAAATTATATGAGTTGCTGAAAAAAAGAAGTTTATTTTAAAGAGCTCACTCAAAAAGCTCAATAGCGCCATAATTTTAGCCCACACCTATAATCAATTCTTGTGATATCCGAGTGAGCGTTTTCTGCTGAAATTTGTATGTTGAATAACGCCTTATAAGGAGCACAAAAGTAAGATATATTCAAAAAAATCGAGACTATTAGATTCTGATGATAAATGAGCATTTTTTATCAAAACACTTTCCTTGAAGTCTAACACAAATCGTATTTGCTTTTATGTGCTGTTTTTTGACAAATCTAAACTTTAATGCAGCAGAACGACTAGTTCCAAAATTTTGACCGGCGTGCATTCTGTTAGCTAAATGCTATCATGCAAGGTAAATGTTTTACAAGGCACGTTTATATGGCCGCTTATCTATGTAATTTAGGCGCGTTTAAATCATTAAAAGACCGTTGCCTGACAAGATTAAAAATCATATAGAAACGAATTCTTTTAATTAAGATACGTGCCGAAACAAAAGAAAGACATTTGCATTCGATTATTAGAAGCACATCTCGTCTTACAGGAATCTTGATGTCAAAAAATCTGAAGGGTTATTCCTTGTTTTTTTTGGCTAAAGATTTTAATTTCGCCGCTCATATTGCGGACACATATATATCAATTAAGACCACATGTCGTTCATTTCTTTAGAAGTTTTGCAAAGAATCTTATCTTCGTCTTAAACCGCGTTGCTAGGACTCTAAAAACCTTTGAATTGAGGAAATTACGTATTCTACTATAAAACTTTGGACCGTAGTCCTGCGTGCAGTAAATTGACTGCATTTGGTTTTGCTAACACACACTTGCATGTACCCACGGATTACATGTTGAAACTCACCCTGGACTAACTATGTGGGCAGCAACTGAATTCTGAGGGGGTTGGGGGCATACGGGGGCAACACCGAAATTCTGGGGGGATGAGTGCAAGATTTTTCAAAGGTCAAAAGATGGTCTTTAAAATGAAGGAATGGCGAAAAAACACCATTTTTCAACGTTTCTCATCGAGCACTATTCATTAGCATAAAAAAATTGAGAAAAAAACAAACAAAAATTTCAAAAATTAAATTTGTGAGGGGGAATTTTGGTTTCGCGGGGAGTGCATACCCCCAAACCCTATCCCCCACGCCCAGGTGTAGTTGGGGTTGTGGGTCCACCGAAATAGCCCCAGAATTCAGTCTAGAGTGTTCTAGCCGAGTCTGGTAACGAGTGTGGGGGTCGGCTAGGCACTCGAAGGTCCAAAGACCCTCACGCCCAATAGTGCCTACGAATCAATAACCTCAAAGTTTAAACGTTTCATGTATATAGTCTGAACAGGCATTACGTACTTCTAATCGGGGATAATAGTGATAGTAATAGAGGAATAAACCATTTGAGCGTACCACTTATCATTATGATTGGCGATTCAGATCTAAAATATCAAATAGAAACCTTAATTAGCGTATTGTCGGATATCATATAAACAAGGAGTATCACAATCTACGCTGAATGGGCGCTATATATCTTGTAGAATTTCTATGGTAAATTCCTAAAATTTTTAATCAGATGTTTCCATTTTTTTGCATTTTTTGCACGCCTTAAATTTATTACTCTATCAGTTCATAAATCGATTACTTTTGTTGGATAAAGTTGAAGATTTGTAAATATTGTCTCCTGCGTGCACAAATTCATAGTCGAATAATGGATTTTACAATCCTCTCCACAATAGCCATGGATTTTGCATTCATAATACAAATTCAGCTCAGTCTAGAACCGAAAAAATTTTATGTAATTCTTTTTATTATTAATTAGCCACGATGGATTACAATTTAATTTTTCTGCATCAGTGCTTGAATCGACGCATGACAAACATCATGCTTTAATACAACAAATGTGAATTTCTTGTGTATTTTTTATCAGAATACTGATATTTGTTTTGAATGTAAGTATGTTAGAGAATTACTACGTACAATACATATCTTCTCGTATTTCCTGCATATCTACTTCTGAATTTAATAAACCATGTAACTAATAGAAAGTCACTCTAGTTCACGACTTGCGACCTCTTAATGTAATTTTTAAATCGCTTTTTACAAACTGTTCGCTTATTTAAAAATTACTGTAAAGCGAGTTTGAGAATAAGAAAAAATGAAAATGTGGCAAAAGAGTATAAAAAAGTTGTAAATCAGAAACTAAGCGAGATTATTTCGAAGTAATGATGCACATAAAATGTCATATACTGATAAAATCAGTGGAAAATGAATGAGATTGACGTGCTCATTAATTCACTGATGATAATACTGCCCGTGAAGGAGAAATTTCGAGAAATCTGGTAAGCTAGAAAATCGTGAGTGCTTATATACATTTTAAAAGCTGCGTATTCGATGTATTTTAACTACAATAATTTGTAGCTTCCGGCTTTGTTTGAACAGGATGGCTCTAAAGTTTTGCACACCACTGTATGTACACATATTGGTACTCCAAAAATGCATGCCAACTTCTCGCAGAAAACTACTAATTCCGCACAAAAATTATATTTTTTAGAAAATTGAAACATAATGTCGTTTTAAACCTTTTTAGGAACTACTTTTTCAGCCCGAAAGTATCGATTTTCAGCGCTCTGAATATCAAACTATATTTTTTATTATTTTTTTGAGGATCCTACATGTCTTGGAATAAGATAACGTGGATTTTTCGTTTAAGACCAAAAAAGCACTGTAGACCACTCTATCGGATGCCTAACCTGAATTTTCATATAGCTTTATGTCCCGGCTTGAGCTAAAAGCAGGCTTAAAACCGGTAAATTAAATATCTCGCCAATGAGCTTAGAAAACATTTAAAATGAAAAATTTATTTCAAATATAATGAATTTAGATGCAAATTCTTTTAAATGATAAACTGCTAGACTTCACTTGACCTTTTTTTGATTCCAAATTATTCGTTTAAACTATAAGTAGTGTAAAAATATCATTACTAAGAGTATTTGGTCATATTTAAGCGCTTTTGTGGAAACGTATTCTTGTCAGCAATCGGCCTTTGTTTTGTCTTATTTTCCTCAGAAAATGTTTATCTTTTTCCCTTTTATGGTATTGAAATGACTGTTGATGCATAGCACAATCGGTCTAAAGTAGCCAGTCGTCTCTAAGGGTTCCAGCCGAAATCGTATCAAAATTAGTCTAAATGCATAAATAAAGAAATTATGTTAATATACGAGTACAGTTTCTGATTAGTCTTACCCAGTTTGTAACAAAATTTTTGATTTTCACTATTTTTATCTCTATTTTGCCTTGTTTTTCTCAGAAAGTATTACAGTTTTCCGTTCAGAAAAACTTTTATATAATTCAGGATATCTCGTCAAGACCGGACATGCACAAGAACGCAAGGAATTCTGGGGGGCCATAGGTGGGCAGCACCGAAATTCTGGGGGTAAAAAAATTTCTGAGGGGGGGGGTGAAAAAATTTTTAAAGGTCAAAAAATGGTCTTAAAAGTGGTCGTACGGCAAAAAAACAACATTTTTCGACGTTTCTCATCAAGCTCTATCCAATGGCATCAAAAAATTGCTAAAAAAGCAAGAAAAAATTTTTTCTGAGGGAGGTATTCTGATTTCTGGGGGGTATTTAAACTTCTGGGGGTGTATACCCCCAAACCCCCCACGCCCATGTGTGTGGGGGGCCTTTACTCCTAAGAATTGAAAAATGGAAAATTTCCTAGGAAATATGAGGCAAAATGAACGCTGAAGATGGATGACAATTAAAAACTTTATCAAAAGTGCTTTACGTTGACCAGAAACTGTCTAATAACGTAGTTATAATGCTGTTTTAGCGCTTTTACCAGTTTATAAGGTCATTGGCCCAAAAAAGCTGAATTTTTATCCCCTCCAATATCGGCTAAGCTGTGTATTTATATGATCATGGATCCAGATTCCACCCCAATACATACTCGACTAAAACAACCTAAGTATGCATCTTATTGCTAAAGAAACTCATACTGAATCAGTTACGGCAGCTGCAAGTCACCGCCTAAAGACTGACCTTGAAATCTTGAAATGCACTTACTGTAACTGTCCTTCAGCGCGTACAATAGGCAAAGTCAAGCAAATCACAACTAACTTGAAAATTACGGGACCATTTTACTAGCCTTCGTATATATAATTCTGCGTCTTACTCGGGTTGAGGGGCTTTGTATGATGCCTCATTAGCATAAACATTTCACAAAGTAAATATAAAAAAGCTCAGTAATACATGATGCGGGTACTATTGTTCGAGAAACGAAATATGATTAAAAGGGCTGAAAACTTGTGGACCCTATCGTTCCTAATTTGCATAAATATTTCACAATGCAAACATAAAAATCTCGACAATGTAAACATAAAAATCTCGACAGTGTAAACATAGTTTCTTGTTAGTTAAACGTCTATTATATGATAAAACAATAAGAACTACTATAAGATGGGAAGTTAAGCGTAACATCATTGCTCGAAAAGCGATATATTTTCAAGAAGGGCTAAAACTTATTGACCCTGTAATTCCTATTTTGCTTATAGTCTGTTTCACATAAGTTTGGGCATAAATTTTAAAAAATTTCTGTGAAAGCAAGCCGACGAATTACGATAATTATGTATTCAATCAATGCTATAATCGAAATCTGTAGGCTTATCGTCGGACAGTTTTTTAAAACTTATGCCCAGACTTCTGTGAAACAAATATATCGCAGCTCTGATATAGGGATTTCTCAGTTTTATAGTAGGTATTTCCCATTAGCATAGAAAAATAATCCGATGGAACAAAAAAGATGAATATACTCAGGATTGTGAATTATGCAGGATGTAAAAGGAGAGGACTATGAAAAAGCTACCTATGTAAACGCCTAATGTCGCAAAATCTGTTAAAAATCAGACTTTCTCTAAAGGCCACAAAAGATTAAAGTACATTCTGCGGTATGCAGATTGAAATAAACTTTTAAAGCAAAAAACCATTCAAAAAGCAGCAAGTTATCTATACATTAGCAATGGAAAATTAGATTGAGAGATTAAATTGAATTAAAAAATTAGAAATTAAATTAAATTTAAAAAATAGAATAATTGAATTGGATGAGATTAAATTTTAAAAATTTTGAATCAGATTAAATTTAATAAGAATTATTGAATTAAATTAAATTAAATTAAATCAAATTTTAAAATTAGTGAAGTAGGAGAGATTCTGCAAGCCAATTGAATGAAATAGCAAAGATCGATGCATTCAAACCAATCAAAGAAATTGTTGGTTTAATGCAGTAGAAAACGCGCAAGCTTAACGTGAAACGCACTACATGTAAGTAGACTTGCATGCCCGCAACGATTGTGTGGAAGCAGTGTTTTTTTGCGCTTGACAAAGATTTTTCTGGATGTACAAAGACTTTTCGTGACCGTCTTTGTACATGTACCAAGATTTTTGCGAAGACAAAAATTGCAAATAATGTCTGAAATTCGCAAAATTTTAGGCGCTTAGCGCCGGAATGAGTAATTGTGTGTCCTATATATATATCTATAATGGCAGAAATTGCATTTCAAAAGGAAAAATGCGAAATTTTTCCGCGCTTCGCGCCGTTTTAAAATGATTCTTAGTGATTTCTGTAGTTAGTGACCCAAAAATTAGCTAAAATACATTACCACACTAAAACCGCTACTGTGCCATATTATAGTACCCAAACTTTGTGTGTACAAAATGTACAAAGACTTTTGGGGACCATCTTTGGACATGTACAAACGGACCTTGTACAAAAAAACACTGCCTGGCAGCCATTTTCTGTTCATGTGGGTTTCAAAACAATTTTAACAGTAGAAACAGCTATTTTGGCATAGTTTTCTTCTATTTTTAATTAAAAATTTCGACGTTTCGCATTAAATGCTTTAAATACAGGAAATCAAGCAGTAAACCATGCTTATAGACGTCTATCCGCTTTAATTTTACAAATTTTTCCGGCGCTTCGCGCCAGATTTTTGTTAAAGTCAAAGAAATTTAATGATTTTTTCGCACAAAATTGTCTACAATTTTAAAATTTTTACCAGAAATATTGCGTCAAAAGTGATTTTATGTAAAAGTATACAATGTAAAACGCCGAAAAACGCTATTTCGCGCGTAAAGGGCAAATTTTTGGACCTGTTTTTTGACTGTTTTCGGAAAAGTTGGGATACCGCCCCCTTAGGAAAATTCTAGATTTTGCCACTGCTCATTGTATATGCCGATTAAGCACCATACACTGTAACACAAATGTCATTGTCAGTTTTGCCAACCTAGCATTTTTAATGCCAGTTTGGCATTTTTTAGAGGAAGGTCCTTGGCATGGTTTTTGGCACTTTTATTAGCAATTTTCGACTCTTAGGCATTTTCTCTTTGGAACTTAAAGTGCAATATCTAAATTGTAATTGTCTTTACGTTTGTTAAAAAATTTGCATGCTGTGTACGTTTTGAGTCTATAACGATGGTTTGTTTTTAAAAATTGATTTATAAATTTAAAACGTTATTCTACATTAAAAAACCACAAATATTTTTGAAAAGAAATTTTGAAATAAAAAATTATATTTTGGCTGAAAAAGATGCGGTATGATCAGAAATGCACAAAAACGCCGTTATTCTATGCCCCTTAGCTGGTCTATACACACAAAAATGGTCGATAAATTGTGAATAAACCATGTACCGGTTAGCCCTCCCCAAACAAAATTCCTGCGACCGGCCCTGAACTCGACCTTACGGCAGATTTCAGCTTGATTATACTATTTTAGAAAATATTCATCATTCTACTGAAATTTAAGAATAGTGCATTAATGATCTTAAAAAATTAATTATTTATCAAAGGCGAGTCAAAAACCTCTGAAATAAGAAAAATCTGATCAAAAATATGCAATACGAACTTATCTATCGGCATTAGAAAATAGATGTAGATATATTTTCAAAGTTTACCTCTTCATACCTCAATAAATACTGGCTGTATAAAAGTTAAAAAGTCAAATTCGTTATTCTGACCTTACGGAACATTTTTTTAAAAAATTCATCATCCACGACGCTCTGGGCGCTAAAATGCTCCTTGGTGTAAACTTTACACTTATGCTGATACCGCAATATTGGGTGTATAGGAACAAAATAAAATTGGATCTGTAACGCTAAGGTCAAGGCACTTTTTGAGCATAATTACCATGTTCCGCCTACTTAGCGGAGTAGTTGAAGAAATATCGTTTTTCGTCTCGAACCCTTTACACTAAAACGATCACAGATCAAGGAATTTTGCGTTGAAAGAGACAAAAAAAGATTCCTCGAGATTTTGTAACCCTCACATTATAAAATCAATTGGACTACACAGTAACCAAAATTGAGTTAGATGAGCTGTAAACAAGCAAAGAGTAAAAAAATCCCTATACTTTACATTTTTGTGCAACAACAATTGAGTGTAAGGAAATCTTAAGGTAAGATTCGTAATCTACAGCTCGGGGACGACATTTTTTAAAAAATTTGGCCCTCCGCAAATTATTTGATTTTTTCAGTTTACACTTTACACACTCATTGCTAACTCGGTATCAAGTGTAAACAAAAAAAGACCGGCATCGAATTTTTTAATTATCCATCGATCAAAAAACCGCACCTCCAGATATGTGCCGTTATAGCTGTGAGGGGAACACAAATTTCGCACTCGCTGTGAAAAACATATAAGAAAAAAGAATGGCCGCGTATATTATGGGTAGCGCTATCGCGCAACCTATAATATAGTCTGGGCTACTTTCTAGCCTTTCAATTGTACCTTTTATATGTAGAAAACTTCTGTTCCGCAGAATATTTGAGATATTTACCAATCGAAATAGGAAGAAGATGTGTTTTTTTCGCCCATTTTACATCCCTGATTCGATAAATAACACAACATTTAGTTTTCTAAAAGCAATTTGCTGCGACATGTAGCCCCTAGATCGGGCTCTATTCTAATATTAACTAATTTGTTCCGACTTATAACCGGAGATAATGGCGGACAAATCTCAGACAAAACCTGTTTTTTACACCATTCACTTGAGTTCAAAGTTTGAACCCCTAGATCTAACTCCGTATTGAGTGTGAATAAATTTGAAGGTAAGCCGGAGGTAGCTATTGAGTTTTAGTGAATTACTGCTGAACTTAATTTCTTAGGTCTTATAACTGGAGTTTTTGGCACACAAAAAATTAGCCAAAATGTGTTTTTCATCCTTAGATCCTTTACACTCTTCACACTGCCACTCTGGAAAATAGTCACTTTTAGGAAAAATAAAAAAGCGATGTCGAGCTTAGTCAATAGTCTACATTTCAAAATTCAGATCAAGCTGAATGGGAAACTTAGGTAGAAAAAGCATGATACCGACCAAAATTTGAAAAATCTGTACTAGCGTTACAGTAAAAATTTACACGATCTTTACAGACTAGCTCTGAAGTGTAAAAATTAAAAAATGCCTATATCGAATTTTTCTTATCTATCTTTTAAAAATTAGTACGATACAGAAATGTCCCAGTGTGGTTGTGGGGGGTGGACGAAAAATTCGTACCTGGCTGTGCTAAAGATATATGAAAAAGGGAGGCCAAGTATATTATTCCTAACGCGCTAAAGCGATACCTATATGATTAATTTAACGTGTATTATGCGAAGCAGGAAAAAATGCTCTGATGGAGCAAGAAAAATTTAAATATACTTTGATGTGCAAAAGTATTGGACTAAAAAAATTCCCTATATGCGCAAAAGCCATAAAAATGTGCTTAACAGTTTGACTTCCTAATGCAACGCAAACTTCGAAGTATATTTTTTGACCTACTTCTGTTTCTGCAGAAAGAATTGAGTTAGCAATAGAGGTGTAAAGTTAACTCCGATATTCGTTTTTCAATCAGGAAATTGCGGAAGGTTTCGTGACATAGATTATGAACAGATTTTTCAAGACATGTGAACAACAGTTTATAGCTTATTTGTCAAACAGCGAATTATTTTTTATGACTACACCTTGATTTTTCGCGGGCCGCAGAATATACCTTGGTTTTTTTGCGTGCTTTAGAGGAAGTCTAAATGTTTAGCACATTAATGACTTTTGCGCATATAGGGTATGTTAGACTAGTCTTCCCCTACTTTTACATCCTTAGCAATGGAGAAATCCAAGCATATTCACATTTTTTAACTCCATCGGAGCTCTTGTTCTTGCTAGTATTCTACTTTTTCTGAGCATGATTTTTAATCAGAGAAAAACCAATGTAAAAGTCCCCGTATCGATTTAAAAATCAGCGTAAATATGTTCCTAATGTATTTCAAACCAGAAATGCTCTAGGAAAGCTAAATTTAGAGCTTGCATAAGCAAACATTAACAGCAACAGTTTTTACTTTTTCTTCAACAGTTTATAGCTTTAATATCAAGTGTTGACAGTTAAAGAAAAACAACAACAGTAGTCAGAAAATTTATTGAATCAAGATTTAGTCCAATGAAGTTACTTCCCTACTTGAAGTAAAATCCTGCATCGACGGAGACAGGAAAGCATATTATCAATACTTTTAAATTGACCCCTATGGCTTTCCGTACATATTGGAACTAGAAAGGTGAATTTTTCCTTTTTATTCTTTAAAAAAGAATTTTTCTTTTTCCTATTCCAAAATTATTTCAAAAGATGGTTTAATAATTTAGAGGCGGCTGATTCGCCTTCGATTTTTGTGCCTATAGTAACCGAAATATTTTGCGAACATCCAGATTAACCGAAAATAATATAATTTATCAACTTGAGGTTTTCTGAGGCGAGCCGGAGATAAACTGCAGCCGGTTTCACGAGCTTGTCTAACTTGAGTTAGACGACTAACTTGAGTTAGCCAGGCAAGTTAGAAAGGAAACTTAGCCAAGGGGAATTTCACAAACCTGTCTAACCTAGTTAGCCGGCTAAAAGTTAGTCGACTAACACCTAAAAAAGTTAGCTCAGTCAGGGGGTGGCTAACTTCAACTTAGACAGGCAAAATGTGTGCTTTTGTGGATGTTAGATTGTTCTTGTGAGAAGTTTAGAAAATGTTGCGTCGTTGTTTGAATGGTTTATTAGATGACAGTGATGATGATTATGAAAATTTGAATAAGCGGCCTAGAATTCACCGAGATAGAGGCAATCCGCTTGATAAATATAATGACGATGAATTGTATAAACGTTATCGATTTACCCGATCAGCTATTATGGAAATCACTGATATGTTGATGGATGATTTGGTAATTGAGACTGAACGTGGTTGGCGCTGTGCCACCCATACTTCAAGTTTTGGCGTCACTTCGATATTATGCGTCCAACAGCTTTCAAGAGGTGATTGGTGATACTTTGTCAATTTCCAAGCCTACAATCTGTCGGCTTTTGCGAAGAAGTTTTTCGCTTTGCAAACGTGCAAAGAAATTTATACAATACTCCAAAAATGATGAAGTAAACAGATTCCAGCAAGAATTTTTCAAGATTGCAAATTTTCCTATGATTGTGGGTTGCATTGATGGTACGCACATTCGTATTGTTGCACCTAAGGAGCATCCCCACGTGTATCGAAATCGAAAAGGATTTTACTCGTTGAATGTTCAAGCCGTGTGTGGACCTGGTGGTCAGCTAACAAACCTAGTTGTGAAGTGGCCTGGTAGTGCCCATGACTCTCGTAGCTTTCGCGAATCTGCTTTAAGCCGAGGTTTGGAGGATGGGAGCCTTAAATGTACACTGTTAGGGGACTCTGGTTATCCCTGCCGCACATTTCTTCTGACCCTATACCGAAATCCAAATAACACTGCCCAGAAAAATTTCAATAATGCTCAAAAACAGACAAGGGTTTTGATTGAACAGACTTTTGGCAGATGGAAACGTCGATTTTTCCATACTGCACAGCGAAATTCGTACAAAACTTGAAACTTCGTTTGCCATCATAGTGGTTTGTGGCGTTTTGCACAACATCGTGCAAAAAATTGCCGGATTTTGATGACATTCTACCCGAAGAATTTATGGATGAAGAAACCGATTCTTTCGTGATGGTCAGTCAATGCGATCATATTGCCTTGACATACTTCAATAACTGAGTAGTTTTTTGCTTGAGTTGAATCGTATATTGCGCGTGTTTTTGCTTCTTATATAAATGTAATTAACTTGAAACTTGAACTTCATGGTTTTTTCGGTTTAGCAATGTTCCAAAAACGTAAATTTTTCCGAGGGCTCTAAAAATAGTCAGACAGGCTAGTTTTTACAACTTTTCACAAGGTGTTAAAATTCAACATTTTGTTATGATTTGTTCTAATAATCGGCCGCAATCTATCAAGGGCATGGCCAGTGGCTGGCAAACTCCAGGGCTGGCCAACTTGTTCTGAATTTCGGGAAGTGGCGCAGCGCCACTTCCCAAAATTCCGAACTTTTTACCCCCCCCCCCAAGAATTTTTTAAATAAGGGGTGAAAAAAATTTTTCGGGGATGGGTGAGAACCTCCCCACGCCCATGTGTGGTCGTGATTGTGTGAGCACTGGGAGGAAAATTTTTCGACGACGTTTCTGATTTTATCCACTAAAATTGCGAAACTCACTGAGGCCTGCTGAAACAGTTCAAAAACTCGTTTTCACCACAAAATCAATGCCTGCCAGCTTGCCGACCACAATTCCGAATTCGGATGAAAGAGAACGAAAGCGATATGTCTGGTGATGACGAATAATCTTATATGTGATGGTCTGCTGGCAATTATGCTGCATTCCATTTTATGCAAACAAAACATCTTTTTTGTGTCTTAGGTTTCTTCAATGAGCTTGTAAAAATAACATTCGAAAAATAAAATTCTCCCTATTAACTCAATAGTTTAGTGAAAATATGCAAAAACCATCAAAAACCAAGCAAAACCCAAGAAAGACCAGATCAAACCAAAAACCAAAAAATTGAAATTTTTAAATCTTGGTTTTTGCCACCCCTGTTCCCATTCAGATTTTGGAATCACGAAATTTTTAACTAGTATAAAATTTTCAAATCCAATTTTCTTACAAATGCAGGAGCATGCAATAGCATGTGCGAATTTCTAATAGTAATCTTACCAAGCCATTAACAAATGATTTGGTACTATTAGAAAATCGGTATTAGAAAGATAGGTACATAGAATATAAGTAATGTAATGTCGTTTGCAACCTATCATAACAATGTGTAAGCATTCATTCATCAATAACAAAATTAACTTGCATGAGTCACAACTAGTGTTGGCAAAAGTTTAGGAAAAAAGAACTTTCGAACTTAGTTCTGAACTAAGTTCCTACTTCTTGAACTTAGAACTAGAGGCGGGAACTAAGTTTTTCGAAAAAAGAACTTAGTTTGAACTAAGTTCTTGTTTTTCAAAAGAACTAGTTTGAACTAAGTTCTTTGTCCAAAACATGTTAACTGAGAGTGAATTGTAATGTAAGCTAAAATGAGGGTGTGAGTGCAAAGCATTCAATTTTATAAAGGTGGGAGACTAAGGGTGGCACTCTCAAGCATCCAACGGGAAGGGGCATCGGAAAGAGTCCAATACTTTAAAACAGTACTTTACTGTTAAATTTTAATGATAAATTTTTACAAAATTGGCCGAATGTTGGCAACCTGAAACTGCGAAATTTGTCAATTCAACTAGGGTGTAAATACATCATTTTCATTATTTTTTCATTAACAACTATGAACCATGGAACATATTAAGGCAGTCTAATATATCATTACTAATTATTAATGATTTCGACATCACATTATCCTTCTTAAGAATATTATTTAGTTAAGCTAACTCATTCTTCTCATGAAAGTCAACAGAGAAAATTTCTTCTACGTCCACAGTCTATTGCCTCAAGAAATATTGAAAATAAGTGACACATACAGTATATGTAGATATAGTGAGCTATACGCACTCACACATGGGCGTGGGGGATCTGGGGTCTGACCTCCCCCAGAAAACCAAAAGACCCCCCCCCAGAAATCAAAAGACCCCCCCAGAAATCAATTTTTGAAAATTTTTTCGTTTTTTTCGCAATTTTTTGATGCCAATGGATAGTGCTTGATGAGTAGCGTCGAAAAATGTAAAAGGTTTTATCGCCATATCAAATTATTTTTAAGGCCATTTTTTGACCTTTCAAAAATCTTGGACCCCTCCCCACAATTTTCTTGCTGCCCACGTATGATTGCACTGTAAGATGGCTTGAAAAGGTTTTGCGGCATTGTGAACAAACTTTATTCTGATTTATTTAGGAAATTATTGGTGCAAAAGTTCAGTTATAATTAAAAATTTCCATTTCCATTCTATCATCACTTAGAATGGAGATGGAAATTTTTTTCAACACGTAGGTACCTACCTAGCTACATACACACACATATACCGTACCATTAACGGACGTACGCATCTACATATTCTGTTGCCATCACAGGCATCAAATGCTCGACGACTTTCATCACTTATGGAACGCTAGAACAGAAGAATTAAATTAAGAACTTAGTTCAACTAGAGATGAACTAAGTTCTTTTTCGAACTAAATTTCTGAAAAAGGAACTAGAACTACAGGAACTAAGAACTAAGAACCAGTAGTTCTAACTTAGTTCTTTCTAGTTCTTAGTTAACTATTGCCAACTATAGTCACAACGAGCATTTGCTAAATTTCTATACATCGAATTTAGTTGCATCGGCGCACTGGGGGCACTAGAAAACTGGAGTAAAAATCCATCTTTAGCAATGCAAGACTGAGTGAAAGCTTGACAGGCAGCCCCGAATGCATTCATCGCATTTGAAACGGAATACCACCCTTGAATTTCGGCATTGACTTTTTTGCTGCATGAGATTTTTTTCCATCTCGAACTTATTCTTCTCTGCAATATGCTTTATTTCTTCGGCAAGTAAAACACGAATTATCATGTCTTCCTTGCACAATTTTACTTTTTATTTCGGTTTCTGCAAAGCGCTGTTGCCTGAAGTTGTAGCGGATTTAATTTTTGAGGTTTGAGAAACCGCTGCTTCAGATTCGTTTACACTTTGACGAAATCTGACCGAATTTTCATCCATGGTCGCAAAGAATTTCGAAGTGAATTCTTTCATCACTGTCGCCTAAATCGAATCCATCCCCATGGCCAGTCATTGATGGATTATTTTCTCCAATACCTGCAAGACGTCTTCGGCTTCCTCAGACACACATATTTCTTCACAACCACCCCCCGTTTTCTGACGCTTGCGTCTTTCATCGGCTACTTCGGTTTTGGCTTTTCCACACATGTTCTTCCAAATTTTTTCACGTTGGCAGCATCTCTATTCATTCCGTATTGCGCACTGACTTGCTTTGCCAACTGAAGCATGAAAAACGACTACACATGCGATGACTATCACTCATGTACATATGATCCATCAGGATAGTCGAAACTTTAAACAAGTTTATACAAACTTTTTCAATCAATGATTTAAAAAAACATTTTAACCACTTTTTGTCACATTGTTTTTTTAGATTATTGCGGCAACAGTAGAGGAAATTTTTTCTGATTGCATATAATACCGGTGGACCTTGTGGAAAAAATAGGTTTTTAATGCGAGGATCACAATCCTTTTCGTGTGTGTGAATTCACAATTTATTTGATTTTTAAACTGGGCTTTTGATAATTTTTCAAAAACACTGTATTGCTTATGTTGTGCGATGCAAACTTTCAATTGCCCAAATGGCTGTCTTTTTTTACTTCTTTCCATTTTGCCGTTTTTCTTTTGTTTGAATCGGCCTTTCCGTCATTGCAATTGAAAATTGTGGCATGGTCCTCGACAAACTGAGTGATGAATCGCCTTTCCGGTTCAATAAACGGTTTGTTACGTTTAGATTCAGTACATGATCCCATAATTGTCAATGATAAAACAAAGAAAAACGAACCAAACACTGCACGGAACGATTTTTAATGCACAAAATGTTATTATGTAATGTACCTATGTTTGGTTTAAACCATTATTTTTCCCTGTCTAACTTTTATGAGCCTGTCTAACTTCAAAGTTAGCCCGGGCTAAAGTTAGACAAGGAGTTAGACACCCTCGTGAAACCCAAAAGTTAGTCGGCTAACTTTAGCCTACTAACTCAAAAATTTAGCCGGCTAACTGAGTTAGTCGACTAAAAAGTTAGACACCTTCATGAAACCGGCTGCAGATCTAAAGCGCATATCAGGTTTTAGGCTAAGCAAGTAAGAGTCAGGAGGTGTAGCTGCCTATATCTCTCTACCAGGAGCAGTCCGCAATCTAGGACTGAGGGAGATTGAAGCCACAGACCCAGGATCATTTAGGTGTTTCGTGGCATTTATGTCTCTGGCAATCTGACCAGCGCTCACTCAACTAGGTACTCAGGTAAGCCCCATAGGTACGGTTTGGCTCCCTGGCTTATGCACGTAGGTATCGCCAATCAGGGACTCGACTCACGTACCTTACCACGTGGGCATGGAGCTTGGGGGTCTGCACCTCCTAAAAGGCCGGAACCATCCCCCCCAATTCATTTTCTGATAAATTTTTTTTTCGCAATTTTTTGGATGCCACATATGTACTCGATAAGAAATATTGGAAATAATGTTTGATAGCTAGACCACCATTTTTTTTGACTTTTTGAAAAATCTTGCACTTCCTCCTCTAAAATTTTGTTGCCGCCAACTTATGCTTACACGTATCGTGTGGATGCACCGAATGGCTCGATCGAGATTGTTAAGAAAGAGGCATTTTCCGAGAGATTAAGCTTTCGGAAAGTGGTATTAAATCACGTAAAAAGTAATCCTCATGTATGGAAATCCGCCTGTCAATTGAAATTCAGCCAAACGAAAATTGGTCGATCTCTATTCATTTTCAGCTGTAAACTTTCAATTCTTTAATTTTAAGGTCTTCAGACATGAAGGCGGATGGAGTCTAGAAAAAACGAATGATAAAATGAGAAATTTTTCCGAAAAATGATTGGACAAAATGATAGTAATATTGGAGAGCTTTCTTCAAAAAATACTTGAAGATAGGCCATTATGCATCGAAACATTAGAAATTTCGACGCAAATTGAACAAAATATAGTGGGACAATGAGCATATGGAGCAAAACACCGAAAAATTGACATTTTTGAGTCGAAAGTAACTGGCTGGACACGCCTAAACAACGCATTACTACAATTTTGTTCAAAAATCGAGATTGTTGGGGGGGGGTCTGATGGTTGTGGCGGTCTAGACACCTCCTTACGAAATTATTGCCAGTTTTACACCAGGGTTAATCATCCAGATATTTTGCTTTTGCCCGATATCAATTTCATTATTTATTTCAGCTGTATTTTTTGTGCGAATCAGTAAAAAATACATTCAGTAGCGTCGGATTTTGCTGATTTCATTCATAGCTTGCATGATTTTTGACAAAATTGATTGCTTGCCGACCGATTATTGAAAAAATGATAGCAGCATCGACTTGTGGAGCATTGATAGGTATTTTCATCAGCATTCGTTGCGTTCTTATAATTTCATAGAATTTAGTCTTCTGTTACTTGTGCTTGTAAACGGCGTTGATTTTAGTCGGATTCACCGCTTGGTATGCAAATACGCATTTGTTTGAAAATAAAATGGATATTTCCGATAAAAAACGAATTCTTAGGGCAAAAGCGCATTTTTCACGAATAACTTTTGTTTGATTATCTAATTTCTCTCTTCGAACTGGCAATTTTTGTCTTCTCATTTCTCGTTCTCTTCATCTTTGTGACGTTTCTGATCATTTTTCTCATCAATTCAATTTTGTTGCACAATCTATAAGCTTTCACAGCGCGCTAGCACGATTTGCATATAAGAGCATATAATGGACCTTGTCATGCACGAGTCTTCCTTTACAGTTATCACGGTACAGGTGCCTTTTTTTCAAAGCATCGATAATTAAGATAGAATATGCACGCTGTTTTAGTTACACTCAAAACCGACTTTGTAATAAGCGTGTAAAGTTTTGGCGGAACGTTATAAATATAGCGATTTTCGGTGATTCAATCTTCAGCTTGTACACAATTAAGAGGAAATGCGACATAATATTTAATGATATTGAATTGTAGAAGATAAAATTATGTGAATGTTTTTCAAAATTAGCCATAATTCTTGAGAAAATTTTAGCTTATAAATACCCTTTTCGGTCGCGTTTTTAACTTTTCGTGTTTGACAACTTCTCCTATTAAGGGTCCGAAGAAACTTTCTGTTGGAAAAGTAGTACGTTTCATGGGCTACACATAGGAATTGACTGGATTACAACTTTAATAAGAATAAAATAATGTATCAATTAAAGAAAACATAATTAAAAATGAAAATACAATTTATTATATTTATATAATATAAAAATAATTTATATAAAAATTTAATAATTTATATAAAAATACAATCTATAATATTTGTAATTTATTATTATTAAAATTATAGTCATTTTATATTGGTTTTAAACATTCATAAATTACTGATGTTACTATGAGAATTACTGTTACATATACTTAGATCATCAGGAAGCAAAATATTTATAGCATACCTACTTGTATTTGTCAAAAAAGTTAAAGTATAATTGTATTTTTAATTTTAGTGTCATTAGGCTTAGATGTATTTTCCTTCCTCATTATCTATGCATATATTTCTGTTTTCTCTGAAAGATCTCAGAAATTGATAAATTAATCTCTACTTTGAAATGATTACAACTTTAATAAGAATAAAATAATGTATCAATTAAAGAAAACATAATTAAAAATGAAAATACAATTTATTAAAATATTTTTCCTATAATATTTGTAATTTATTATTATTAAAATTATAGTCATTTTATATTGGTTTTAAACATTCATAAATTACTGAAGTTACTATGAGAATTACTGTAACATATACTTAGATCATCAGGAAGCAAAATATTTATAGCATACCTACTTGTATTTGTCAAAAAAGTTAAAAGTATAATTGTATTTTTAATTTTAGTGTCATTAGGCTTAGATGTATTTTCCTTCCTCATTATCTATGCATATATTTCTGTTTTCTCCGAAAGATCTCAGAAATTGATAAATTAATCTCTACTTTGGAATGATTACAACTTTAATAAGAATAAAATAATGTATCAATTAAAGAAAACATAATTAAAAATGAAAATACAATTTATTAGAATATTTTTCCTATAATATTTGTAATTTATTATTATTAAAATTATAGTCATTTTATATTGGTTTTAAACATTCATAAATTACTGAAGTTACTATGAGAATTACTGTAACATATACTTAGATCATCAGGAAGCAAAATATTTATAGCATACCTACTTGTATTTGTCAAAAAAGTTAAAAGTATAATTGTATTTTTAATTTTAGTGTCATTAGGCTTAGATGTATTTTCCTTCCTCATTATCTATGCATATATTTCTGTTTTCTCTGAAAGATCTCAGAAATTGATAAATTAATCTCTACTTTGGAATGATTACAACTTTAATAAGAATAAAATAATGTATCAATTAAAGAAAACATAATTAAAAATGAAAATACAATTTATTAAAATATTTTTCCTATAATATTTGTAATTTATTATTATTAAAATTATAGTCATTTTATATTGGTTTTAAACATTCATAAATTACTGAAGTTACTATGAGAATTACTGTAACATATACTTAGATCATCAGGAAGCAAAATATTTATAGCATACCTACTTGTATTTGTCAAAAAAGTTAAAAGTATAATTGTATTTTTAATTTTAGTGTCATTAGGCTTAGATGTATTTTCCTTCCTCATTATCTATGCATATATTTCTGTTTTCTCTGAAAGATCTCAGAAATTGATAAATTAATCTCTACTTTGGAATGATTACAACTTTAATAAGAATAAAATAATGTATCAATTAAAGAAAACATAATTAAAAATGAAAATACAATTTATTAAAATATTTTTCCTATAATATTTGTAATTTATTATTATTAAAATTATAGTCATTTTATATTGGTTTTAAACATTCATAAATTACTGAAGTTACTATGAGAATTACTGTAACATATACTTAGATCATCAGGAAGCAAAATATTTATAGCATACCTACTTGTATTTGTCAAAAAAGTTAAAAGTATAATTGTATTTTTAATTTTAGTGTCATTAGGCTTAGATGTATTTTCCTTCCTCATTATCTATGCATATATTTCTGTTTTCTCTGAAAGATCTCAGAAATTGATAAATTAATCTCTACTTTGGAATGATTACAACTTTAATAAGAATAAAATAATGTATCAATTAAAGAAAACATAATTAAAAATGAAAATACAATTTATAAAATATTTTTCCTATAATATTTGTAATTTATTATTATTAAAATTATAGTCATTTTATATTGGTTTTAAACATTCATAAATTACTGAAGTTACTATGAGAATTACTGTAACATATACTTAGATCATCAGGAAGCAAAATATTTATAGCATACCTACTTGTATTTGTCAAAAAAGTTAAAAGTATAATTGTATTTTTAATTTTAGTGTCATTAGGCTTAGATGTATTTTCCTTCCTCATTATCTATGCATATATTTCTGTTTTCTCTGAAAGATCTCAGAAATTGATAAATTAATCTCTACTTTGGAATGATTACAACTTTAATAAGAATAAAATAATGTATCAATTAAAGAAAACATAATTAAAAATGAAAATACAATTTATAAAATATTTTTCCTATAATATTTGTAATTTATTATTATTAAAATTATAGTCATTTTATATTGGTTTTAAACATTCATAAATTACTGAAGTTACTATGAGAATTACTGTAACATATACTTAGATCATCAGGAAGCAAAATATTTATAGCATACCTACTTGTATTTGTCAAAAAAGTTAAAAGTATAATTGTATTTTTAATTTTAGTGTCATTAGGCTTAGATGTATTTTCCTTCCTCATTATCTATGCATATATTTCTGTTTTCTCTGAAAGATCTCAGAAATTGATAAATTAATCTCTACTTTGGAATGATTACAACTTTAATAAGAATAAAATAATGTATCAATTAAAGAAAACATAATTAAAAATGAAAATACAATTTATAAAATATTTTTCCTATAATATTTGTAATTTATTATTATTAAAATTATAGTCATTTTATATTGGTTTTAAACATTCATAAATTACTGAAGTTACTATGAGAATTACTGTAACATATACTTAGATCATCAGGAAGCAAAATATTTATAGCATACCTACTTGTATTTGTCAAAAAAGTTAAAAGTATAATTGTATTTTTAATTTTAGTGTCATTAGGCTTAGATGTATTTTCCTTCCTCATTATCTATGCATATATTTCTGTTTTCTCCGAAAGATCTCAGAAATTGATAAATTAATCTCTACTTTGGAATGATTACAACTTTAATAAGAATAAAATAATGTATCAATTAAAGAAAACATAATTAAAAATGAAAATACAATTTATAAAATATTTTTCCTATAATATTTGTAATTTATTATTATTAAAATTATAGTCATTTTATATTGGTTTTAAACATTCATAAATTACTGAAGTTACTATGAGAATTACTGTAACATATACTTAGATCATCAGGAAGCAAAATATTTATAGCATACCTACTTGTATTTGTCAAAAAAGTTAAAAGTATAATTGTATTTTTAATTTTAGTGTCATTAGGCTTAGATGTATTTTCCTTCCTCATTATCTATGCATATATTTCTGTTTTCTCCGAAAGATCTCAGAAATTGATAAATTAATCTCTACTTTGGAATGATTACAACTTTAATAAGAATAAAATAATGTATCAATTAAAGAAAACATAATTAAAAATGAAAATACAATTTATAAAATATTTTTCCTATAATATTTGTAATTTATTATTATTAAAATTATAGTCATTTTATATTGGTTTTAAACATTCATAAATTACTGAAGTTACTATGAGAATTACTGTAACATATACTTAGATCATCAGGAAGCAAAATATTTATAGCATACCTACTTGTATTTGTCAAAAAAGTTAAAAGTATAATTGTATTTTTAATTTTAGTGTCATTAGGCTTAGATGTATTTTCCTTCCTCATTATCTATGCATATATTTCTGTTTTCTCCGAAAGATCTCAGAAATTGATAAATTAATCTCTACTTTGGAATGATTACAACTTTAATAAGAATAAAATAATGTATCAATTAAAGAAAACATAATTAAAAATGAAAATACAATTTATAAAATATTTTTCCTATAATATTTGTAATTTATTATTATTAAAATTATAGTCATTTTATATTGGTTTTAAACATTCATAAATTACTGAAGTTACTATGAGAATTACTGTAACATATACTTAGATCATCAGGAAGCAAAATATTTATAGCATACCTACTTGTATTTGTCAAAAAAGTTAAAAGTATAATTGTATTTTTAATTTTAGTGTCATTAGGCTTAGATGTATTTTCCTTCCTCATTATCTATGCATATATTTCTGTTTTCTCCGAAAGATCTCAGAAATTGATAAATTAATCTCTACTTTGGAATGATTACAACTTTAATAAGAATAAAATAATGTATCAATTAAAGAAAACATAATTAAAAATGAAAATACAATTTATTAAAATATTTTTCCTATAATATTTGTAATTTATTATTATTAAAATTATAGTCATTTTATATTGGTTTTAAACATTCATAAATTACTGAAGTTACTATGAGAATTACTGTAACATATACTTAGATCATCAGGAAGCAAAATATTTATAGCATACCTACTTGTATTTGTCAAAAAAGTTAAAAGTATAATTGTATTTTTAATTTTAGTGTCATTAGGCTTAGATGTATTTTCCTTCCTCATTATCTATGCATATATTTCTGTTTTCTCCGAAAGATCTCAGAAATTGATAAATTAATCTCTACTTTGGAATGATTACAACTTTAATAAGAATAAAATAATGTATCAATTAAAGAAAACATAATTAAAAATGAAAATACAATTTATTAAAATATTTTTCCTATAATATTTGTAATTTATTATTATTAAAATTATAGTCATTTTATATTGGTTTTAAACATTCATAAATTACTGAAGTTACTATGAGAATTACTGTAACATATACTTAGATCATCAGGAAGCAAAATATTTATAGCATACCTACTTGTATTTGTCAAAAAAGTTAAAAGTATAATTGTATTTTTAATTTTAGTGTCATTAGGCTTAGATGTATTTTCCTTCCTCATTATCTATGCATATATTTCTGTTTTCTCTGAAAGATCTCAGAAATTGATAAATTAATCTCTACTTTGGAATGATTACAACTTTAATAAGAATAAAATAATGTATCAATTAAAGAAAACATAATTAAAAATGAAAATACAATTTATTAAAATATTTTTCCTATAATATTTGTAATTTATTATTATTAAAATTATAGTCATTTTATATTGGTTTTAAACATTCATAAATTACTGAAGTTACTATGAGAATTACTGTAACATATACTTAGATCATCAGGAAGCAAAATATTTATAGCATACCTACTTGTATTTGTCAAAAAAGTTAAAAGTATAATTGTATTTTTAATTTTAGTGTCATTAGGCTTAGATGTATTTTCCTTCCTCATTATCTATGCATATATTTCTGTTTTCTCTGAAAGATCTCAGAAATTGATAAATTAATCTCTACTTTGGAATGATTACAACTTTAATAAGAATAAAATAATGTATCAATTAAAGAAAACATAATTAAAAATGAAAATACAATTTATAAAATATTTTTCCTATAATATTTGTAATTTATTATTATTAAAATTATAGTCATTTTATATTGGTTTTAAACATTCATAAATTACTGAAGTTACTATGAGAATTACTGTAACATATACTTAGATCATCAGGAAGCAAAATATTTATAGCATACCTACTTGTATTTGTCAAAAAAGTTAAAAGTATAATTGTATTTTTAATTTTAGTGTCAATAGGCTTAGATGTATTTTCCTTCCTCATTATCTATGCATATATTTCTGTTTTCTCCGAAAGATCTCAGAAATTGATAAATTAATCTCTACTTTGGAATGATTACAACTTTAATAAGAATAAAATAATGTATCAATTAAAGAAAACATAATTAAAAATGAAAATACAATTTATAAAATATTTTTCCTATAATATTTGTAATTTATTATTATTAAAATTATAGTCATTTTATATTGGTTTTAAACATTCATAAATTACTGAAGTTACTATGAGAATTACTGTAACATATACTTAGATCATCAGGAAGCAAAATATTTATAGCATACCTACTTGTATTTGTCAAAAAAGTTAAAAGTATAATTGTATTTTTAATTTTAGTGTCATTAGGCTTAGATGTATTTTCCTTCCTCATTATCTATGCATATATTTCTGTTTTCTCCGAAAGATCTCAGAAATTGATAAATTAATCTCTACTTTGGAATGATTACAACTTTAATAAGAATAAAATAATGTATCAATTAAAGAAAACATAATTAAAAATGAAAATACAATTTATAAAATATTTTTCCTATAATATTTGTAATTTATTATTATTAAAATTATAGTCATTTTATATTGGTTTTAAACATTCATAAATTACTGAAGTTACTATGAGAATTACTGTAACATATACTTAGATCATCAGGAAGCAAAATATTTATAGCATACCTACTTGTATTTGTCAAAAAAGTTAAAAGTATAATTGTATTTTTAATTTTAGTGTCAATAGGCTTAGATGTATTTTCCTTCCTCATTATCTATGCATATATTTCTGTTTTCTCCGAAAGATCTCAGAAATTGATAAATTAATCTCTACTTTGGAATGATTACAACTTTAATAAGAATAAAATAATGTATCAATTAAAGAAAACATAATTAAAAATGAAAATACAATTTATAAAATATTTTTCCTATAATATTTGTAATTTATTATTATTAAAATTATAGTCATTTTATATTGGTTTTAAACATTCATAAATTACTGAAGTTACTATGAGAATTACTGTAACATATACTTAGATCATCAGGAAGCAAAATATTTATAGCATACCTACTTGTATTTGTCAAAAAAGTTAAAAGTATAATTGTATTTTTAATTTTAGTGTCAATAGGCTTAGATGTATTTTCCTTCCTCATTATCTATGCATATATTTCTGTTTTCTCCGAAAGATCTCAGAAATTGATAAATTAATCTCTACTTTGGAATGATTACAACTTTAATAAGAATAAAATAATGTATCAATTAAAGAAAACATAATTAAAAATGAAAATACAATTTATAAAATATTTTTCCTATAATATTTGTAATTTATTATTATTAAAATTATAGTCATTTTATATTGGTTTTAAACATTCATAAATTACTGAAGTTACTATGAGAATTACTGTAACATATACTTAGATCATCAGGAAGCAAAATATTTATAGCATACCTACTTGTATTTGTCAAAAAAGTTAAAAGTATAATTGTATTTTTAATTTTAGTGTCAATAGGCTTAGATGTATTTTCCTTCCTCATTATCTATGCATATATTTCTGTTTTCTCCGAAAGATCTCAGAAATTGATAAATTAATCTCTACTTTGGAATGATTACAACTTTAATAAGAATAAAATAATGTATCAATTAAAGAAAACATAATTAAAAATGAAAATACAATTTATAAAATATTTTTCCTATAATATTTGTAATTTATTATTATTAAAATTATAGTCATTTTATATTGGTTTTAAACATTCATAAATTACTGAAGTTACTATGAGAATTACTGTAACATATACTTAGATCATCAGGAAGCAAAATATTTATAGCATACCTACTTGTATTTGTCAAAAAAGTTAAAAGTATAATTGTATTTTTAATTTTAGTGTCAATAGGCTTAGATGTATTTTCCTTCCTCATTATCTATGCATATATTTCTGTTTTCTCCGAAAGATCTCAGAAATTGATAAATTAATCTCTACTTTGGAATGATTACAACTTTAATAAGAATAAAATAATGTATCAATTAAAGAAAACATAATTAAAAATGAAAATACAATTTATAAAATATTTTTCCTATAATATTTGTAATTTATTATTATTAAAATTATAGTCATTTTATATTGGTTTTAAACATTCATAAATTACTGAAGTTACTATGAGAATTACTGTAACATATACTTAGATCATCAGGAAGCAAAATATTTATAGCATACCTACTTGTATTTGTCAAAAAAGTTAAAAGTATAATTGTATTTTTAATTTTAGTGTCATTAGGCTTAGATGTATTTTCCTTCCTCATTATCTATGCATATATTTCTGTTTTCTCCGAAAGATCTCAGAAATTGATAAATTAATCTCTACTTTGGAATGATTACAACTTTAATAAGAATAAAATAATGTATCAATTAAAGAAAACATAATTAAAAATGAAAATACAATTTATAAAATATTTTTCCTATAATATTTGTAATTTATTATTATTAAAATTATAGTCATTTTATATTGGTTTTAAACATTCATAAATTACTGAAGTTAATATGAGAATTACTGTAACATATACTTAGATCATCAGGAAGCAAAATATTTATAGCATACCTACTTGTATTTGTCAAAAAAGTTAAAAGTATAATTGTATTTTTAATTTTAGTGTCATTAGGCTTAGATGTATTTTCCTTCCTCATTATCTATGCATATATTTCTGTTTTCTCCGAAAGATCTCAGAAATTGATAAATTAATCTCTACTTTGGAATGATTACAACTTTAATAAGAATAAAATAATGTATCAATTAAAGAAAACATAATTAAAAATGAAAATACAATTTATAAAATATTTTTCCTATAATATTTGTAATTTATTATTATTAAAATTATAGTCATTTTATATTGGTTTTAAACATTCATAAATTACTGAAGTTAATATGAGAATTACTGTAACATATACTTAGATCATCAGGAAGCAAAATATTTATAGCATACCTACTTGTATTTGTCAAAAAAGTTAAAAGTATAATTGTATTTTTAATTTTAGTGTCAATAGGCTTAGATGTATTTTCCTTCCTCATTATCTATGCATATATTTCTGTTTTCTCCGAAAGATCTCAGAAATTGATAAATTAATCTCTACTTTGGAATGATTACAACTTTAATAAGAATAAAATAATGTATCAATTAAAGAAAACATAATTAAAAATGAAAATACAATTTATAAAATATTTTTCCTATAATATTTGTAATTTATTATTATTAAAATTATAGTCATTTTATATTGGTTTTAAACATTCATAAATTACTGAAGTTACTATGAGAATTACTGTAACATATACTTAGATCATCAGGAAGCAAAATATTTATAGCATACCTACTTGTATTTGTCAAAAAAGTTAAAAGTATAATTGTATTTTTAATTTTAGTGTCAATAGGCTTAGATGTATTTTCCTTCCTCATTATCTATGCATATATTTCTGTTTTCTCCGAAAGATCTCAGAAATTGATAAATTAATCTCTACTTTGGAATGATTACAACTTTAATAAGAATAAAATAATGTATCAATTAAAGAAAACATAATTAAAAATGAAAATACAATTTATAAAATATTTTTCCTATAATATTTGTAATTTATTATTATTAAAATTATAGTCATTTTATATTGGTTTTAAACATTCATAAATTACTGAAGTTACTATGAGAATTACTGTAACATATACTTAGATCATCAGGAAGCAAAATATTTATAGCATACCTACTTGTATTTGTCAAAAAAGTTAAAAGTATAATTGTATTTTTAATTTTAGTGTCAATAGGCTTAGATGTATTTTCCTTCCTCATTATCTATGCATATATTTCTGTTTTCTCCGAAAGATCTCAGAAATTGATAAATTAATCTCTACTTTGGAATGATTACAACTTTAATAAGAATAAAATAATGTATCAATTAAAGAAAACATAATTAAAAATGAAAATACAATTTATAAAATATTTTTCCTATAATATTTGTAATTTATTATTATTAAAATTATAGTCATTTTATATTGGTTTTAAACATTCATAAATTACTGAAGTTACTATGAGAATTACTGTAACATATACTTAGATCATCAGGAAGCAAAATATTTATAGCATACCTACTTGTATTTGTCAAAAAAGTTAAAAGTATAATTGTATTTTTAATTTTAGTGTCAATAGGCTTAGATGTATTTTCCTTCCTCATTATCTATGCATATATTTCTGTTTTCTCCGAAAGATCTCAGAAATTGATAAATTAATCTCTACTTTGGAATGATTACAACTTTAATAAGAATAAAATAATGTATCAATTAAAGAAAACATAATTAAAAATGAAAATACAATTTATAAAATATTTTTCCTATAATATTTGTAATTTATTATTATTAAAATTATAGTCATTTTATATTGGTTTTAAACATTCATAAATTACTGAAGTTACTATGAGAATTACTGTAACATATACTTAGATCATCAGGAAGCAAAATATTTATAGCATACCTACTTGTATTTGTCAAAAAAAGTTAAAAGTATAATTGTATTTTTAATTTTAGTGTCAATAGGCTTAGATGTATTTTCCTTCCTCATTATCTATGCATATATTTCTGTTTTCTCCGAAAGATCTCAGAAATTGATAAATTAATCTCTACTTTGGAATGATTACAACTTTAATAAGAATAAAATAATGTATCAATTAAAGAAAACATAATTAAAAATGAAAATACAATTTATAAAATATTTTTCCTATAATATTTGTAATTTATTATTATTAAAATTATAGTCATTTTATATTGGTTTTAAACATTCATAAATTACTGAAGTTACTATGAGAATTACTGTAACATATACTTAGATCATCAGGAAGCAAAATATTTATAGCATACCTACTTGTATTTGTCAAAAAAGTTAAAAGTATAATTGTATTTTTAATTTTAGTGTCAATAGGCTTAGATGTATTTTCCTTCCTCATTATCTATGCATATATTTCTGTTTTCTCTGAAAGATCTCAGAAATTGATAAATTAATCTCTACTTTGGAATGATTACAACTTTAATAAGAATAAAATAATGTATCAATTAAAGAAAACATAATTAAAAATGAAAATACAATTTATTAAAATATTTTTCCTATAATATTTGTAATTTATTATTATTAAAATTATAGTCATTTTATATTGGTTTTAAACATTCATAAATTACTGAAGTTACTATGAGAATTACTGTAACATATACTTAGATCATCAGGAAGCAAAATATTTATAGCATACCTACTTGTATTTGTCAAAAAAGTTAAAAGTATAATTGTATTTTTAATTTTAGTGTCAATAGGCTTAGATGTATTTTCCTTCCTCATTATCTATGCATATATTTCTGTTTTCTCCGAAAGATCTCAGAAATTGATAAATTAATCTCTACTTTGGAATGATTACAACTTTAATGAGAATAAAATAATGTATCAATTAAAGAAAACATAATTAAAAATGAAAATACAATTTATTAAAATATTTTTCCTATAATATTTGTAATTTATTATTATTAAAATTATAGTCATTTTATATTGGTTTTAAACTTTCATAAATTACTGAAGTTACTATGAGAATTACTGTAACATATACTTAGATCATCAGGAAGCAAAATATTTATAGCATACCTACTTGTATTTGTCAAAAAAGTTAAAAGTATAATTGTATTTTTAATTTTAGTGTCAATAGGCTTAGATGTATTTTCCTTCCTCATTATCTATGCATATATTTCTGTTTTCTCCGAAAGATCTCAGAAATTGATAAATTAATCTCTACTTTGGAATGATTACAACTTTAATGAGAATAAAATAATGTATCAATTAAAGAAAACATAATTAAAAATGAAAATACAATTTATAAAATATTTTTCCTATAATATTTGTAATTTATTATTATTAAAATTATAGTCATTTTATATTGGTTTTAAACATTCATAAATTACTGAAGTTACTATGAGAATTACTGTAACATATACTTAGATCATCAGGAAGCAAAATATTTATAGCATACCTACTTGTATTTGTCAAAAAAGTTAAAAGTATAATTGTATTTTTAATTTTAGTGTCAATAGGCTTAGATGTATTTTCCTTCCTCATTATCTATGCATATATTTCTGTTTTCTCCGAAAGATCTCAGAAATTGATAAATTAATCTCTACTTTGGAATGATTACAACTTTAATAAGAATAAAATAATGTATCAATTAAAGAAAACATAATTAAAAATGAAAATACAATTTATAAAATATTTTTCCTATAATATTTGTAATTTATTATTATTAAAATTATAGTCATTTTATATTGGTTTTAAACATTCATAAATTACTGAAGTTACTATGAGAATTACTGTAACATATACTTAGATCATCAGGAAGCAAAATATTTATAGCATACCTACTTGTATTTGTCAAAAAAGTTAAAAGTATAATTGTATTTTTAATTTTAGTGTCAATAGGCTTAGATGTATTTTCCTTCCTCATTATCTATGCATATATTTCTGTTTTCTCCGAAAGATCTCAGAAATTGATAAATTAATCTCTACTTTGGAATGATTACAACTTTAATAAGAATAAAATAATGTATCAATTAAAGAAAACATAATTAAAAATGAAAATACAATTTATAAAATATTTTTCCTATAATATTTGTAATTTATTATTATTAAAATTATAGTCATTTTATATTGGTTTTAAACATTCATAAATTACTGAAGTTACTATGAGAATTACTGTAACATATACTTAGATCATCAGGAAGCAAAATATTTATAGCATACCTACTTGTATTTGTCAAAAAAGTTAAAAGTATAATTGTATTTTTAATTTTAGTGTCAATAGGCTTAGATGTATTTTCCTTCCTCATTATCTATGCATATATTTCTGTTTTCTCCGAAAGATCTCAGAAATTGATAAATTAATCTCTACTTTGGAATGATTACAACTTTTATAAGAATAAAATAATGTATCAATTAAAGAAAACATAGATTAAAAATGAAAATACAATTTATAAAATATTTTTCCTATAATATTTGTAATTTATTATTATTAAAATTATAGTCATTTTATATTGGTTTTAAACATTCATAAATTACTGAAGTTACTATGAGAATTACTGTAACATATACTTAGATCATCAGGAAGCAAAATATTTATAGCATACCTACTT
This sequence comes from Mermis nigrescens, assembly GCA_036768485.1. Classification (NCBI taxonomy): domain Eukaryota; kingdom Metazoa; phylum Nematoda; class Enoplea; order Mermithida; family Mermithidae; genus Mermis; species Mermis nigrescens. The sequence goes on from JAVLUZ010000125.1 coordinate 92,006, forward strand.
GTATTTGTCAAAAAAGTTAAAAGTATAATTGTATTTTTAATTTTAGTGTCAATAGGCTTAGATGTATTTTCCTTCCTCATTATCTATGCATATATTTCTGTTTTCTCCGAAAGATCTCAGAAATTGATCAATTAATCTCTACTTTGGAATATTAGGCTTAAATGTATTTTCCTTCCTCATTATCTATGCATATATTTCTGTTTTCTCCGAAAGATCTCAGAAATTGATAAATTAATCTCTACTTTGGAATGATTACAACTTTAATAAGAATAAAATAATGTATCAATTAAAAAAAACATAATTAAAAATGAAAATACAATTTATAAAATATTTTTCCTATAATATTTGTAATTTATTATTATTAAAATTATAGTCATTTTATATTGATTTTAAACATTCATAAATTACTGAAGTTAATATGAGAATTACTGTAGCATATACTTAGATCATTAGGAAGCAAAATATTTATAGCATACCTACTTGTATTTGTCAAAAAAAGTTAAAAGTATAATTGTATTTTTAATTTTAGTGTCATTAGGCTTAAATGTATTTTCCTTCCTCATTATCTATGCATATATTTCTGTTTTCTCCGAAAGATCTCGGAAATTGATAAATTAATCTCTACTTTGGAATGATTACAACTTTAATAATAATAAAATAATGTATCAATTAAAGAAAACATGATTAAAAATGAAAATACAATTTATAAAATATTTTTCCTATAATATTTGTAATTTATTATTATTAAAATTATAGTCATTTTATATTGGTTTTAAACATTCATAAATTACTGAAGTTACTATGAGAATTACTGTAACATATACTTAGATCATCAGGAAGCAAAATATTTATAGCATACCTACTTGTATTTGTCAAAAAAAGTTAAAAGTATAATTGTATTTTTAATTTTAGTGTCAATAGGCTTAGATGTATTTTCCTTCCTCATTATCTATGCATATATTTCTGTTTTCTCTGAAAGATCTCAGAAATTGATAAATTAATCTCTACTTTGGAATGATTACAACTTTAATAAGAATAAAATAATGTATCAATTAAAGAAAACATAATTAAAAATGAAAATACAATTTATTAAAATATTTTTCCTATAATATTTG